>WBNM01026590.1:24238-38582 GCA_013399055.1 Ramphastos sulfuratus
ATGCACATATATATATATACACACACACATATATGTATGTGTATATATATGTGTGTGTGTATATATATATATGTGTGTGTGTGTGTGTGTATATATATATGTATGTATGTATATATATATATATATATATATGGTGAAGTCAAGGAATAAAATTCAACCATGGGGTGAAATTTGTTTTTTTATATATATATACATACATATATATGTACATATACACACACACATATATATAAATATATAGATACAGATGATATAGACAGATATATATACATAGATATAGACATAGACATGGATATAGATCTAGATCTAGATCTAATTTAACACAATAAGCAATTTCCACGCTATAGTGGAATTTTATTCCTTGATTTCACAATTTTTCCTGCTATTATTTCAGAGAATCCTAAAGCAATCTGCAGACCAAACACACAGAAGCTGAATCCTTTCCACTGCAGTGTACCCACTCGAAGTGTGCTGATTGATGGCAATGCAGCAGCAGTTATGGAGAGTGCAGTTGGAGAGTAAACTGATTTACCCAAAATATGATTTCACCAAGACACGGGAATTAACAATTTGATGCTTTTCAGAGGTGCCTTGGTTGCTATAGCAAGTGAGGACATTGATTTTCCACCGTATATGAAAGGAGGAAGCTACACTGATGCCTGTTTTCCTGAGAAGATTGTTCTCCTAAAGTGTAACTGTGGCACCAAATCAATTCATTAATTTTATCTTTAATTCCACTCTTCTAAAGATGCAGTAGAGGAATAAAGTATAAAACCTGACAGGAGCAACAACACCCAAAGAGAAGAAGACTTTTTAGCTTGCTTTTGCAATAGTTTTCACCCAGTCCACACCTACAGACACTCAAATGCACTGAGTACATCTGGGTGCTGCAACACAAAAGCAGGAAAAGCAAATCTGAAGTTCTGGGTGTCCCTATTTGGTATTTATCTGTGCTAATCTGTTGTGGTTTCTGTTCTACTGAGCTCTGCTGTCTGCTTTTGTAATGCTTTGTTCTTGGGTATTTGAGAGCACAGAAGGGACCTCCCAGGATCATCCTGTCCAACTGCCCTACCCAGGGCAGTTCACACAGGAACTTAAACAGGAGAGTTTTGAATATCTCCAGAGGAGGAGACTCCACAACCTCTCTGGGCAGCCTGCTGCAGGGCTCTGGCACCCTCTCAGTGAAAACGTTTTCCCATGTGCTCCTGTGCAACTTCCTCTGCTGCAGCCTGCACCTATTGACCTTTGTCCTGTCCTTGGACATCCCTGAGCAGAGCCTGGCTCCATCCCTTCACGTCTTTATCACCATGAATGAGGCCACCCCTCAGGCTCCTCTGCTCCAAGCTCAAGCCCCAGCTCCCTCAGCCTCACGTTCAAACAAAACTTCCTATGCCTCAGCTTCCACCCATTGCCCCTTGGCCTGGCACTGGGCATCACCCAGCAGAGCCTGGCTCCTGCCTCCTGCCACTCACCTGCACATCTTTAGAACCATTGCTGAGGTCACCTCTCAGGCTCCTCCTCTCCCAGCAGCACAGCTCCAGCTCCCTCAGGCTCTCCTCCTATCAGAGCTGTTCCATTCCCTTCAGCATCTTTGTGGCTCTGTCCTGAACTCTCTCCAGCAGTTCTCTGTCCCTCTTGAAATGGGGGGCCCAGAACTGGACACAATGTTCCAGATGCAGCCTCAGCAGGACAGAGTAGAGTGAGAGGAGAACCTCTCTCTACCTACTAACCAAACCCCTTCTAATATCAGTTTTATTAAATTNTTTCTTGTAGAAATAATTAATCCACACATTTCTTTATAGGGCTTCATCTAGTAAGCAATGGCAAAAATCTGCCAGGCACTGTTGCAGTGCTTAGCATTCTGATCAGGTTTCCTCTGTAACTTGTGGAGCACAACATTCTTGTTCTGCTGTTCCCTTTTTGTTGTAAAGAGCTTAGACCTGCATCTTGAAGTGTTTTCTCAAGACTGATTTCAGCTCAGAGGACAGGACTGTTGGTTTTGCCCGTATTGATTTTGGCAGCTTCAATTAAACATGCCTGCTACATGTAGCAAACCCCTCAAGGAACTTCTGTCACGTAGTAAATTGTTCTTTTTCAACTGCCACTAATGAGAATATTAGTGTCTCTTTCCCATGTGTTAGAGATTTTAAAGGTTTGGGTTTGTTTTTTTTTTTAGTTTGAATATGATTAAGCTACTAAGCTTTACTATCTGTACCCCTGAGACACTCTCTCTGTCAAACACACTGCATTTGTGTTTTATTCTTTTTAAAGCCAGATGGAATTCTCAGCTACCCTAATCATTGTTTTGTTAGAATGGGAAGGAAAAGGCAGAGAGTCTAGTGCATAGATCATAATTATCCCAGTGATAACAGAGATAATAATTAATTTGTCTGCAAAGGAGATGTGTTGTGAATACAGCTTTGGCTTGTAGCAGGTGAAGTTACCAGAACCCCTCTACTTGCATGAGCACCTTGCTGCAATCAGCACAGGAATGCTGACATTTGTGAGCTGACTGAAGGCAGTTTCAAGCCCACAAAACAGGGACAGTATAAGAGATCCCAGGTGTTTGGTGCCAGTTACTTCAACTGCACTTGCATATGACAGAAGCAGAGCAACACCCAGGTTGGCAAAGCCCCTCAGCATCACCCAGTCCAACCCAGGCTCAGCATGAGGCTGCAGTGTTCATGCAGCCCAGANTGTTCTAAGTTGTCTACCTGCCACGTTCACTGTGTGCATGGAGTTCTCACAATCAGCTTCCATACATCAGTCATTAGGGTGGAAATGTCCTCTGAGATCACCAACCAGCAAGCCAACACCAGGGTGTCCCAAAGTGTCCTGTCAGCATGTTTTTGGAACACCTCCAGGGGTGATGTCTCCAGCACCTCCCTGGGCAGCCTGTTGCAATGCCTGAAGGAAGGAAATCCTTCCTAATATACAGCCTAAACCTCCCCTGGTGCAACTTGGGACCATTTCCTCTCCCCATTGCCAGGTACTTCAGAGGAGGGACCAGCAGCCGCTTCACGCCGGCTGCCTCTCAGGTAGCTGTGGAGAGCAAGATCTCCCCTGAGCTGCCTTCCCCATTTCCCTCAGCAACTCCTCACAGAAATAACTGATGGAAAAAATGGCTCTGTAGGTGGTCTCAGAGTGTCCAGTCACTGGGTGCTGCTGTAGCAGGGTTCTAAGCCAGCTTTTGGCTGCTGGGGTCCTTTGTGCTTTGCAAGGATGCTTCTTCCCGGCCACTCTGGACCTGCCTTTCCTTGTGTTTTGACCAGACAGATGCTTTGGATGACCTCCCAAGGGAAGATATCGTTGACATCTTCTGAGAAGCTGATCTCTATCCTCTCTTTAGTCTCACCTGCCTGTATGACAGAGTAGAAACTGCCTTGTTTTGAAAGCTGGCTGAGATTTTTCTGGTCTCTGAAGATGTCCACCTTTGCTCCCCAGGTACCAATTAATTCACAGCCTGGTGCCTCCTTGCAATACTTGCAGCCCTAAGAGACTTTCAGTCTTAATCCAACTATGGCTTAGCACAGGTGAAGCTTCTGGCTTCATTATGCTAACTCTGATAGGAAACCAGAAGGATGTGGATGCTGTTTCTGTTTCAGATGTAACTGCCACACCATTTATTTTTTTCCTCCTTTGACTTTTGTTTCCCATCACCTGGGTTTGTACAACTGGTGTTTATATCTGGTTTTTTGAGATATCAACTTCTTTTTTTTCAATAACTCCATGCAGTGCCTATGAATCCTTTTTTTTTTTTACTGTAGCTGCTGACAGCACAGTTGATCCATCGTAGCTGGAAATGAAATATATCTTATAAAAAAAAAAATAAATGCAAACCTCTGTTTGAGCCTAAAAACCCACAGCTTTCTTTTTGATTAAGAGTAAAACAGATGCCTTGAAATATTTAGGTGAGGAGAATATATTATTACTTGAATGACCCATTAAACCCACTGGATTATTTATTAATGTGAGAAAAGCAATTAGAGCTTCAACCTAAATGTTTAATGTTTCAAGCTGCCTCAAAGCTACGCTTGCTTGTGAGTTAGGGGTTAGACTTCCAAAGCAAGTGCAATTTCCACTAACTCTCTAACAGCCAGGAGAAGTGGGGAGTAAGGTCATACACCTACCCACTCACCATATGAGGAAGATTCCAGAACACAATGAAGCACATGAGGACTTCTCTCCCACCTGGCTCTCGCCAACCGTCTGTCAGGGTGCCACATGCAGTACTGCTTTGATCTCTCTTGCCATCACCTTCACTAAAACTGGAAGTCGATGCTGAGCTGTCCACCCACTCTTTTCCTGCACTGCTACCCTTAGGTGTGCAGAGACCCAGCAACTAAACTGCCTGGGTTGGCTCAGGAGGCCTGTGAAGGGAGGCTGAGAACCAGCGAGGAAGTTCCCCAGGAATAGAAGCAGATCCTTAATAACTGAAGAGCTGGAACCGATCAGGCGCTGGAAAAACCTCTTGGCAGGGCTGTGGCATGCAGATATTTTTAGAAAGGAAGGGAAAAGGAGAAGGGGAAGGGAAGGGGAGAAGGGGAAGGGAAGAGGAGAAGGGAAAGGGAAGTGGAGAAGGAGAAGGGGAGAAGGGAAAGAGAAGAGAAGAGAGGAAAGGGGAGAGGAGAGGGGGAAGGGAAGAGGAGAAGGGAAAGGGAAGAGAAGAGGGGAAAGGGGAAAGGAAAAGGGGAAGGGAAGAGGAAAAGGGGAAGGGAAGGGGAGAGGAGAAGGGGGAGGGGGAATCAGGTTATGGATTATGGAAACATGAAGGTGTTTTTACACATACACACCTGTGAAAAAGCAGGAAGTGAGCAGACTATTTCTGATCATTTTTTTATATCACTGTATTGGGAAGCAGCTCAATCTAGGTGCACAGACAGATACACTGAGAAAATCTAAGCAGGATTTCAGGTAGTTTAAAATTGATTTCATGTTTCTCCCTACTTTTTTTTTTTTGTTCCATCTGCATTAAAATGTGGTCTATAATTTCTGACACTTGTTTTGTCTCTTTGTCCTTTCTTCAGCTATGACATTTGCTTAGCTATTGGCTCCATCCACTGAGAGAAGAGGAGATTTATCAAGTGATCCAGGGAAGCAGTGGAGTCACCATCACTGGAGGTGTTATAAAAACATGTAGCCCTGGCACTCTGGGACATGGTTTAATGGCTGTGGTGTTGTTAGGTCGTTGGTTGGACATGATATCTTAAAGGCCTTTCCCAACTTAGTGATTCTGTGAAAGCAGCAGATCAGTTTGAAGTCTCTCTTTTCCATGGGGCAACAGAGGTTAATAATTCACCAAATCTTCCAGGCTATCATCCCTGCACTCAAGTTGAATCCTTTATCAGAAATGTGTGAGTGGCTCAGACATGCACAAAACCTTTCAGCCTAATTGGCAGGTAGAAGAGAGCTCATACCTGGTCACAAAGGTTCTCCCTCACTGATTCTGTCCGGCCACCAGCATCCCCTGCACCATCAGCATCCACTTCATCACCAGTATCCCCTACACCACCAGCATCCACTGCACCACCAGCATCCCCTGCACCACCAGCATCCACTGCATCACCAGCATCCCCTGCACCACCAGCATCCACTGCACCACCAGCATTCACTGCACCATCAGCATCCACTACATCACCAGCATCCACTGCGCCACCAGCATCTCCTGCACTACAAGCATCCACTGCAGCACTAGCATCCCCTGCACCATGAGCATCCCCTGCAGCACGAGCATCCACTGCACCATCAGCATCCACTGCACCACCAGCATCCACTCTGACCACCTCAGGTGCAGCAATAGGCTTCACTGCTGCACATCTTTAATTCTTGTCACATAGTGCACATATCTCAGCAGCAAAAAGTGACTGCTTATTAGTGTTTTAAATTTAAAGGTAATGAGAGGTGGTCCCTGTCAACTTTGTCACTCCTCTTTGAAAGACCAAGAGAGATAACAAGAAGCAATGCTACAGAGAGGATTTAAAAGCCTAACAGCTAAATAAAACCAGATAGCCAGATAAAAAGGTAACCAGTAGAGAGACATCACAACTATGACAACAAAGATACAGGTGGTGGCACAGGCAGGGATTAAATGGAAATGAAGGTGAAGGAGTCTTAGAAGAGCAAAGCACAGGGAAGGGGAAAGAGAAAGAACAAAGGAAATATCAGCAAAGAGGAAGACAGAAGGATCAAAAGAAATAAAATTAGATATACAAGGCATAAAAGAGAGAAGCTAGAGATCAAGCCTAATATTGCAGTATACAGACAAGTCACCAAACAAACACCTTCTCAGATTCTGGGGTGACAGTGGAGGGTGGGGGAAATGGAACACAATCTGTCTCCCTGCAAGCTTCAGCAGGAATCAGGATTAATGGAGCAGAAATTCTCTAAGAGGGGAGCTTCTACTGGCAGCTCTCACAGTTCTGTGGCACAGCAATATGCAACACTTCAGGGCCAATGGTCTCCTGGGCAGCACTAAGCAGACTGTGGCCAGCAGGTCAAGGGAGGATCTCCAGCCCCTCTGCTCTGCCTTGTTGAGACCACACCTGGAGTAATGTGTCCAGTTCTGGGCTCCTCACTTCAAGAGGAACAGGGAACGGTTCAAGAGAGTCCTGTGCAGGGCCACAAGGATGCTGAGGGACTGAAGCATCTCAGTGAGGAGGGAAGGCTGAGAGACCTGGGGCTGCTTAGCCTGGAGAAGGGCAGCCTTAGATGGGATCTTCTCAATGCTCATGTGAGGGGCAGGATGATGGGGCTGGGCTCTTTCCAGTGAGGTGCTGGTATCAACATGTTCAGAGCCTCCTTTGGAGGGTGCATGTCTTTCTAGCTGAGAGATTAAATTGTGAGCAGGACCTTTACATTTTAGAATCATAGAATGGTTTAGGTTGGAAGGGAACTCAAAGGTCATCTAGTTCCAACCCCCTGCCATAGGCAGGGACACCTCCCACTAGTACAGGTCACTCAAGGCTTCNCTGCTTTTCACTGGCTGATCTTAGTGAGCCTCCTGGCACAATTACAGCTATTGATAGTGGATATTTCCCAGTATCAGTGCTTAGAGGAAAAGTTGTTAATCCACTGTGAAGAAAACTCCTTTTCTTCTGGTGGTATAGATTCCAATTCCAACAATCTCTCTGCATCACAATGCTGACATTTTATAGGAGCATGTTTCTGCAGATAGCTATGGTTGATGCAAAGCCACAAAAGAAGAATAGCTGAAAATCAGATATGAAGGCATATTCTGAGGCAGCAGTGAATTAGTGTGACTGAACTTTATCATATTGTGATCTGTTTCTGATTAGATAGAAAAGTTTATTCTTTTTTTTTTTTTTTTTATTAGCTGTGTATTGTTTTTAAAACCTCAGGCTGGATCTGCAACACATTTCCAACAGGAGGTAGCATTTTGATGGTGCAGTTAATTTCCACACAAGTTTAAAAGCTCTGCTGTAGGAGGTGAAATATTGTTATAAAATAATAAGGAGTAGAATTGATTATATGTCTCTCTCTACATATTTTCTAGTGTTATCTGTTAAAAACAAATGCACTTCACTTGTGCTAAGGGCCTTTAATCATGTAGAGATAAACTTCTGTGCCTTAGCAACATCAGGACTGGGATCTGTGTGGACTAAGGCATGGAGGAGAACAATGCTGAGAACTTCCTCAACTCAAGTTTTGCCTTTTAAAAACAATCTTTTCACTTGAATTTTTAATGGTGTGCAAGCTTTCATTGGATGGCCAAGATAGATATTAGCACCAAATGGAGAAAAAATAATTTCATTTCCTGCACACTTCTGTGCTGGCCTAGCGATTGGAAATAAATGAATCATTTGCATATAAAAAGGATGCAGAAAGCATTCACCCATAGGAAAATGTTATTGGAAATATGTGAAAGTCTAAGCATGCAATTTGGGCCTGCATGGTGTGCTGCCCAGCCATCTCATCTCCTCCTTTTGCTAAAGACACTTTATCTTTCCCTCACATTGCAGGTGAAGTGCATAAAACATGCATTTTGCAGTTTAGAACACAGAGGCTCTTAGAAATAGCTCTGAAATGTCTGCAGCTGAAATCTGTTTGCTTTAGTGTTGTTATTTTACCTGTGAATTTGGAAGGAAATGAAGAGAAAACAGACACAGTGCTCTGAAAAATGAGATCTTAATCTGATTTCTATGGGGGATGTAAACTGCTTGTAGGCACCACAGTGGAATGCCACTGAAAAGAAATTGTCAGCACTGCTCTCTGTGTGCTGTTTGGAGTCATGCAAAGCTAAAGAAGAGTTGCTTTCAACAGCAGATCGTTTGAGGTGATCCTGCTTTGGCGGGGGCTGGGGGGGACTTAATGATCTCTGAAGTTCTCCTCTCCAGACTAAACCACCCCAGCTCCCTCAGCCACTCCTTGTGTGACACCTTCCAAACCCTTCACCTGCCTTGCTGCTCTCCTCTGGCTACACTCCAGCACCTCAATGTCTTTGCTATCCTGGGGCACCCAGAACTGAACCCAGTACTCAAGCTGTGGCCTCATCAGAGCTGAGGACCAAGGCACAATCACTTCTCTATTCCTGCTGGACACACTTCTTTTCCTTTTCTTTTTTTCCCTNCTTTCTCCTTCTCCTGGAAGTGCTGCAGATATGAATAAATGTGCTGCTGACCCCCTAACATTCTGTGATTTCCTCATTTGCTAAGAAAGTTCTTTTAGAAGAACAGAATCAGTCTGAAATGACTTTAGACCATCTGAATTTGGAGTGAGAGGAAGATGGTCCTGAGAGGAGGAAGGGGGAGAAGTCAGAATGTGCATACCTCCAGGTATGGGGATCTGCAGAGGGACTGAAACTACCAAAGGCAGGAAGCTATGAGTATAATAATAGAATAAGAACAAAATCCATTAAGAGATCAGAGGTGTCAAAGTGGAATGATATCTGTACAGGATGTAGGACAGGGAAAAGAGGAAGAAATGAAATTGGGAGCTAAAGAGGTTTGAAAGAGTGCATTAGGCTTGGATAAAGAGGAATGACCCAGCAGGGGAGGAAAAGGAGAGAAACCAAACCAGCAGGTAGGATGTGGGTGAGTGAAGGGGGTCAGAGTGGGAGCTGGCTATGAAAATTGTCAAAAGGTACAAAAATAACAAGAAACTGACTAGAAAAAGATCTGAGATGGAAAACTAAAAAAGTCTCTGTGAGTATGAGATACAACACTAGAAAATGAGGCAGGTATGAAGGAGAAGCATGGCTTAACCAGCTTTAAAGGAACCACTTGAACATCATAGGGTTGAATATGCAGGAAAAAGTTGCTCTGGCTGAGGCATTTTGTTTCACAGAGACCCAGCTATGGGCCTGTGAGACTGCAGAGTGCAAATACATTTTGTGATCCTTGTTCTCCATCCTGACAAGTGTCCTGGGAATCAAGTCAGCATTGATAATGTCAAGGCTTGGGACTTGCAATTATTTGCTTTTATTTTTGCCTTGTCATTAAACCCTTCACTGCCTTTTCTACTCTCCTGGTGTACAGCCACATTGAAAAGCAGTATCTTAGCATCCTGGATTGAACTCTCCTGTTGTTTGCCCTTGTTCACACTGGGTTTATGCTTTGCTTTATTTTTTTTTCTGAGTTACAAGTCATTCCAGTGATAAAAGTGATGTGAGAGAGTTGTCAAGTTTCTCATCTCCATCCTCAGCTATATTTGGACTTGGCATGCATATTTTTCTGTCCCTCATAGCTTCTTGCTTGGTGTTCTTAGATTTTCAATATCAATAGGTTCATGTTCAATATTTGGGCTGGGCACCTTGGGGATGGTGGCATACATGGAATAATGCTAAATAATCTTGTGATTGCTACCTACTCAGAGCCTTCTGAGACAGGTAGATTTAGGGCTTTAGAGCTGTATTGATTTTGTACAGTTTCAGTGTAACAGGCTGCCAGTCAGGAACTTCTGCAAACAAATACTGTTCAGCAGCACATCTATTCACAGCTCCTGCACTTCCAGGGAAAGGGAAAGGCAAAAGGTAAAGAGAAAAGGAAAGGGAAAGGGAAAGGGGGAAAGGGGAGGGGAATAGGAAAGGGGAAAGGGAAAGGGAAAGGGGGAAAGGGGAGGGGAAAAGGAAAAGGGAAAGAGAAAGGGGAAAAGAAAAAGAAAAGGAAAAGGGAAAAGGAGAAGGAAAAGGAGAAGGAAAAGGAGAAGGAAAAGGAGAAGGAAAAGGAGAAGGAAAAGGAGAAGGAAAAGGAGAAGGAAAAAGGAAAGGGAGAAGGAAAAGGGAAAGGGAAAAGGAAAATGGAAAAGGGAAAAGGAAAATGGGAAAGGAAAAGGGAAAAGGAGAAGGAAAAGGGAAAGGGAAAAGGGAAAGGGAAAAGGGAAAAGGAAAATGGGAAAGGGAAAAGGAGAAGGAAAAGGAAAAGGGAAAGAGAAAAGGGAAAAGGAAAAGAAAAGGAAAAGGGAAAAGGAGAAGGAAAAGGAGAAGGAAAAGGGAAAGGGAGAAGGAAAAGGGAAAGGGAAAAGGAAAATGGAAAAGGGAAAAGGAAAATGGGAAAGGAAAAGGGAAAAGGAGAAGGAAAAGGGAAAGGGAAAAGGGAAAGGGAAAAGGGAAAAGGAAAATGGGAAAGGGAAAAGGAGAAGGAAAAGGAAAAGGGAAAGAGAAAAGGGAAAAGGAAAAGAAAAGGAAAAGGGAAAAGGAGAAGGAAAAGGAGAAGGAAAAGGGAAAGGGAGAAGGAAAAGGGAAAGGGAAAAGGAAAATGGAAAAGGGAAAAGGAAAATGGGAAAGGAAAAGGGAAAAGGAGAAGGAAAAGGGAAAGGGAAAAGGGAAAGGGAAAAGGGAAAAGGAAAATGGGAAAGGGAAAAGGAGAAGGAAAAGGAAAAGGGAAAGAGAAAAGGGAAAAGGAAAAGAAAAGGAAAAGGGAAAAGGAGAAGGAAAAGGAGAAGGAAAAGGGAAAGGGAGAAGGAAAAGGGAAAGGNCACATCCAAGCCATCCTGAAACACAACCAGGCTGGGGGACTCCACCACCTCCCTGGGCAGCTCAGTCCAGTCCCTGACCACTCTCTCCAGGAAAAACTTTCTCCTAATGTCCAATCTAAACCTGTCCAGCCTCAGCTTGAGGCCATTCCCCCTTGTTCTGTCTCCAGTTCCCTGTGAGCAGAGCCCAGCAGCAGCCTCTCCACAATGTCCCTTCAGGTAGCTGCAGACAGCAGTGAGCTCTGCCCTCAGCCTCCTCTTCCTCACACTACCCATCCCCAGCTCCCTCAGTTGCTTCTCATCAGATTTATTCTCCATGTCCTTCCCCAGCTTCCTTGCCCTCCTCTGGACCCACTCCAGCACCTCCACATCTCACTTGTATTGCAGTGCCTTTATGATCTTATGGTTCCATAGCTTTGGGAGATTCATCTCCTTTAGCCAAGAACCAAATCTGTTCAGATCTTGAATCCCAACTGTTTCTATCATGCAGCTCCTGAGCAGCCCACCCTAGTAGCTTGACATACTAGAAAAAGTCCCAGGTTGTGGGTATGGAAGCTCTGGAGATGAGCTCCAGATGGGAGCACCCAAAGGCTACCCAGTGCCACTTGGCACTGCAGAACTTGCAGCAGGGTAGCTGCTCAAGATGCAGGTAGGTTCACCTGCCAGTAAGTCACTCATGCCTCCTGAGGTGGGCTGCTTGGGTTTTTGAGCAGCCTTGTCCACCTCCCATCTGCTGAAAAAGATGAATGTTAGTTGCAACCCTCTGGTAGGTTTAGGGAAGAAGTCACTGCAGGCTTTAGTGTTCGCCACTATTAATTAGCTTTGAAGCAGGATGAGACATAGGACAAATCTGTAAACACTGTCAGGGGAGCTGAAAAAATATGAAGAATAAAGGCCTATTAATACTTCCTTCAGAGAACAACTGACATATCTTCAGCATAAATGATGAGAATCTGTAGCTAGTATGACATTTTTTCTCCCCTCAGTTCAGTTCAAATTAGGCTGTGCAAAATCACTAATAAGTAGACATTCTTAAATTCATAGAATCATAGAATGGTAAGGTTGGAAGGGACCTCAAAGCTCAGCCAGTTCCAACCCCCTGCCATAGGCAGGGACACCTCCCACTAGCACAGGTCACTCAAGGCCTCCTCCAACCTGGCCTTGAACACCTCCAGGGAGGGAGCAGCCACAACCTCCCTGGGCAACCTGTGCCAGTGTCTCATCACCCTCACTGNGTGGGAGACACATAGAAAATGTTGTCCAACATCCTTCACAAGCCCACAAGCCACACATTAGCATTCCCTAATTCCAGAGAACATTTCCTGCCAGCGATGCTTTCTGTGTTTTGATTTATAGAGCAGGACTTTGCATTTGATTAGATACAGTAATTAAGTCAGCTTTAACGTAAAAAGCACCAATTTGCTCTTTAAAGTTTACTATTTGGTGAAGCTGGAGAGGTTTTAAAGATTGTTTGGATGTTTTCAGTAATTTTTGTTGTTGATTTTTGGTGGTTTGGGGGGCTTCTGTTTTGCTTTTTTTTCTTCAGTGTCTTTCCACCACAAAGTAGGTTGGGCTGCACTAGAGGGCTTCCAGAAACTTTATTTCAAGGCTCAGAAAGAAATAAGAAATAAAACAGCTTTTGGTCAAGAAGGTTTTGAAAAGAAAGTAAGCTAGTGCAATGTGATAATAAACAGCTGAAGACTGAATTGCTGCCAAAAATCAGGTATTCCATTTTTCTGCCCAGACCAAGCTACAGGTCTTTATCTTTGTGAAATTCAAATTCAGTCTCTAGCTCTAAAATTCTTTTTTTCTTTTCCTCATTCAAGCTACAGGTTGCATTTTGAGGTTAGTAGATTTATTTATATAGATATATGTGTGTGTGTGTGTATATTTAACTGTAAGGAATAATTACTTCAATCTGACAAAGCAGTTTGCCTGTGAGACACTGAAACTGCACTGAAACAGACATATTCTGAGAGTGTAGCAGAGTCTGACCACACAGATTTCAGATCAGAGCAAGGGGAACACAATTTTGCTTCCCAGCAGGAGCAAAGGGAATTCAGTTCCTGCTGGTCAGCATTTCTAAGTGCCCCCTTGATAATTAATGTTTGTCATGGCTGTGCAGCCCTCATCCTTAAGGATAGTTTATGTAGTTTGGGAGGGAATGGGAAGACCTTGTCAGCCTCACCAAAGACCTTTGAGCTCCTCTCTTGACATCTGAACCAGTCAGCATGTCTGGTGCCACGTAAGAAAAGTGTCAGGCACAATTTATGCATAAGATGAAGAGGCAGTCTGAAAAATACACTAAAAATGAGACCTTTAGTGAAGAGACTGAATCTTACTCTATGGTTTTGTTTCTGTGTTACTCTTTTTTACTGTTAGTATTGTTTTATTTTATTTATCCCCAGGCAGATATTTCAATACATCCCTTGGCTTCACATCCAACTTTGCTGCTACTTTCCAGCTCTAGGTTGAATCCTTCCAGTGGTTATTTTAGGACACTCCCTACTAAGGAATTGAGGAGAAAGGAATTAGTGCTGCAAGACACTTTTAATCTCACAACTCTCTTACCCTTGTATTTCTTCCTTAATCATTTGGTTTCTCCAGGCCTTTTACCTAATTACTAAACTGATCACTTTTAACTTCCACTTCATCTTTTTTCCTCCACTCCTCTACTAAGCATCTTCCTCTTCCTATTTTATAACAAAGATCTGGATAATTTGCAATCATTTTACTATGCTTGGTTTAGAACATCCTTATCTCCTCTAGCTGCACACCCTTGAGAGGATGTAGAATCATAGAATCATAGAATGGTAAGGTTGGAAGGGACCTCAAGGATCATTCAGTTCCAACCCCCTGCCATAGGCAAAGACACATCCCACTAGCACAGGTCACTCAAGGCCTCATCCAACCTGGTGCTGAACACCTGCAGGGAGGTTGTGGAGCACAGAAGCACCCAACGTGATCAAAGATCACGTTGGGTGCTTCTGTGCTCCACAACCTCCCTGGGCAACCTATGCCAGTGTCTCACCACCCTCACTGTAAATGTAAACTGGCACCAGTACTGTGTTTGCAATGTGAACAGAACCTCTCCTCAGTCCTTTGATTATAATTTCCCCCCCAGCAAACATATCCTTTATTTCCCAGGTGTTTCCCTGGACACAGAACTGTTTTCTTTTCCCATCATGTTTATCACTCTTAT
Organism: Ramphastos sulfuratus; assembly: GCA_013399055.1. Taxonomy (NCBI): domain Eukaryota; kingdom Metazoa; phylum Chordata; class Aves; order Piciformes; family Ramphastidae; genus Ramphastos; species Ramphastos sulfuratus. The sequence continues at coordinate 38,370 of WBNM01026590.1, forward strand.
CACCATTTCCCTGTTTGGGCTCTTCCCAGACATATCAGTGCTTCCCTGTTTCTCCCAGGCTCACTTTGTGAGCCTTGCTCTCTTAACAGACATGGTGCTGCACTTGGTGTCTCAGCAAACGTGCTTTGTCTTCAGACTTCATTACATACACCTCAGGCAGAAGAGGGGAGAAGCATCTCTAATCAGCCTATTTCACAGAACCACAGCCACACC
>WBNM01026591.1:0-17389 GCA_013399055.1 Ramphastos sulfuratus
ATGAACTTGGAGGGCTCTTCCAAGCACCTATCTTCTGATCTATATATTCCGAGCACTATTCTTTGGGCTCAAGAAAAAGCAACAGCAACCCTGTCCAATTAGAAGAGTGAGGATCCCAAGCTGGGGAAGCACAGCTAAGCAGAGAGGATTAGCAGCAAGGCTGCCAGTGCCATCCCTGCCATCCACCCCCTACGACCCAATTAAAGGCATCATTTGTGGGGATGAATGGGGAAAACTCGGGCAATTTGACAGAGTGTCACCGAACCACCTCCTGTCCCCTATTTATCCAAGAGGAGAGAGCAGGAACCAGTTTTAATTAAAGCCTTCTGAACAAAGAAGCCAGGGTATTACCCATCGAGCTGCTAATTGAGATGTAATCGTTTAAACAAAGCGCAACAAGTGTCCATTTACCCACAGCCATTGTTAACAATCTACTAGCAGATTATTTGCACAATTATCAGCTGCCCATGAATATGCAAACCACTTTCCATCCTCAGCAGCAAAAAGAATAAGCACCTTTAAAAAAGAATATATATAGATATATAAAAAAAAACCCCACCAAACCATCAAACCTAAAACCAAACTGGAAGCCAAACAGCTCTTTTGCAGCAGAATTTCAGGAGTGTTTAAAATCGATTTAAAAAGGAGGAAAAGGGGAAAGCTGTGGTGGCTGCTCCTGCTTTTGGGCCATTAAAGCCTGCCTGGGAAGCCCTTTTTTTTTTTTCCCCTTCCCCCTCTCCTGTAAAGCATTACTCTGTAATTATGCAGAGAAGATGTTAATTTTTAATTCAGAATGCTAACCCCTTTTTTTTATATGCCAACCCTGAATGTCAATTCCTCCTGCAGATGACTGCCAGCACCAAATTCAGCCTGGTAAAAGCAGGCTCTCCCTGGGAGGTAGCTAAGGTCCATTGTAAAACAGCTTTCTGCTGTCACCTGTGTGCCCTGGTGGGCAAAACCCTCTCAGCCACACAGACTACTGAACTGCAAGGTCACCAAGAGCCACATCTTCATTCCATCATTCTTCTCTCCATCTGCTGAACTTCTGATCCCCAAGAGCTGAATTGTTTCACAAAATGGTAGGGGTTGGAAGGGACCTCTGGAGATCGAGTCCAACCTCCCTACCTCAGCAGGGCCACCTAAGGGCAGGTCACACAGGAACACATCCAGGTGGATCTTGAAAGTCTCCAGAAGAGGAGACTCCATAACCTGCCTGAAGAACTTTCACAGCAAAGTCTTCCACTCATGGAGAGGTGGAGCTTTCTGTGTTCCAGTCATTTGACCTATTACAGGATACTACTGAAAAGAGCCTGGACCCTTCTTCCAAAAGAACCTACCTAAAAGGAAGTTGTAGTCAGGTGGGGGTCAGGCTCTGCTCCCAGGCAACTAGTGACAAGAGGGCATGGTCTGAAGCTGCACCAAGGGAGGTTTAGGTTGGATGTTTGGAAGCACTTCCTCATGGAAAGGCTGATTAGGCATTGGAATGGACTGCCCAGGGAAGCTGGTGGAGTCACCATCCCCAGAGCTCTGTAAGGACAGATTGGACATGGCACTTGGTGACATGGTCTAGCTGATGTCATGGTGTTAGGTTACAGGCTGGACTCAATCTCAGAGGTCTTTTCCAGCCTCAATGGTTCTGTGATTCTTGACATCCACCCCTCAGATATCGATGAACATTAGAAAGTTTTGGGCTCCCCAGCTGAAGAGGGACAGGGATCTGCTGGAGAAGGTCCAGAGGAAGGCTACAAGGATGATTAGGGGACTGGAGCACTGCCTGATGAGGACAGGTTGAGGGACCTGGGGCTGCTTAGTCTGCAGAAAAGACTGAGAGGGGAGTTAATAAATGTTTATAAATATCTGAGGGCTGGGGGTCAGGAGATGGGGACAGGCTCTGCTCACTTGCTCCTTGGGATAGGACAAGGAGCAATGGATGGAAGCTGCAGCACAGGAGGTTCTACTTCAACACAAGGGGAAACTTCTTTACTGTAAGGGTCCCAGAGCACTGGCACAGGCTGCCCAGAGAGGTTATGGAGTCTCCTTCTCTGGAGCCTTTCAAGGCCTGTCTGGATGTGTTCCTGTGTGACCTGAGCTAGATTGTCTGGTCCTGTTCTGGCAGGGGGGTTGGACTGGCTGAGCTCTTTGGGTCCCTTCCAACCCCTGACATCCTGTGATCTCCTCTCAGCCTTCCCTTCTCCAGCCTAAGCAGCCCCCCACAGCCCTCACCTTCCCAAATATGGGGAATTTAACCTCATGCCAAGTTAATGGTTGTCAACCACCGAGCCCATCCTTCATCTCTTCTGACTCCTACTGCTGCCTGCAACCCACGGAGGGCCCTGCCTTGAGAGCAGACTTTGACAGAGGCCAGCGATGAATTATTCACTCCGGCGGAAGCCGCAAAGCATCAGCTTGCGGCAACCGTGACCCCTCCACGATAAGATTAACCAGAATGCAATTATCAGTGCTCTGTTTCTCACTAAATGTCTCCCAATCCTCCAGCACACCAAGCCCAAAAGGCACCAGGCAGGCACACAGGCTCTCACACACACACACCAAGGCAGGAAAAAAAATCCTGTGCTTTAACCTTTTTTCCTTCAGGGCAGTATCAGTGGTTGTGAGTGGTCAGAGAAAAGGAAGCTCTGCCTTCCCCCTGCAGGACTGCAACAAGAGTGGCACAGACTGCTCAGAAAGGTGGTGGAGGTTCCTCTGGAGACATTCAAAATCCATCTGTGTGAAGTTCTCTAGGTGATCCTGCCCTGGGGCAAAAAGGTTGGACTCTACCTCCAGAGGGCTCGTCCAACCCCTGCCATTCTGATAAAGGCAGAATCAAGCTCACACTCAATTTCCACACCTATTCAATCCATGCAGCCACACGGAGCTGCCAGCAGCTTCAGAACCATCCTTTCCCTGTTTCTAGTCCAGGACCTGAGTGGGCATACACCTGTAAGAATCTGTGGCTCTCAATCTGCTCACCAACAGCAGGCAGGTGAAGACAGGAGCATGTATGATAAGACGAAGGGCAGTGGATGCAAACTGGAACCCAGAAAGCTCCACTCAGCATGAGGAGAAACTTCATTGCTGTGAGGGTGCTGCAACCCTGAAGCAGGCTGTCCAGAGAGGTTGTGGAGTCTCCTTCTCTGGAGACTTCCAAGACTTATCTGGATGCATTCCTGTGTGATCTGCCCTGGGTGATCCTGTTTTTGGGAGGAGTGGGGTGTTGTATTCTATCTCCAGAGGTCCTTTTCCAGCCCCTACTAGTCTGTGTTTTGAAACATCCAAAAGGGTGTCCCAGGCCTCCCCTCTGAAATCCAGGCAGATGGGGGCCTCACGTTGCATGTTGGTTTTAAACTGTGGGCCTCCAGCAGCATCTCAATAGAGGAAGAAGAATGTGCTCAGCTCTCTGCCCAAGGAATCCAGAGAGCTCCCAGTATGAAACCACAAGGTACCAAGAGGCAGCAAACAAGTGATGGATCTAAGATGAGCTGCTGAATCCTAAGAAGCAGAGGGATGTTCAGATAGGATGGGATACCATGTGGTTCCACAATTAGCAGTGAAGAGGCAGGGTGAAGATGGCATTTTAGGTTTTCCTTAGCCAAGGAGCTAAATTTGTGCTTTTCCTTTAATGATGGCTGCCAGCTCTGAAGAAATTGGCACTCGAACTACTGGCCTGCATGGGAAATGAACACCCACAAGCAGGATGGTTAAAATCCATCACAGTGGTGCACACCTCCTTTGTCAAACTCATCCTTGCATTTTCCACAGTGGAAGTACAGCTGAAATCAGGACTGGTATCTCAGCAGGCTTAATTAGAAGTCAGATCTATTCTATTCAGGCCTTTACACCGAGCTCATTACATTAATATCCAAGTGCCTTCCACTCCTGCATTAAGTGACATGGCTAACATCTGTCACGTTGTTTGTTCTCCTCTCCCTTTCCTGGGGGAGCAGCAATGCAGCATTCAAGGGGATCATGGAACAGCCAACAACTGGATTCACACAATCACAGAATGTTAGGGGCTGGAAGCGACCTCAAAGACTCATCCAGTCCAACCCCCCCCTGCCAGAGTAGGGTCACCTATACCAGATCACACTGGATCACATCCAGACAGGAACACATCCAGGCAGGTTTTGGATATCTCCAGAGAAGGAGACTCCACAACTCCCCACCAGGCAGTCTGTTCCAGTGCTCTGTTACCCTCACAATGAAGAAATTCCTCCTGTTTCCATGCAACTTCCTATGCTTCAACTTCCATCCACTGCCCCTTGTCCTGTCATTGGGCATCACCCAGCAGAGCCTGGCTCCAGCCTCTGGGCACTCACCCTGCACATCTTTATCAACATGAATGAGGTCAATTCCTCCAGCCCCAGCTCAGCCTTCTCACACACAGCACATGTTGGCCATGCCTGCTTGCTTAATGGTTTATTAGCACCTTAATGATAACCACCAAATCTCCTCCCAGTCCCATTTCTGTGCTGGACTGACAGAAGTGGAAGACAAAGATACATTAAAAAAAAAATCAATCTGTCTTTTGTGGACTAAATCAAGTCACTTGGAGGTTTATGACTTCATTTCTTTGCCTGGCTCTCTCTGCTTGTCATCTTGCATTAGACAGCCACGAGGATACAACTTCCAGCAGAGGAAATAAAAGTGTCAAAGGCGTGAAGGGTTTGCCCTGGCTGTTGAGCCCTTCCAAAACACACCACTCCTTCAAGCTACAGAGGGGTTTCATCTGAGCTATCAAAACTACAAGTCAGTGATTTAATGGCTTTTGTCCTCATGTGCCTTTCCCAGTGATCTTCCACCTGTACAACTCTACCCTTTTTGTATCAAGAAGTGCTACCATCACTTTGCTTCTGAGCTATCACCCAGCAATGCTCTGTGAAGACAGTGATGAGGACTGAGAGAATGACAAGGGCTAGAAGGAGAAGAACTGAAAGGGAGCAAATCTCAGAGCTTAGTTATGATGATGAAGAATCAACAAGGCTATGAGGCTTAAAGTCATGTAATTGTTTCAGTTGGGAAAGATCTCCAAGTTCACAGAGTTCAAGCACCAACCTAACACCACCATGTCCCCACAGTGTCATGGCCACACATTTCTTCAACACCTCATGGGATGGTGACTCTGCCACCTCCCTGGGCAGCCTATTCCAAGTCAGCTAGCTGGGATTAGGCAGACACTGCTTGTGTAAGCAAATGCCTGGAGAATCATAGAATGGTAAGGTTGGAAGGGACCTCAAAGATCATCTAGTTCCAACCCCCTGCTATAGGCAGGGACACCTCCCAGCAGTACAGGTCACTCAAGACCTCATCCAATCTCTAACCTCAAGAACATAAGCTTGGTACAAAGATCTGGAAGCAACAAACTGTAGAGCAGGAGACTCTCACCACTACCTTCTCCTTACTTGCCCATCCAAGTCATCCAAAACTGAAAGCCAAGTTACAAGCCACCAGATGAGAAGCAAGGACTCACTCAAGAAAGGACAGAGAGCTTTCAGTGCAGTGTGCACAGCCACACAAAACAGAGATTAGTCTGTTACACAGAAGGAACAACCTTTGCAAGTGCATAGATAAAGAGAACCCCAAGAAGGGGCAGAGGCTGACCTGGAGAACCATCCAAAGGATCAAGTGACTTTCAGATAAAGGTCACTAGTTTAAGCATGAACTAGATGAGTATTGGCCAATCTGAAGAGTGATTTAGCAGTTTAAACAAACACATGGCAGTGCTCATTGGGGTGGGTGTCAGGAGGGCAGCACCAGGCTTTTTGCAGTCATGCCTGGTGATAGGACAAGGGGTTACAAGCACAAACTGGAACATCAGAAGTTCACCTAAACGTGAAGAGGAACTTCTTTAAGGGTGACACAGCCTTGGAAAAGGCTACCCAGAGAGGTGATGGAGTCTCCATCTTTGAAGACATTCAAAACCCACCTGGACATGTTCCTGTGTGACCTTCTCTAGGTGAACTTCCCTTGGCAGGGTGGTTGGACTCAGTGATCTCCAGAAGTCCCTTCCAACCCCAACCATANCCTTCAGCTCCTGCTACGCCACTGCACATATTGCAAGTTTACTGCAGAAGGTAACCCAGAACTTAACTTCCTATCCCACACAGCACTTTGGTGGGTACCAAGAGACCAAGTGCCTGTTCCCACTCACTGCTCAAGTGTGAGGGCTGCTCTGGCTCCCCCTGCTCGAAATCAGTCCCTTCTTGCAGTTTTTCCCTCCCTACTTCAGTGTCTTCACCTGTTTGCTGCTGAATACACACAGTCAGCTCCTGCCCTTACAGGATCTCTGAACAAGCACAAAGCTCACCTGGCAGCTTTTGGGGTTTTCTCACTGAATTCCTCTGTCAAATTACTTTGATTCATTAACATCATGTAAGTTACATGCTCATGAAAAACATCAGATATTGATCTTTTCCCCCAACACTGATCAGAAGAGGCTCCATTCATCACTAAAGGTCTTGCAGCACTGCAAGCTTGGACACACACATGAGATGGCCTTACTGCAGAAGATCCATCCAGCAGATGCCTGAAGAAGCAGAGAATTGTCAGGGTTGGAAGGGACCTCAAGGATCATCTAGTTCCAAATCTCCTGCCATGGGCAGAGACACCTTACACTAGATCAGGTTGCCCAGAGCCACATACAAAAACATCCAGGGATGAGGCTTCCACCACCTCCCCAGGCAGTCTGTTCCAGTCTCTCACCACCCTCATGCTGAAGTACTTTTTCCTAATGCCTAATCTGAATGTCCCCTCCTCTAGCCTGGATCCATTCCCTCCAGTCCTATCACTTCCCAACACCCTCCCCAGCTTTCTTGTAGCCCCCTTCAGACACTGGAATGTCACAGTAAGGTCTCCCCAGAGTCTCCTCTTCTCCAGACTGAACAGCCCCAACTCTCTCAGCCTGTCCCCATAGCAGAGCAGCTCCAGCCCTCTCATCACCCTCATGGCCCTTTCCTGGCCCCCTTTCAGCACATCCCTATCAAGAAGTTCCAGAACACACATTTCACTAATGAAGAGCAGCAAACACAACTTGTAGCACTCAGGAGGGTACATCCAGTAATGCAGCTGCCTCAGCCTTAGTCAGCAAGCCAAACTGAGGTTGCCTGCTGTCCATCCTGCACCTGCACCACACTGTGTGACAGACAGCAGATGAAGCATCTCCTGTCTCCCTGTCACTGGGCACACCACCACAAGCTGCTGCTGTATTTCACTGCAGCCTGACTCAAACCACTCACCATATCGTCTCCATGAAGCAAACACTTCCTTGTGGACCAGAAGCTTTAGCAGCATGATAAGACACATCAACAGCTGTTTTTATATAAAAATATGAGTTGCTAATCAATGATGATGCAGCATATTATTAACATACTATTACTGAGCTAGGGTCTTCCACATAACATCAATTCTCATCTATATTTAATGGAATTACAGGCTGGAGGCAAAGAAAGAAAATTTTATTTCCTTTTTCTTTTTTTTTTCCCCCAAGAAAACTTCATTAAGATTTGTTCCCCCCCTTCCAAAAAAAAAAAAAATCTTCCAGCTGCTGAGGTTTAATACAACCCAAAATGCAGTTTTCCCCAGGGTCCTCCATTACCAGCAAGGGCCTTTCTTGCCCATCCACATGTTCTTTCAACAGATTTTCTTTGCTATCTAATTTGAAAGCCTTGGGTGTTAAGCATTTGAGGAATGCAATCAAATCCTGGCCTTTCCAGGTCTACTGGGACACCTATTAATTCACCCTCCTGGAGGGAAGAGAGTTTATCATCTCTTTGCAACTCCTAGCATCTAAAAAAGTGGAACAGGGCAACTTAAATTGGCATTGCAATTATTTAAAGCCTATAAATAGTTGTTGCCACTGTGTAAATTAAATTGCTATACAGTCACATCCTTTCTTTCCTACCTTTGGAAGCTGAACTCTGAGTGAAGTGAGCAGGGACCATGCCACAGTCACAGGTAGTGAACATGAAGGCTTCCAAATCATCCTAGAATCACAGACTGGTTTGGGGTAGAAGGGACCTTCAAGATCATCCAGTTCCAACCCCCCACCATGGGCAAGGACATCCCCACTAGACCAGGTCACTCAAGGCCTTGTCCAACCTGGCTTTGAACACCTCCAGGGAGGGGGCATCCACAACCTCCCTGGCCAACCTGTGCCACACTCTCCACCCTCACTGGCAAGAATTTCTTCCTCATTTCCACTCTCCATCTCCCCTCCCCCAGCTCAAAGTCATTGCCCCCTGTCCTGGCACTCTCATCCCTTGTCCAAAATCCCTTCCCAGCTCTTCTGGAGCCCCTTCAGGTACTGGAAGGCTACTCAAAGGTTTCTCTGGAGTCTACCTGCCTCTGTCTTTTCCAAGCCTCCTACATCAGAGGTTGATTGCAGTATTCAAAGGTTCACAAACAGCCACCAAGCAGGAAACTCCAGACTTGCCTATTTATCTTTTTTTTTTTTTTTTTAAATGCAAACCACATTAGGACTTTTGGATAGCCAAATTATATTATCAAATGCAGGCTGGCACCCAGCCAACATTTTAATGGCCATTCAAACACTAACTAAGGAAATGGTTGTGCATTAAGCCTCCCAATAAAGTCAACAATCAATACTTCAGGATTACAGTAAAAATACAATGCACCCTTTAGATCTGCCTCTGGCCTCATCCTGCTTTGTCAAGCTCAGCTCTAAATAATAAGGGAAAAAAAAAAAACATATACCTAAAGAAAAGAGGCTTGAAGCAAAAAGTGAAGCATGCATTACTTCACAGCCACCAAACATTTATCTTCAGGTCCAGACCTAATTGGTCCTCTGGACTGCACAATATTTTGTTTCAACAGGGCAAAATAAAAATGTCAGGAATAAAAAAGGACAGAAGCTCAGACAGAAAATTAATGATGCAGGTCAGTAGGTAAGAGCAGCAAAAACAAAGCAAACTCAAACCAGCTAAGCCCCAAGCAACTGCAGATTAGGAGCCTGGTTCCCATTTTATCTCCAAAAAGCATCTTGGTCCAAAAGAAACAAACCAGAAGCACAGCAAAGCACACTAAAGTTTGGGGGTTAATCCAATTGGTAGGTTTTAACTGCCAGCACAGCATCAGTCCTGGATGTCCCCTCTCAGTGTATTCTATCAGTCTGCTCAAGTGAAGCCAAAAGGCAAGCTCTGCAGAGCTCTAGGAAGCAGGAGCATCAGGCTGTGTTGTTCTGCAATACAGCAAGGGCTTTAAATTGAGTTACCTCTGGAGTCCCCTCCTGAGCCACTGCTCTACTGCTGAACAGTGGAAAAACCCCACAGGTCACAGCCACACAGAGCAGCTGCACCTGTGGTTGGTAAGAGTGAAGGACAGGATGGCATCCAGAGGGACTTGGACAGGCTGGAGAGGTGGCTGAGGAGAACCTCATGAAGTTCAATAAGGCAAAGGGCAAGGTCCTGCACCTGGGTGGGCACAATCCTCGATATCAATAGAGGGTGAGGGGTGATGAGTTTGAGAGCAGCCCTGGAGAGAAAGACTTGGAGGTGCTGGTGAAGGAAGAGCTGGACAGGAGCCAGCAACGGGCACTGGCAGCCCAGAATGCCAATGGCAACCTGTGCTGCATCCAAAGCAGCATGGTCAGAGATGAAGAGAGGGGATCCTGCCCCTCTGCTCTGCTGAGACCTCACCTGCAGTGCTGTGTCCAGCTCTGGAGCCCCCAACATGAGACAGACCTGATGGAGCAGGTCCAGGAAAGCACCTCAAATAAGATCAGAGGGCTGGGGAAGCTCTGCCATGGGGACAGGCTGGGAGAGTTAGGGTAGTTCAGCCTGGGGAAGAGAAGGCTCTGAGGAAACCTTAGAGATGCATTTCAGTATCTGCAGGGGACCTATAGGGAGGCTGGGGAGGGACTGTATGGAAGGGCCTGTGGGGATAGGATGAGGGTGATTGTTTAAAACTACAACAGAGGAGGTTTAGGTTGGACATCAGGAGGAAGTTCTGCACAATGAGGGTGATGAAACACTGGGACAAGTTGCTCAGAGAGGTGGTTGAGGCCCCATCACTGGAGACATCCAAGATCAGACCTGATGGGTCCCTTGGCAGCTTGCTCTAGTTAGAGATGTCCCTGCTGCCTGCAAGGGGATCAAGACAAGATGCCCTTTGAGGGTCACTTCCAACCTGATGCAATCTGTCAATCTGTGTCATCAGAAAGGTTCAGGGTGAGTTTTTCAGAAAGAAATGGTGGCAGCCATTGATCCAATCCTGTGCAACCTGAACATGAAAACAGGAGGGCAAACCCAATACAATTCATCATTTTTATCTCCACAGCTTAACAAGCTGTGCAGTGAAAGGGAACTTCATCATGGAATGGTTAAGCCAGGGGTAATAGCTTGGGCAAACAAGCCAACCAGCTTCTCCATTTTCTTCTCAGAGCCTGCAAACACACAGAGGGCAACAGAGAATGATTGTTGCAGAAATCCCTCCACAGAGCCCAGACCTTTATTTGCTAAACCTATCTTGCACCCCTGGGGTTTCAGCTGTAAACAAGCACACAGCAAGGCTGGCAGCTTGGAAAGTCTTTCTGACGATGTTTTGGAGGAGTCCAGGCCCTCTGCACTCTGAGCTTGAGCTCTGCAAAAGGACCCAAAGCTGCAGGTCCCACAGCCAAGGAACAGAAATACCCAAATCATCCCAGACCACACAGCAGTTCACAGGTGAATGATCTACACTCAGGAGCTGCAACAGGTCAAACCAGATCTCTACTCCTTGAGCTCTGCTACTTCACACTTTCTGCATCACAGAATCCCAGCATAGTGCAGGTTGGAAGGGATCTCCATAGATCCAGTCCAAACTCCCTATTAAAGCAGGGTGCACACAGCAGCTTGATCAGGATCACAATGACCAGGAGGGGCTGGAAGCTCTCCAGGGAAGGAGACTCCACAACCTCTCTGGGCAGCCTCCTCCAGGCCTCCAGCACCTTCACAACAAAGAACTTTCTCCTCCTAGTCAGATGGAACCTTCTGGGTTCCAGTTTGTGCCCACTGCCCCTTGTCCTGTCCTTGGTCACCACTGACAAGAGTCTGGCCCCATCCTCTTGTTCCCCACTCTTTAGCTCTTGCTGAGTATTGCTCATATCCCCTCTGGGGCTGCTCTTCTGCAGGTTCTCAGCCTTTGCTCCTCACAGAGCTGCTCCAGGCCCCTCAGCATCTTTGTAGCCTCCACTGGACTCTCTCCAGTAGTTTCCTGTCTTCTGAATTGGTAGTCCAGCTGTGGCCTCACTAGGCCAGAGCAGCTTGGGAGAAGAAAAACTTCCTCAACCTGTTGGCCACACTCTTCTTCATGCACCCTAAGAGACCACTGACCTTCTTGGCCATAAGGGCACATTGCTGGCTCATGGTTATCTTCTTGCCCACCAGAACTTCTAGGCCCTTCTCTGCAGAGCTGTTTTGCAGCAGATCAACAACCAGGCACATCCTAAATGATCCATCTAAAGCAAGAGTCACCGCAACAGAGAACACTGCTGCATACCATGATAGATTGAGTAGCAGGCAGGCAGTAGCTGTAGTAACTTCATTTTTAGCCTGTGACTCTCACCAGCTTCCAACTTAAAGGCTTTGTGTGTGGCCACCATTGCAGCTCAGGACAGCAAATGATCATAGAACCACAGACTGGGAGGAACCTCTGAAGATTATTTAGTCCTAACTCTCTACTAATGCAGGTACGCCTAGATGAGATCACACAGGAATGCATCCAGGTTGGTTTGGAAAGCCTCCAGAAAAGGAGGCTCCACAACCTCTCTGAGCAGCCTGCTCCAGGGCTCCAGCACCCTCACACCAAAGAAGTTTCTCCTTAAGTTCAAAAGAAACTTCCTGTGTTTTCTGGTGAGACCACAGAGATTCAAGGCACTCTGCCTCCAACCTCTCCTCCTCCACAGGGTTTGGAGATCTTTGACTTCTCTGAGATGAGATCAAACTCAGACCAGTGCCAGCCTGTGCAGGTGGCTTCATGACAAAAGGCTGCTTTCAGCAGCATGCTTGTAGCACAGCTTTGACTTCTTGTCTCAGGTGAGGCAAGGAGCTCTGCTGACTGTCTGTGTTCCACAGAGGCAGCCAAGGCCTCTGCTTCTGAGCACTGCCCAACAGGAAAACTGCTGATGGAGGTATTCTCCTCCCTCTCTACTCTACCCTGGTGAGACCACATCTGGAGTATGGTGTCCAGTTCTGGGCTGCCCAGCTCAAAAGAGACAGGGATATACTGCAGACTGCACAACAGAGGCTATGAGGATGATGAAGGGACTGGAATGTGTCTGAGGAGAAAAAGCTGAGAGACCTGGGGCTGTTTAGCCTGGAGAAGGCTGAGAGGGGACCTGATCCATGTTTATGAATATGTGAAGGGTAGGGGTCAAGAAGAAGGGATCAGGCTCTTTTTAATGGGGTCCTTTGATAGGACAAAAGGCAACAGATACAAACTAGAAACCAGAACTTTCCACCTCAACATGAGGAAAAAACTTGCTGAGGTTGACAGAGCCCTAGAGCAGGCTGTCCAGAGAGGTGGTGGAGTCTCCTTCTCTGGAGACTTTGATCCTGCTTTGGGGGGGGGGGTTGGACTCAATGATCTTCAGAGATCCCTTCCAACCCTTACAATTTTGTGGTTCTCTATTTTTCACAACATTTCACAGGTCTGGTACCTGAGGGAGGGAAGGTGGAGGTGAAGTTAAATGCTGCTGAGCAGTGATCAGCACTATGAGCCATAAAGAGGTCAAAGGAAGACATCAGTGAAAGGTTGCCCTGCAGACCCTCACACAGCCAGAGGCCAATGCAGTTCTTTCCTCAGGTGAAGACATTTCCATGTGTGGGAAGACTTCTTCCTTGAGCTCAGAAGTCAAGCATGAGAATCCTGATGAAAACTGGATCCAAACACAGCTCTCCTATTTCCTGTGCTGAAAAGCAGCTGCCACAGAAGACTGTTTCCTCAAGTAAATACACCCATCATGGGGTGTCAGTCAAGGAGCCAAGCATTCACGGGTCAGGCACTACTCAGTATTTGAATCAGTGCAATAAACCACTGCATAAATATTTAAACTGGCACTCATGCTCCAAAAGACTCTTGGAACATATTTCAGCTGCTTGCTTCCAAAGTTTCTAACAGATATTCCCTTTTTCCTGCTGTCCTTTGCAATCTCTGAAAAACAAAAAAAAACCTCTAACAACCAAACAACTCATTCCAGGCTCAGCCACAGCAGTGCTGGTGTTGGGAATGTGCTGTTCTCAGTCAGCAAGCACAAAAGGAGCAGCTCTGCTATGAGAACAAGCTGAGGGAGCTGAGGGTGTTCAGCCTGGAGAGGAGAAGACTCTGGGGGGCCTTAGAGCTGCCTGCCAGTACCTGAAGGGTTCCTACAGGAAGAATCATAGAATGGTAAGGTTGGAAGGGACCTCAAGGATCATCTNGGTTGGAAAAGAACCTTTCATAAAGTGTCTAGAGACAGGACAAGGTGGGAATGGTTTGAAGCTGAAGGAAAGTAGGGCTTAGACAGGACCTTAGGAAGAAGTTGTTCAGCAAAGGGGCAGTGAGACTTGGGAATGGGTTGCCCAGGGTGGGTTGGGGATGCCTACTCCCTGGAACTGTTCAAGGCCAGTCTGGAAGAGGTCTTGAGCAGATGAGTGTAGTTAAGAGGCACCCCTGCCTGTGGTGGGGAGATTGGAGTAGATGATCTCTGAGGTCCCTTCCAATCTAATCTGTTCTGTGATTCTGTGGGTGGTGAGATACTGTAAGAGGCTGCCCAAGGAGCTTGTGGATGGAACAATTCCCTGGATGACACCTTGAGCAGCCAAGACTAGTTGAGAGGTGTCCCTGCCCATAACAAGAAGGTTGGAGTAGATGATCTCTAAGGTCCCTTCCAACCTAAGCCACTCTATGATAAATCTGAAGTGTAGAAATCTTATACCATTGGCTCTTTGTGAGGTTATGTTCTAAATTCTCTCCCAAGAAATAAAAGAAAAACCAAACACACACAAACCAAAACTCCAGAGTACTCTCCATTGTTTTTTCATCTCACTTATAATCTCTGGCTTCAAAAGCTAAATGTTTGGGGGCTCCATTTTAACTCCTCTATGTTAAATGTGCTATAAAATAAAGATATTTTGTCAGCAGACACTTCCAAGCTCTAATCTTTGCTTTAACCCAAATATCCATCTCCAGAAGCTGTGATTACGAGAGTGTAGGACAACATTTTCCAGTTCAGCCACTACCTGTGCTGCCCTGCCCTGTCCCTACTTTTAAACTTGACTCTTAAACTTCAAAATTTCCCTTTGAATCTGTGCAACACTCAATGAGAGAGAAGCTGCTGTAAGTGAAAGTAGAAACCACACAGCCATGCACTGCCAATCCCCCACCTGGCTGCACACACACAACTCAATCCATCGAGCTGCAGCTCTGCTGGATAGCCCAGTCCTGAGATCACCACTCAATACTGATTAACAGAATCTGCTCCTGTTTCAGCCTTCATTTCCCTGTGGCTTCTATATCCTGGGCCTATCAGTGTAATTGTGCTCCTAAACAGCTGAAAAAGAGAGTTCAAAAAGTCTGAAAATAGAATTCAACAATCTGACAACCACTAAGGTGATGCTTTCTGTAATAAACACACCTAAGTACTGAGCACAGAAGTTTGTCACAGCCATCTGATATCTGTGAAGCTTTGATTCTCCTACTGGTAGCAGGAGCTTGTTCAGCACCTGATCCTAGTAGCACTTCTGCAGGTCCTTCAAGAGATAAAGAGCAAAAGTAACCAAAACCTCAAATCCAAACCAAACACCCAAACAAGGAGAGGTGAAGAACAGCTCTTCCTTAGCAGTTTCAGTTTTGCTGGGCTATCAGAACTAACAGACAAGTAAATCCTTGGTATAAATGCAAAAAGCAGCTCTGACAATCCCACAGTCAAGATAACTCCATCAGAATGTACCATGGTGTAGCATTAGAAACATGAAATCGTTTGGGTGGGAAGAGACCTTTCAAGGCCATCTAATCCAGCCTCACTGCACTCAGCAGGGACATCTGCAGCTACAGCAGGTTGCTCACCGCCCCAAACAACCCAGCCTGGGATGGTTCCAGGGATGGAGCACCTCCCAGCCCTCTGGGCAACCTGTGCCAGGCTCTCACCCCCAGTGCCAAACATTTCTTCCTTCTCTCTAGTGTAGAGCTCCCTCTTTAAGCTTATCACTGATTTCATCCAAACACTTTGAAGGGTAGAGCTGAACTTCTCATTTACAGTAGTGAAGGCCCTGGAAAACAAGAGGAGTTCAAGAGGATGAGCTGTGAGACTGACAGTCTGACTACACAAAATCCAGACTGTGAAGCTGTGCCCACCAGTGAAAGCTAAATGCATTACCACACTGCACCACTTCCACACAGAGCACTGGCAAGGGCAGCATGTGCAGAGATTCATACAATACTTCAGGTTGGAAAGGACCTTGAAAGATCATCCAGTTCCAATCCCCCTGCTATGAGCAAGGACACCTCCCTCCAGCCCAGGCTGCTCAAGGCCTCATCCAGCCTGGCCTTGTGAGCACCTCCAGGGAGAGGACATCCATGAACTCCATGGGCAAACTGTTCCCGTGTCTCCCCACCCTCACTTTAAGGAGTTTCTTCCTCATCTCTGGTATCAATCTGCCCTCCTCAAGGTTCAATCTACTGTCCCTTGTCCTGTCACTAGAAGATCTCAAAAAATCCCCCCTCATCTCTCCTGTAGCCTCCTTCAGGTACTGGCAGGCTGCTCTAATGGTGGTCTTGGAGTCTTCTCCAGGCTGAACAGTGCCAACTCTCTCAGCCTCTCCCCATAATGAATGTTCTCCAGCCCCCTGATCATCTTTATGGCCTCTTCTGGACCTGCTCCAACAGATCCCTCTTATACTGGGGGGCCCAGAACTTAATGCAGTACATGCTGGTGGGAATCCCAGCAGAGCAGAAGGGCAGAATCCCCTCCCTGTGCTGCTGCTCTCCCTTGCTTTAGATGCAGCCAGCACACAGCTGGCTCTGGGCTGCCAGCAACCAGTGCTGGCTGCTGGGGAGTTTGCCACCAAGTCTCTAATTCAAGCCTCTCCATCAGAGGAAGAAGAGGCTGACACTCCAGGTACTGATATGACATCACTCCTGCTTTGTTCTGGAAGCTCTGTGTTTCTTTTTTGTTTAATACAATGAGTTGAGGCTATCCCAAAGCTGAAAAACTTGTGTTACAACTGTGCAAGAGTTTGTTTCAAGGTGGGGAACAAAAGGGAGTCAAACAGAAGGCTAAGCCCTGGAGTAGTTTAAACTCCATGGTCCTACCTTCTCAAAAGCCTCCAGGAATCCACACATTGAACAGAAACTCCTCAGCTTCTCAAGGAATTGCATTAACTACACATCCAGCTGACAAAAATAACCTTGCTGGAAAAGAAATGGGGAAAGAAACAAAAAGCCCTTTCCTTTAGTCACACGTGAGGCCATCCAATTTCACTGTCTGCTGCATGCATTTGCCATCAGGCAGACAGGAACAGGAGACTAGGCAGAAGAGTTCTCAATTTCTCTCTGCAACTTCAGGTAGAAAAAGGATGAAATCTAGCAAGAATTGCCTGTGACACTAGGAAAAGAGCCTTGCTGATGTGAAGGCACAGCCCTGCCTGACCACCTACGCTCCTCAGTAGTACATACAGCTAGATTGGAACCAGTCTTTGCCTGTTTAACTCACTTCAAATCAATTAATCAGCTCACAAGTCAGCCCCAGTAAAAACCACTTCAAATTCAGCCACTTCTGCTTCAGCAGTTGCTTCTAATCTCAAAGTTTCCATGGTAAGATACAGACTGAGAAAGTATCAGAAATAAATTCTGTTTCAACTTGGCTTCTACAAGCTAAGGTACACATGGCCACGGACAGGCAAAGAATGTCTTCTCCACAGCATGACAAAATAAAGAGTAGAGGCTCTAGAGAAAGAGTGGGAAGCTTACATCCCCTTCTTTGGTGTGAGTTCTTCACTGAGAGAGTCATTCCCCACTGGAATGGGCTGCCCAGGGAGGTGGTGGAGTCACCATCCCTGGAGGTGTTCAAGGCAGGTTTGGACGTGGCACTTGGTGCCATGGTCTGGTCCTGAGGTCTGTGGTAATGGGTTGGACTTGATGATCTTTGAGGTCTCTTCCAACCTTGGTGATACTGTGAGATGGCCAGAACCACCCAGTGTGCAACAAGACAAACTCTGGATCCCAGGACCAAGCTATGTTCCTCCCTAGAGGTGAGAGCCACCAGGGAATCACAGAATTGTTTAAGCCCTTTAAGATCATCAAGCCCAATCTTCAACCTCACAGCACCATGGTCATCAAACCCTGTCCCCAAGTGCCATGGCCACAGGTTTCTTGAACACCACCACACATGGTGACTCCACCACCTCCCTGGGCAGCCCAT
>WBNM01026593.1:7293-29191 GCA_013399055.1 Ramphastos sulfuratus
TGATATTTTTGTGAGTAAATACTTCAAGCCTCTTGTAATCATTGATTGCCTTCTGCCATAAGCAGAAAGAGCTTCCTGCGCCCATCCAGTGGCTAAGCAGGGTAATCAACTGCAAGCGGTGTAAGTGACCGCACAAACCTTCTCTACCAGTAAAAAATGTTTGCTTATGCTAGTTGACTTTAAAGTTTTCCAGTTTTGCCTGTTCCCTGTATGTATATATTTCCAAACCGTGCGTTTTTGAACCTTGAATATAAGTTTTGTGGCGAGATTTAATGTTAATAAACAGTTTTCATAGTTATTAACAATCTCTGCCTGGATATCAAAATTTATATCATTATTAATTTTAATACCTTTCATTACAGACTCCACTCCTGGACCCTGACAGGGGAGGAGAAGAACAGTGGCCAAAACCAGTCCGGCAGGATTTCTGCCCTGCCAGGACAATGCAGTCACTGCCATTGATTTTTTTTCTTACTTGAAGAAAAATGTCTCACCTTTGTGCAAATGGGTAACACCCAGCAGTACAAATACAGCTGGAAGAAGTATCTATGTGAGTTTTAAATTGTAAATGTTTCCACCTTGTAACAATCAAAGCTGGATTCTGTTCACAGATTAAGACTGTTCAAGATGTCTTGTTGAGATCTGTGTGTCTTAATTCCTAAAATACTCCATGGAAATCTAGACGATACATCAGAAATAAGTTTGTTTGCTCATGTTCTGGTCTGTTATCCCATGTGAGATGCCCTAGGGCATCCCATCCTACCTCCAGCCCACTCCACATCATGCCCTCAAGGCATGAGCATTACATCAGCTCTGTCAGCCCTGTGTAGCTGTCTCATGCTATCAGGCATCAGAAATACATGAGATGCCTCTATTTAGAATAACTTAATAGACTGCTCCTTATACTATGTGTGGAGAGAAATCCCTCCACTTCAGCTGAGCAATTTCAGATGGCCAGGCAGGGACTCCCACAGTGGGTCTGGTACTACTGGAGATGCTCTGGGGCATTGCAGACACCTATGTAGAGTGGGAAGGTGCAACACAAGCTTATGAGAGGCTACTCTTTATGAAACAGACTGTGAATACAGACTGCCTTAAAATTATTCTATAGCCCTATGTTTAGCTGAATCAGTTCCTCCAGAAATCTCCAACATTTGTAACAGAGGCTTGACATGTAATTCAAAAGTAGACATGCAAGTTTTTGAATCCCACCTTCGTGCTCAGCCCTCCAAAAATAGTAAAATAACTTTTTTACAGATCATCTTAAATGGTCCAGTATTTTTTTCATTATCATTAAAAAAAAAAAAAAAAAAAAAAAAAAAAAAAGAATAAATAATTTACNATCAGAGTTAATCATATTTTCAAGCCATTATCCACAGGAAGCCAGAAAATTATCTTGCAGATTTGCCGTGCCTTACACAAAAAATTATTCTCTCTTCTATAAAGAGCTAAAGCCAGATGTGAGAAAAACTGCTAAACTTTCTCTTCAAAGCTGAGACAGATAAAATGGAACCAGACAAATACTTTTCCAGGAAGAGAGAAAAGAAGCATCTTTTCTCTAAAACCATGTTCAGGCAAGTAGAAAGCAGTCTGGGAATCCTGCCCACAATAAAGTATTGCAACATTGTAAATGCTTTGGCTATTGTTAGTAGGCTTGTTATATGGAGAGTTTTTTAAGAGTTCAGGATCATATTATTTCTCAGCATCAGCTAAAAAACAAAAAGGAAAAAAAAAAGAAAAAAAAAGACAGGAGAGGACAGAAAATAAAAAGGAAAGAAGGAGAAGATAAGGGAAAGGAAGATGAAAGGCAAGGAGAAACATCTAGACCTCACTTTCACAAAAAATCCTTATGACAGTGACTCATCCAGACTAATAGCTCATAAAAGAGTAGGAAATAAAAAAACTTTTTACTATTTATGTTTTGGGATTTTTTTTTTCCTAATTCAATGCCACTTATGGGAGTGTGATTTGTGGATTTTGAATGTTTGGGATCAGCTGTATTAAAACACATAATGGATCAACACATAATGGAGGATTATCAGAAGAGCAAAATGTGTCTTCAAGTCTTACATCTGATGAATTTCCCTCAAATAAAAAAACCCAAAACATTAGAGGGAACTTCACTGGTAGTAAAAAGCTGAGCACTTGGATGCCTGCCATGCCCAATTCCCCAAAGACACTGAAGTGCCTGAGATAATGCAGAACAGTACCTTGCAAGACTTGCTATAGTTCTCCTTCGCTGCATGTAAATGTTTCTCTTTCCTCCTATGGCAACCACTTAAAAAGCTGAGTGGTTATGTTACCCAAGTGTTTCAAATATAAAAACTTACTGTAAGGTTAGGAACTTGCTATAAATGTCTTCTGACTGTTTGCCCTGTTTAATGGTGGAAATGGATGCATGATTTCAACCCATTAATACTCAAGATGCCACCTTCCTCTCTTAAAGACAAATAATTGGCAATAAAATCTGAACTAATGCCTCCCTTCTGACCAAAGGAGGGAGGAGGAAGATTTTTCCAGTCTCTGGGAGCAGAAGATCAGAAGGGAACTCTGCCACCCTGGGCAACATTAGTGTTCCTCCAATGGCTTGACATGGTCTTTGTGACTATAAGAGCAGTTGTGTGGGCATCAGCTTAGCCAGTAAAGTGCAAGAAGGGGATTAGCAGCCAGGAAAGAGCCCCAGCTCCATACAGAAGGAACTAATATTCCAGATGTCTGTAGAACGTGAAGCCATCACCCTCATTCATTGCATCCTTTTGTAGCAACAGAATTTCCAGGCAGGACCAGAACAAGTCCATGAAATGGAAACATTGCTGTTTCCAAAGAGATTATTCTGGAGTCCCAAGTTCATCTCCTAGTCTCACCTGACAATGCTGCACTTTTCGCAGAAGAGGAATGAGAAGGGTGATGTGGGTTTGGAAGTTCCCCGCCCCCCCACACTTTGTAAAATGACCCAGACTAGAACTCAGCCGGCTGGAAGTTTTAGATGAAGCTCTATTTACAGCTCAGCACAATGTACAAGCAGATATATACACTATATACAGGAATATTTACAGAAATATACAAAGTAAAGGTAATACAGAAACACAACACCCCTNCCTTGAAGCTGCCAGGCTAAGCATGATGCAGAGTATTCCTGAAACTGTGTATACAGCCTTAGGTGTATATAGATTAAACGAGCTCATTCTTTCACAAACCAAGCAATTCTGAACTGGTATGTTACATGTCTTTCTGCTCTGGTCATCTGCTTCTGAAGTTATGACCCCTTCTTGGGTGAGCAACTTGTTCTGGTGCTTGAGGCCACAAGGAATGATCAGAGGGCTGGAGCATCTCTCCTATGAGGACAGACTGAAAGAGTTGGGGCTGCTCAGTCTGGAGAAGAGAAGGCTCCAAGATGACCTTATAGTGATCTTTCAGTATCTTAAGGGGGCCTACAAGAAAGCTAAGGAGGGACTTATTAGGATGTCAGGTAGTGATATGACATGGGGGAACAAAACAAAGCAAGAAATGGGTAGATTCAGACTGGATGTTAGGAAGAGGTTCTTCACCATGAGGGTGGTGAGACCCTGGAATGTGTTGCCCAGAGAGGAGGTGGAAGCCCCATCCCTGGAGGTGTTTAAGGCCAGGTTGGATGAGGCTCTAGACAGCCTGATCTAGTGTGAGGTGTCCCTGCCCATGGCAGGGGGTTTGGAACTAGATGATCCTTGTGGTCCCTTCCAACCCTGACTGATTCTATGATTCTATAATAGTCCATATCATCAAATTTTAAGCTTAAAGGCATTCTATATTTTTTAATTACTTCATAGTGATTGCTCAAAGAAGACATCTGCACACTTGATAGTATATACCTGCTGTTTCCAGGAGATTTAGTATTATGCAAGCCAACCAACAGTACAAGATGACCTAAAAATTAACTGTTGCCTAGGTAGCAGTGATCATGATTTGATTACATTTGTGTTGTACAAACAGACATGACCCCCACAGCTGGTATATGAATGTACACCTTTAAAAATACTAGCTTTATAAAAATTAACCCAAATGTTACCATCTCTAACTAGTTTTAAATCTGGTTCAAGAATGCTCTGAAACCAAAGTTTGCATAAATCTGATGGGTAAAAAGTCCATGGGCTTAAAAGAAGGATTAAGTATTACTATTAAATAAAAATTCGAAGTAGTTCAATGTATAAAGATTGTGTGCATAAAGAGGGGATGAAAGGGAATGCTGAAAAATATTGATGGAGAAAGCAAATAAACAGTACTACAAAGACACTAAAAACCACTCAAAACATAGAAGAAAGTGAGCCTGCCTCTAAATAAATTAGATGTAGATGGAAAAATGGATAGTGGTATAAAAATATACAACCTATATATAGAATCATAGCATCATAGAATGATAAGGTTGGAAGGGACCTCAAGGATCATCTAGTTCCAACCCCCTGACATAGGCAGGGGCACCTCCCGCTAGAACAGGTCACTCAAGGCCTCATCCAACCTGGCCTTGAACACCTCCAGGGAGGGAGCAGCCACAACCTCCCTGGGCAACCTGTGCCAGTGTCTCACCACCCTCACTGCAAAGAACTTCCTCCTAACATCCAGTTTCGATCTCCCCTCTGCCAGTTTAAACCCATTGCCCCTCATCCTGTCATTTCAAGACCTTGAAAATAGTCCCTCCCCATCTTTCCTGTAGGCCCCCTTCAGATACTGGAAGGCTACTATAAGGTCTCCTCAAAGCCTTCTCTTCTCCAGGCTGAAGAGCCTCAACTCTCTCAGTCTGTCCTCATAGCAGAGCTGCTGCAACCCTCTGAGCATCTTCGTGGCCCTCCTCTGGACCCGCTCCAACAGTTCCATGTCCTTCCTGTGCTGGGGGCTCCAGAACTGCACACAGTACTTCAGATAAGGTCTTAAAAGAGCACAAGATGATGTGTTCACCTTGTTTGATTCTGACAGAGAATGTTACTACTGAAATAAAAAAGAGTGTTGAGAAAGTACATGATGAAGTTCACATTTTTGGCTGCATGCACAGAGATCTCAAAAGGATGCATATGAGGAGCTTTGTGAAATCTGTTTAATCTTGAACAGATGATGGAGAATAGTGACCTTTTGCAGTGACAGTACAGAAAATCAAAATGCAAGTCAAAAAATGTATAATGCTCTCCCAGAAAAGATTGACAGTATTTTAAGGGCCTGATATGAACTACTGAAAGTCCTGAACGTAACCAGCGTAACTCCCAAGTATGACATGAGCAGAAGGGGATTACCAGGAGATTACCAGTCTTTGCCTGGTATGAAGAAAGAAGAAAAGAAAGTAAAACTCCAAGCTAAGCTATGGCTAACCATGGACTCTGCCAATAAGAAGTTGATGTAGGTTTGAGAGTTCCCTGCCCCCCCACACTTGTAAAATGACCCAGACTAGACCCCAGTTGGCTGGAAGTTGAGATGAAGCTCTATTTACAGCTCAGCACAATATACAAGCAGATATATACACTATAGACAGGAATATTTACAGAAATATACAAGGTAAAGGTAATACAGAAACACAACACCCCTCCCAGAAATCAGAGACCCCAGGAGGGGCTCCCAACCACCCTTTCACCTTCTCCCCACCCCTATACCTTACCCCAAGGTTTGCCTTACGCGTAAGGAGAATTTTGGAGTATTGGCCAGAGGGGATTAGAAGGAAAGTGGTTAGTGAGGTTACTCGGCAGAGAGGAGAAGCCAGAAGCTGCTAGACCGAGACGCTGCGCCCCAGACACACAGACTTATCTTTTGTTTCGAGTTCTTATTCCTAAACATTTCAGCAAGCCTATGAGTGAAGTAGACATCACCATTGTTTCCTTTTCACAACCTATAATATAATTTTCTCTATTAAAATATTCCAATTAGCCTGAAACCAGCACAGAAGCTAAAGGCTGAGTTGGGGATGCAAAAATTATTCAAGACATGAATAAAAATTGAGAAAAACTGAGACACCCTACCTACTGCATACATCTAAGGTGTGAGGTTTTTTTGCTTGATGAGTCCTTTCCAAGTTGCCCAGATGTGCTGCAGCTTTGGTTGATCTTTAGTTTAGAACAAACCTGTGGTTTGATAACCTATAAAACCCACTCCAACCACGGACAGAGAGAGACTGGGGACAGAGACTGGAGATCTAGAAAACTCTGATATTGAGATCAGGCCTCTACATATTTAGGTCAGAAAAGAAAAGGCTCTTGCAAGGTATTCTTGAACTGTCTTTACAAACTCAGACAGCAGAGATCTCAGCTCAAAACACATCATGACAGTTGCCCTTGACTCTTTTGTGATTGCCAAGTGATTAGGACACTTCGGTAGGAATCAGAACACAGGAGATCTGGTTCCTCTTGAGTTTGCAGGTCTTGCTCATCTAGGTCACCCTCTTGGTTTCCAGACTGTCAGGAATAGCAGGTCCTGAGTTGCTGAACTGCTTGTTCATTTTAGCATATGACAAACAATGAATGAAAATCAGCTTCCAAGTAGAAGTACATATGGAATTTGTAAGAAATTCAATTATTCAAGGGTTTGAAAGCTGACACACAGAACTTTGGTGAAAAAGTGCTAAAGTCCTGAAAAGGGGCACTAATTATTTTTCTGTGAGGTCCCGCTTTCAATTACACTCTAATGGGTCTTGACTGAGATGCGCTAATGCTGACTGACTTCTCACTCCAGTTATTCAGAGTAGGTGGTTTGCCTCAACTCCACTCTCAACAATCATCCAATCACTCTGAGCACTCCTGCACCTACCACCACAAATTGCAGACTCCATCAGGAGATCAGCAATTTATCTGTCACAGAAAACTGGCATCTTACTGCTAAAGGCAGGCTTGTCAAATCAGCACTGAAGAAACCTGTCCTGCTGCACCTGTTCTGAGGATAATGAGAGGACTTCAGGCTACAGGACTGCCAGACTGACACCTTTGACAAGCTGTAAATCCTGGGGCAGAGGGGTGACTGTGTTTATTCTTTTCTTTTTTTTTTTTTTAAGCAAACATGGCTACAATTGACTGCCTAGCCCCAGTGACACTACATTGTTGTTATACATAAGCCAGCCTCCTGCTCCTTGGAGTTGACACAGACTGCCTGAGGTGCACCTGTACATGTCATGGCTGTTTCACAAACTCACTCTCAGCACTAAAAGCCCATGTCTCACCCAGTGCAACAGCTTTTGTTACAGCAATGACAAATGTCACCTTGCGCTATTGACATGCATCCTGAACATCACTGCAAGGATTTTCTGCCTCAACCCACAACTTCAACCCATCCACATATCCTGTCAGTGGTTCTGCTGTGTCACCCAAAGTCTCTGTGTGCCTTCTCCCGCTGCAGCTCCTCTTCCTCCTCCCACCCTCAGCTCAGGCAGGTCCTGCAGAGATGCTTGGTTTGCTACTTCTTCTGCATCTCGACATTTTAATTGCCTCTTTAAGGTCTCTTGTCTGTGGATATTAAGATTGCAGGTTGAGAGGAGAGGAACTGCCTCTTTGCTGTGTGTTTGTGCAATACACAGTGACACAGAAATGCCTCCTGTTTCCAGCTGCTTTGGTGATACAAATTAAACAAGAGTAGTGACATGGCTGCCTAATCACCCTGTTTTCTTCCCTGTGTTGGCAGCAATTTCAATCAGCTGAATTCTGTAATGACAGAGCAAAAAGTGGGCACCGTATCAAGTTTCTTCTTTTTTCTTCTGAGGGACAAGTTTTTGGGCATGGGTTCTGAAAGAGCTAATGGCACTATGAAATGTCAAAAGCCAGTCATCTGCTCCTTCTCCAGATCCTTAGAGTGACCTAGGGATGTTTTCCTTCTTTAACTTACTTTCCTCTGCTGAACCCGAGTCTCACTTTTGTGCTCCAGACCTCTGAAAGGAGGTTTTGGGGCTCTTTCTCTTCTCTCTCCCACTGGGGTAACCAGTTTCTGCTGGTGCCACCAGCCATGTCCCAGCCAAAGGCCACTCATGTGTGGCACTCCTAACACTGGCTGTGCTGCTGCACTACAGCTATTAGATGTTCTGCCACATGCTTTTAAAATGTGCAACTTCTGCTTTGATCTTGGCAGCCTGACACAGTGATTTTAATGCCTCCCACCTCCTTTCCCGAGTGAACGCTTCAACATCACTGCTAAGAAGCACAGCTGGCTGACAGCTCTTTGGGAATCAGCCTCCTGAAACAAGTCCCAGTCAGAGGGAAATACGGCATGATGCCCTGCTTGCTGTGCAGAGCTGCAACACACAGGGGCTCAAATGACTAATTCTTCAAAAATTTCCCTTTTAAATTAGCAGCCTTCTAAATATAGTAGGAGCCCTTTTTGCAGGTTCTTACTTCAACAGATACCTTTTAACCAGGATCAACTCCCCTGTGCCGGTTTTTGGTTTTTTGGTTTTTTTTCTGGTAGAAATTTGGGTTTAAGCAGACCTGACTAAACTTGCACAATACTGCAGGTGCAATGTGCCTACAGGGCTTCTTGGGGCATCCCTCCTTAATGGGCTTTAAGAAGTTTATGCAAGAAACTCAACAGCTCCCCAGATGAGAAGCTTGCCCCAGTATTGAATCAAGCAGTAAATTATCAATAGCCACCCATGATTCACCTCAAAGCTTTCTTGTAAACCAGACTGCCTTTTCAAAGGCACATTTAACCTCATTTTTTATTGCTCCTAGATGAAATTTCACAAAAAGAGCTCATATATCAGGAAACGAAATGTCTTTGTGTTATCTAGGGATGTTTAGCTTAAGCACATAACTGAGTAAGTGTTGAGGTTAGTGCTCTCTGGAGTATGAATTTTCTGCTGATGTTTTAGCTGGAACTTGAGCACGATCTGATGACGAGCAAGTGATATTGAAGAGAAAGTACCTGCACTGCTAAGTATAGTGTACTTAGATATTTTAAATAAGAAACAAGAGCAAAAGGAGCTGAGTGGCCATTAAAATAATAAATACAAAACATTTTTCTTTATTTTTCCCCATATGAAATTTGTAGGAATTTACAATATTAAGATATAATTTCAATTGGAACTGATCTCTGTCCGAATAGGGCATAAATCCTGCCAGGCCAGTTTAACTCTTGCTCTCCTCCTCCTATTGCAGGTCCAGGAGTTGTAGTAGATTGAACAAACAATGGAGCAACAAAGCCTTGAGCTTAGCACCACGGATCAGGTGTCTGATGCTGCCCCTCAATGTGCCTGTGTGGTCACACGAGGCACGAAGCTTTGAATTCATTGGGCAGAACAATGATGCCCAATGAACTATTGACCAGTTTCATTTTCAAAATGATCTATTTAATGGGGGGTGATTTAGAAACCTCCTGCCTTTCTGCACCGCCTTTGCTGCCTTTCTGCACCAACCACCTTTTCTGCCTTTTCTGCCCAGACCCTCCACAGAGAGCAGTACCCCATTTGGGGCTCGTTAACTGGGAATCATTGCAGCCATGTGTTTGCAGCTTACACTGGTGGCTTGGCAGCAACTCAGTTCTTCTCTCCTTCCCTCTAGCTGCAATATTTTGTATTTCACCACGGGATCATTATCATGGGTTTTGGAAATGTGCTTGTAGAGGAAACTTAGGGACCAAGGTGTCATGAGTACATCTGCTGGAGTTGATGCTAAGACTCTGTAGCATAGTTAGAATTTTCCCTGTTTTCGCGTTCCTATTTTCCAAGTTCTGATTGTTTAAACTGTTTAATTCTGTGTTCATAAATATCCTNACAGAAATACAGAATTGTTTTTCAAAAGAGAAATACAGACCATATACATATATAGAATACATGAAAATCCCCTTAAACCTTCCCCCAACCCAGCTAAACTGCAATCCCTAATGCTCCACTTCTCTCTCTGCCCCCCCTTAGTCCTAAACAGGACTCTCCAGGCCATAAACAGACCTACTTCCTACATGTTTATCAGAGAAGTAGCTCCCACCGGAGAGAGCAGGCAAGAGAGAGAAAAGGAGACCGAGTGGTCCTTGCTGCCAACTTAAAAAGAGATAGCAGAATCATAGAATCATGGAGTGGTAAGGTTGGAAGGGACCTCAGAGATCATCCAGTTCCAACCCCCTGCCATAGGCAGGGACACCTCCCACTAGCACAGGTCACTCAAGGCCTCATCTAACCTGGCCTTCAACACCTCCAGGGAGGGAGCAGACACAACCTCCCTGGGCAACCTCTGCCAGTGCCTCACCACCCTCACTGCAAAGAACTTCCTCCTAACATCCAGTCTAAATCTTCCCTCTGCCAGTTTAAACCCATTGCCTCTTATCCTGTCATTGCAAGACCTTGTAAATAGTCCCTCCCCAGCCTTTCTGTAGGCCCCCTTCAGATACTGGAAGACTACTTTAAGGTCTCCTCGAAGCCTTCTCTTCTCCAGGCTGAAGAGCCCCAACTCTCTCAGCCTGTCCTCATAGCAGAGCTGCTCCAGCCTTCTGAGCATCTTCATGGCCCTCCTCTGGACCCACTCCAACAGTTCCATGTCCTTCCTGTGCTGGGGGCTCCAGAACTGTACACAGTACTCCAGAATATGGGATTGAATAATGACCTTGAAATTTCCTGGGCCCACCTACTGGACCGTCTAGTCCTCTAGAGGATTTTTCAACTCTATGGTTCTTTAACCTATAACAACAATGCTCATAGCTTAACCTAATGAAACTAGATACACCAAGTGCATTTTGGATTTCTAACACAATGAGCATTGCACAGGGGAACCCAGGTCCAGATACTAGCTTTTCAGTTTTGGGTGAAATTTAGATTCTTATAAATATAGGAATTTCCATGCAGAACTGGAGTAAAAACCTGCTCCGTCCGCTGTCTTTTCTCTGACAATGACCAGCAAGGAATGCATTCCTGGGAGGTATAACTGCAGCATAATGTCTCTTACTAAGTCAGCAGGGACCCTTTTTTTGGTACAAGCAGTCATTTAGTGCCTGACAAGCCTTGCTAGATACCTTTTCCAAGAAGCCTTCTCTAAATTGCAGCAATTTACCTGACTAGATTTTTCATTATGTGGCTAACTTTGCCATGCATATGTGTGCATGTACATTTTAAAAGCTGCATATTTTACAGCTACAGCTCGTAATTTGACAAGGCTTATAGCTTGTTCAGATGAAAACAATTCCCCACACATCAAGCATAGATGCTTCTTTTCAGAAAATGTTGTTTCCTTGGCAAATTCCACTTAAAATCCCAAGCATTTTCACATGCCTCACATCATTTCATATACAGCTGCTTAAAATAGGGGCCCTTTTAAAACACTCCATATGCAAAAATGCCTCATCTTTTCTTTTTTTTTTTTTCTCTTTCTTTCCTTCCTCCCCTCTTAGGGCAGAAAAGAAATATTAGAAATATTTTACTTTTTTTTTTTTTTTCCCTTTCTTTTTAGCTACCTGATTCTGTAGAACAATAGTAGCATAAACCTATAGTAATGTTCCACTAAATCCTCAAATGGGATTTCTAGAAATGGAAGCATCTGAAAACTGTCACCTACTAAAAATAAGGAGTAATGGTTTCGGAATTACCCCACACACACACACTATGAAAATCACCTAGACTAGACTCAGCCAGCTGGAAGTTATGGGATGAAACTATATTTACATCTTAGCACAATATACAAGCAGATATTTACAATATATTACAATATTTATACAGCTATATCCAGAAATATACAAGTTGAAGGTAACACAGAAACACAATACCCCTCTCAGAAATCAGAGTCCCCGGGAGGGGCTCCCAACCACTCTTCCACCTTCTTTCCACCCCTCTACCTTATCCCAGAATCTACCTTACATGCAAGGTGAGTTTGGATGATCAGCAAGGGGGGTTAGAAGCAGAATGATTAGTTGGGTTACACAGCAGAAGCCCAGAAGACACACCGACTCCCGGAGAGAGAGAGACTCTCTGTGTTATCTATGTTTGTGTCCTTGTTTTTATACACCTCAGCAAGCCTATGAGTGCAGCAGACATCACCACTGTTTCCTTTTCACAGCCTATAATCTGTTTTTTATTATTAAAATATTCCAATTAGCCTCGATGCAGCACACAAGGACAAAATGGGAAGTCTTCAGCAACTTTAACAAAAGGAGTTAACACTTCTCTTTTAATTTATGAAAGGACTCAGAGATGTAAATTGGAAGCTAGACCCATGGAGAGAGGAGCCCGAAGAGGAGGAAGAGGAGAGTGTGAGGAGTCCTTCCCCTTCAGAGGGAAGGGTGGCAGAAAACAATGTGTGATGAACTGACCACAACTCCCATTCCCTGTTCCATTGCATTGGTGAGGCAGAGAAGGCAGAGAAATACGGAGTGAAGTTGAGCTCAGGAAAAAGAAAAAGGTGGGGGAAAGGTGTTTTAAGATCTTGTTTCTGTTTTCTCATTATCCTACTCTGATTTTGATTGGTAATAAATTCAAGCCTGTTTTGCCCATGACTAATTGGTGAGTCATCTCTCCTTGTCTTTATACCAACCCATGAGCCTTCTGTTCTATTTTTCTTTCCCCTGTCCAGCTGAGGAGGAGAGTGATAGAATAATGTTGGTGAGCACCTGGCATCCAGCCATGGTCAATACACCACATTCTAGGGAAATTAAAAAAGGACACTTCTGCCCTAGAGAAAGAAATAATTCTTCCCTCACATGATTTTTCTAATCACACAACTTATCTACAAGAAATATGTGCTGACATTTTGTTTGTCCTGGAAGCCACCTGAAAATTTGTATCAAGAATGGAAAAGATAAGGACTGTCCAACTGGTAGATGAAGAATAGGCCTGTGTGAAGGAAAGCTGTTGCAAATGTCCTGTTTCCCAGTCTCAGTACAAAGCACTGCTCCACCCACCTCAGCATCCTTCCTAAGACAGAAGCTGAATGAAAAACAAGTAGATGATTGCAACTACTCAAGCTGCTTTGAAGGTGCTGAGGAATCTTGGAGGAGAAGATTAGTCAGTGTGAGGTACTCAGCGTGTTCTTTATAGCAGACTTTATGGTCAAGTACACCTGTCTAGTCAGAGAATGAAACTGATGGGGACCTTCAATCGGAGAAGGTGGATGTGCAAGCTGTATACAATCCTGACTGCTGTGTTGCATATCCAGCAGCACAGATTCAATTAATTGTTCCTTAAAGACCACACAATTTTAATCTATTTTTTTAATTAATTAATGAAAGTATCCTGTCTCTACTGGGTTTCTAATCACAGTAAATTCTCTGCAAGCAACTGTCAAAAGACCATCTGAATCTCAGCATCAAACAAGAAGATACAAAGCCATTGAAGAGATGTAGCTCACATCTTCCATCCCTATCATGAGTAAATGGGGAAAACAATGATCCCTTTAAAACCAGAATGGATGAATCCCAGGGCTGGCCTAGCTAACAAAAAGCAAAAGTATATCAAGCTCCTATGGGTTTGCCTTTTATGTTTGGTTTTTTTTTTTTTACTTCCTCAACTTATGTATCTGAAGGGAGCCTACAGGAAGGCTGGGGAGGGATTATTTACAAGGTCTCGCAATGACAGAACAAGGGGCAATGGGTTTAAACTGGCAGAGGGGAGATGTAGACTGGATGTTAGGAGGAAGTTCTTTACAGTGAGGGTGGTGAGACACTGGAATAGGTTGCCCAGGGAGGTTGTGGCTGCTCCCTCCCTGGAGGTGTTGAAGGCCAGGTTGGACAAGGCTTTGAGTGACCTGTACTAGTGGGAGGTGTCCCTGCCTATGGCAGGGAGTTGGAACTAGATGATCTTTGAGGTCCCTTCCAACCTTACTATTCTATGATTCTATGTGATCTTTAATTGCTTGGTGTTGATTTAAACATACACATTTCTTATTTGACTATAAACATAGAGTTAACTCATGTTTTATAAAAACATATACTTTTTAACAAATTGTCAGATGTTTGTTCACCCAATTTGGAGCACAAATATACATACATCTGAGCTATCTGAGTGAAATTCAAAAGGAGGGGCTTGTTTGCGCCCAAAGGACAGGCACGTGTCTGGATTTGACAGGAGGAAGGAAATTCTTTAGTCAGCTTTACCATGAGAATCATAGATTCATAGAATCATAGAATGGTAAGGTTGGAGGGAGACCTCAAGGATCATCTAGTTCCAACCCCCTGCCATAGGCAGGGACAACTCCCACTAGCACAGGTTACTCAAGGCCTCGGCCAACCTGGCCTTGAACCCCTCCAGGGAGGGAGCAGCCACAGCCTCCCTGGGCAACCTGTTCCAGTGCCTCACCACCCTCACTGGAAAGAACTTTTTCCTAACATCTAGTCTAAAAATCATAGAGATCTAGAGAAAAATCATAGCATTCAACCTCTCCTCAGTACTAAAGCTTATACTTAATGGATCTAGACTGCATTTACCATCAAGTGAACTTGTCACTAGGACAGAATAAAGACGACACAGAAATACAGTGGAGCTACTTTCGTTTAAACTACTGGTCTATTCTCAGGAAGAATTGAAAAATGGATGTGTATCAATAATTGTGCTGTAAGGGCTGAACAAAAGACAACTTCCCTTTTTTAATTATAAAGTAATTTTTACCAGCCACAGTTTTTTTGTTAGTTGCAGATAAATTTGGCTATATCTTGTCAGAAACATGACAAATGCAGCCTGTTCTATTTGAGTTTGGAGAGGTGACTTGACATTCTTGATCATTTGGCATCAGACTGGAGGAATGGGAGCTAAGGTTATTTTTGATACTGAGTTTATTAAGGCATGAAAAAGTGTCACAAAGGTACTTTAACCTGAGTTTCAATGCAACTTTGGAGAAGCCAAATAGTCTGTTTTATAGATGAGTGTGTACTGTAAATGTACTCCTAACATCTTTTACAAGTAGGATAACACTGCAGATACTTAAGTTAAAGACTCACTTATTGTACATGCTAACTGATAATGTCCTCTTCATTGCTGACTTAATCCTTGCTGCTGAAGTTAAGAGGAAAGCCTAGTTGCAATATTAGGGCTTTAATTCATACTGCACCCTTGGAACCCCTCAATGAAATCTAATTGAGACTTTCCAACATGTACTCTCCTCACGCAGTAAAAGCCCTTTTTGTTGCTGTAGAGTTAATGCTGGTTTTAAATGCTCGTTTAGACTAATGTAGGGAGAAGCAATTATTTTAAATTCCTGACCCATTTCAGCCTGTTTTTTTTTTCTATGGAAGCAGTCATGCATGACCAGTCTAGATGAGATTTGACCCAACCAGCTTCAGACTTCTACACTAGAAGCTATGCTAAAGCACACGTAAGACAGAGGTGATTTAAGACAGCCACCAAGGCTTTGCCAAGGGCAAGTCCTGCTTGATCAACATAGTGGCTTTCTACAATGGAGTAATTACACCAGTGGGCAAGGGAAGACCAACAGATATCATCTGCCTGGACTTCTGTGAAATCTTTGACAGTCACCCACAATATCCTTCTCTCTAAGATGGAGAGATATGAATTTGATACGTGGACTCTTCAGTGGTTAAGGTATTGGTTGGATGGTTGCATTCAAAGGGTAGTGGTCAATGGTTTGATGTCCAGATGGGGACAGGTGACAAGTGGTGTCCCTCAAGACTCTGTATTGGGACCAGTGCTGTTCAACATCTTCATCAACAATATCAACAGCAAGACTGAGTGCATCCTCTGCAAGTTTGCAAATGTACCAAGCTGAGTGGTGTGGTTCATAAGATTAAAGGATGGGATGCCATCCAGAGGGACCTGGACAGGCTGGAGAAGTGGGCTGAGGAGAACCTCATGATGTTTGATAAGGCAAAGTGCAAGGTTCTGTACCTAGGTTGAGGCAATCCTCATATCAATACAAACTGGAAGACAAGATTGAGAGCAGTTTTGCAGAAAAGCGCTTGGGGGTACTGAGGATGAGAAGCTGGACATGAGCCAACTATCACAAAATCACAGAATCACAGAATGTTAGCGATTGGAAGGGATCCTGAAAGATATCTAGTCCAGCCCCACTTCCAGAGAAGGATCACCTAGAGTAGGTCACACAGGAGTGCTTCCAGGAGGGTTTTGAATATCTCCAGAGATAAGGCACACTTGCAGCCCAGAAAGCAAATTGCATCCTGGGATGCATCAAAAGAAGCCCAGTCAGCAGATTGAGAGAGGTGATTCTGCCCCTCTACTCTGCTCTGGTTAGACTTTACTTGAAGTACTGTGTCCAGCTATGGGGCTCCCAACTCAAGAGAGACATGGACCTCCTGGAGCAGGTCCAGAAGAAGGTCACAAAGATGATCAGAGGGCTGGAACACCTCTCCTGTGAAGACATGCTGAAAGAATTTGGGTTGTTCAGCCTGGAGAAGAGAAGGCTGCCAGGAGACCTTACAACTGCCTTTCAATATCTGAAGGGGATCTACAGGAAGGCTGGGAAGGGACTGTTTAGAAGGGCTTCATAGAAGGGCATGATGGGACAAGTGGCAACAGTTTTAAACTGGAGCAGGGCAGATTTAGGTTGGACATAAGGAGGAAGTTCCTTACAATGAGAGGGGTAAAATACTGGAACAGGTTGTCAAGGGATGTGTCTGAGGCCTCGTTCCTAGAGACATTCAAGATCAGACTTGATGTGGCCTTGGGCAGCCTGATCTAGTCAGAGGTGTCCCTTCTCACTGCAGGAAGTTTGGACAAGATGACCTTTGAGGATACCTTCTAACCCAATGCAATATGTGAACCTGTGAAGCTCCTCTGTTTACAGTCCTCAGGGAAGCCACATAGATGTGATCTGTCAAAAGACTCTGATGGGCAAGGGACAACTAGTACCCGAATTAGGTCATGGATACAAATCTTAAATAACTCAGGTAAGAGTAAGCTTAGCCTTGGAAACTACAGCTTTACAATATGCATGTCTACACCTGAACTAGCCACCAGAGATTGCCTTATTCATGGAGAAAAATAAAGACATTTAAGGTGCTGCTAATCTGACCCACTTTAGATCTCTAAATGACACTGAGAATTGCACTCTCAATGTATCCCTCTCCATAGATAGAGGTTTTTAGGATAGCCAGCTTAGACATTAATTTGGCATGATGAACTCCCTCCTAGTCTCTTTAAAACTAATGCCTACCTACCCTGTATTAGTGGAGAGTGTAAGATGGCTTCAAATTTTTAAAGAGGAGAACACCATACACCTAAATAAGTTGTCATTGATTATGTGGTGACCTGAGGCATTTACCTCAGATACACTGCCCCACTCCTTGACACATGACTTGATCACTAAGTTAGGCAGACTAGATTCTACCATTTGCTTTGTTAAATCTCCTTATAAAAGCAGTTGTTTCATTTTTTGTTGCCTCAGGAAAAGGTTAAGTAAAGCATGGTTCAGCTGCTGGACTCTCAGTTACCAGAGATTCATACATGAGGGCAGAACTGTTATTCAAAATCTTACAAAGTATGTGCTAGAGACTATGAAAGTAAAGAATGAGAAGTGAACAAAACAATGAAGGCTATGATTCTATGATTCTATTAAAGAATAAATATTTATTTTAATTTACTTCAAAAAAAAAAAAAGTATTTTTTCCTATTTATATTTAGAAAAAATATTGGATAAATTCCCAGCAAATGCATAGCAGCTAATTATATATTCCTCAAACTCCTCTATCATTATTAACTGTTTCTGGCAGCAAATATGACTGCACTTCAAGTACTTTTCTGTACAAAAACTAAGCAAAGTATTGCAGTACTCCCATAGCAAGTAACTCTTACTTTTCCAGTTGAAGGGACAGATTTCATAGAATCATAGAATTGGATAAGATTGGATGGGACCTCAAGGATCATCCAGTTCCANAGGGATTTATCTTACCCAACCTCAACTCTCTAAGGATTTCTTATAATTACGGGAAATAAATTGGAAAATACAGAGTAATATTAATTCTGGCTAGGAGAAGTTGACGTTTCACAGTTGCCTTTTATGAGTCCATATCTATTGTGCTGTTGTAATCCTGCCTAACTCATGTTCAACCCCAGCCAAGTCTCTAGTGGTGGTAGTGTTGAAGAAGAATTGAGTCAAATCAGCTTGGTGAAGACTAGGTGTTTTGGTTTGGGATTTTTTTTTTTTTGTAGGAGCAAAATAAAAGAAGAGAGGTCCACCTCAATGAACTGTTGTCAGATTTCTAGACCCAACACAAGGAAAGCAGCACCAAAAAGTCATGTGGGGACAGGAAGGAACTTGAGGTCAGTTATTTCCACAGCATCACGTCGTACAGATTTGACTGATCATGACACTGCACTCTCAAATCACTGCATAAAAAGGGGATGAGCTGCCTTCTTCAGAGTCTCTTTCCCTCTACTAGCTGTGAAGGGACTTTATATTTATGCATTTAACCCATAGATCATAGAATTATAGAATCATAGAATGGTAAGGTTGGAAGGGACTTCAAGGATCATCCAGTTCCAACCCCCTGCCATAGGCAGGGACACCTCCCACTAGTACAGCTCACTCCAGGCCCCTTCCATCATGGTCTTGAACACATCCA
The DNA here is from genome assembly GCA_013399055.1 of Ramphastos sulfuratus. Lineage (NCBI taxonomy): Eukaryota > Metazoa > Chordata > Aves > Piciformes > Ramphastidae > Ramphastos > Ramphastos sulfuratus. The sequence continues at coordinate 25,732 of WBNM01026593.1, forward strand.
GGGAGGGAGCAGCCACAACCTCCCTGGGCAACCTGTTCCAGTGTCTCACCACCCTCACTGGAAAGAACTTCCTCCTAACATCCAGTCTAAATCTCCCCTCTGACAGTTTAAACCCATTGCCCCTTGTCCTGTCATTGCAAGACCTTGTAAATAGTCCCTCCCCAGTCTTCCTGTAGGCCTCCTTTCAGATACTGGAAAGCTACTATAAGGTCTCCTCAAACCCTTCTCTTCTCCAGATGGGTAAGATTAGTTGAAGAAATTGCATCCAGACAATCAGAATGAAGACAGCATGAGAGAGACTGGCAGTGATCTTAGTGTGTTTCACTAGTGAAGTTATCCTCTCCGCATGGATGGACCAAATGAATGTTCCAAGGAATATTTCTTTACCTATTACACAGATTGAGAGGGGGTTTTCTACTCTTCCATGATGGAAATTTGGAGTGCTTTGCTCATCAGCAGCTTTTGGTGGGGGGGTATGCAGTCATATTCAGCTCTTTAGGTCAATTGGGAATTGTCAGTCAACTGGGACTTGCCAGCCAACTGTCTAACCTTATATTCATGGATTGCCTATGAACTAAATTCTTACTAGTAAAATCTGCCCATTCACTATAAAATTTCTTGTTTTCCTGATTATACCCCAATTATATAAAAAATTTCCTTCAGCTGCCACTAGCTATAGCTACAGAAGGCATTTTGCAGCATTAGACTTGTGTGTGCAGACTGCAGAAATAATGTGTTGCAGTTCCGTAATCTTTAGCTAGCCTTCTGTCATGGAAGAAGATCAGATTTGTATTTAGGCCTGGCATAAATCCTGCCAGGCTGGTTTAAACCCTCACTCAGTCCTTCTTCTGTTCAGGGTCCGGAAGTTGAAGTAGATTGAGCAAAGCAAAGCCCTGGGGCTGGGAGCTTAGCACCGTGTCAGGTGTCTGGTGCAGCCCCTCAACGTGCCTGTGTGGTCACACGAGGCACGAAACTTTGAATGCATTGGGCAGAACAAGAATGCTAAATGCCTATTGGCCAGTTTCACTTTCAAATTGGTCTATTTAAGGGGGGATGATTTAGAAGCCACGCCTTTTCTACACAGCCTTTTCTACACAGCAGCCTTTTCCTACACAAGCTGTCCACAGAGATCGTCTCTCTGCAGCACCCTTTAGCAGCTCGTTAAGACTGGGAATGGCCGTGGCCACGTGTTTGCAGCTTACACTGGCTCTGCAGCAACTCTCTCTCCCCACCTCTGCCTGGAATGTTTTGTATTTTACTGCGGGATCATTTACTGTGAGTTTTGGAAGCGTTTTATATGGGAAACTTACTCAGGGACCCAAGGCATCGTGAGTACCATGTGCTGGGGTTGATGCTGAGCCTCTGCAGCACAGAGAATTTTTCCTGTCTCGCGTTCCCATTTTCCCAAGTTCTGATTGTTTAAACTGTTTAATTCTGTGTTAATAAATATCCTTTGTGCAAATATTTCCAAAATCCAAAGAATCTGAGGGATTTTCCCCCGAATTTTGGAATATTAATTTAAAAATTAATATTCAGAGATATTAATAATAATAATTCATAACCGGTTATTAATATCTCATCACATATATGTACATAAAAAGCTCCGAAGCACCTTGCTCAAGAACTTCAGATGGGTTTTCACCTCACTCGTGCCTCATTCTCAGTTCCACCAATTTGAATTGTTTGTTTCTCGGTCACACTAGGGAGAGGAAATTAAATCTAGAGGGTAATGAAATCTAAAAGAAAAATATGAAATACTAGTTCATTTATGGGGGGAAAAAAATAATCTTAGAATCATGGAATGGCCTGGGTTGATAGGGACCTTTGGTAGGTCTGTAGGGTCATCTAGTCCAACTCCCCTTTAGTAAGCAGAAACATCTTTAATTAGATCACATAGCTCAGAGCCCCATCCAGCCTGGCCTTAAATGTTTCTAGGGATGGGGCAACTTATCACCTCTCTTGGAAACCTGTTCTGGTGTTTCAGCACCCTTATTGTAAAAACTTTCTCCTTGATGTCTAGTCTAAATGTGTCCTCCTTTAGTTTTAAACCATTACCCCCATCCTGTCGCAACAAGCTGCGCTAAAAACACTGTCCCAGTCTTTCTTGCAGGCCCTGCCTTGTGAGGATCCTTTTCATCTAGAGTGTTCTACCATTCATAGACTAAACTACAGTATCACAAACAACACTGAATGGCTCATAAATATGACCACCTTATACTGAGAAAATAAAGGAAATCAAGGAAATGAACAAACAATATTGGAAGACAAAGCAGTCTGATTAGAGGCACAAACGTTCAAATGTTTAGAGGAGTATATGAACCTTAGCTAAAACATCCAAATCTCTTAACTAGACCCTCTCCCAGATGATCTTACGTGGTCATCATGCAGATCAAAGCCACTGAAATTTTGCCAGATCAGAGGTCTGCAATGCCTGCTACAAGCCTCACTCAGAACCTGGATGGGGGAAGAGAGGAAAGTAAGGGAGAAAAGCTCCATTCATGTTTGATTTGATTCTTCTGCAAAAGATGTTTATCTTTATAGACAAATTCAACTGGTAGTTGCATAAATACTGGCACTAGATGAAGTAGTAAAGCCCTGAAAAAACAGAGAATAAAATAAGGAAACTGCTTTCAATTTTGTCCTTGCAGATAAAAGAAAAGCAAACACAGATCTAAAGCAGAAGAGAAAAGCGTAAACATTTCCCTGTAATGCTGAATACATAGACTTGTGAAATGCCTTTTATAACTTCAATTGTTAGTGGTTCTCTCCCACCATTGCTGAAGACTGAGATATTAGTCACCAAATGAGCAATTTCCACTAAAAATTCATTTGGCCTCATTACAAATAATGGTGAGTCATGAGACAGTTATGGTATTTTATACATGAGAAGACAAAGGACCACAGGAATGATTCTAGTTACTGAGTGGTTCTGATGACACAGAGCTGGGTGGAGTGGCTGACACACTGCAAGGTTTTGCTGCCATTCAGCAAGACTTACACTGGAGAGTTGGGCAGGGAGAAATTTGATGAAATTCAAGAAGGGCAAGTTGTGGAAGCTCCTGGACAAATCTGTACACAGACCAATATGATCCAAGCAATGCCAATTTATTGAATATGATCATGCACTTATATACTTTCTAACAGACTATGCAGGTTAGTTCATCGTTAAGCAATTGGTCTAAATCATTAAGGCACGAATTCTGTGGCATTAAGCAATTGGTGTAAATAGAATCATAGAATCATAGAATGGTAAGGTTGGAAAGGACTTCAAGGATCATCCAGTTCCAACCCCCTGACTTAGGCAGGGACACCTCCCACTAGTACAGGTTACTCAAGGCCTCGTCCAACCTGGCCTTGAACACCTCCAGGGAGGGAGCAGCCACAACCTCCCTGGGCAACCTGTTCCAGTGCCTCACCACCCTCACTGGAAAGAACTTCCTCCTAACATCCAGTCTAAATC
>WBNM01026595.1:0-20051 GCA_013399055.1 Ramphastos sulfuratus
TTACCATTCTGTGATTCTTTCTCCAGCCTCTCCGTGCTGTCTTCCGTCGCCCGCTTTCTGACACCTGCAGATCCACCGCGTACCACAGGAGGGCAGCACTGGATAAGTTTTCAGCTCGCAGGTGTTTTGTAATCTTCTAACGGATTTTTTTTCCTGAGTTATTTTCTTTTTTTCCCCCTTCTGCAGGCTTTCATTTTTAAAACTAATTTTGTGAAAAGGACCTCAGAAGCACAGCCAGGCTGAGAGAGCCAGGCTGGCGTTGTTCAGCCTGGAGAACAGAAGGCTCCAGGGAGACCTTAGAGCAGACTTGCAGAGGGACTTGTTAAAAAGGCAGGGGCTGACAGGACAAGTGGTAATGGCGTCGAACTGGAAGAAGCTTCATTGAGAATCAGACATTAGGAAACAATTCTTCCCCTTGTGGGTGGTGAGGCACTGGAACAGGTTGTCCAGAGCAAATGTGGAGACCCTGAGCCTCGAATTGGTCAGAGCTAGGTTGGATGGGGCCTTGAGCAACCTCAATTAGTAGGAGGTGTCCCTGCCCGTCAAAAGGGGTTGGAACTAGATGATCTTTCAGGTCTCATCANTGGCTGCTCCCTGCCTGGAGGTGTTGAAGGCCAGGTTGGAGGAGGCCTTGAGTGAGCTGTGCTAGTGGGAGGTGTCCCTGCCTATGGCAGGGGGTTGGAACTAGATGATCCTTGAGGTCACTTCCGACCTTACCATTCTATGATTCTATGATTTTCAACCCAAACCATTGCCTATGATATATATCTATATTACAATATATTCTAAAATAGTGCTACTTAGAGTATTATGAAAGAAGATTGAAATCCTGCATAGCTAACAGTTCAACAGCTTGAGAAAGAAGGGTAAGTCTGCTTCTAGCCAAAAGGCAGTGTTCAGATATTACTGAAAAATACTGAAGCTAAATTCTTGTGGACAGAGCCAGACCGAGACACTTGGAGCTCTGCCATAAATTTGGGTAAAACCAAGCTTGGTCGTTTAACTCAGTCCTTGGTAGTTGAGCCTCCCTTTCTCTCAATCCCAAAGATTTGTTTTGTTATTACAACCTGGGAGAAAAGCCTCAATGGAGTCCCTCATTTCAGAGCAAAACACATCACTACAGTGGCCACAAGGCAAAATGGCACAGAGACATCAGAAATCTGCTTGTTGTTGCCTTCTGTCAAAACAAAAATGTTTGAAAACTTTTCTTCCTCCCCCAAACTGCAAAAAGCTGCCTCTGTTCATGGTGGCATCATCTGGTGATAAATCATAAAAGTACAGTTCAGGAAGGTGCAAATTCTTTCTCTCTTTATCCTAGGTGCAAATTCTTTCTCTCTTTATCCTCTTCAAAGCTAAATTTAGAACACAAACCTTAGCTGGAAATTTGTTTTTTATTTTGTTTGCCAAACAGAAATGTAGCTTGGTCTGCAGAGCAGTATGGCAGTTCTTGCAACCTAAATATTTTCCTTAGCATCATGAAATGGAGTGGGTAGGAGAGGAAGAAAAAAGTTGGTGGTTGAAGCAAGTAAAGTAGAAAAGGGAGCATTCAGTTAAGGGTACCAAAGTAGTGGAGAAAAGGAGGCTGAGTGGAGACCTTCTGCTCTCTACAGCTCCCAGAAAGGAAGTTGGAGCCAGGTGGGTGTTGGTCTTTTTCCCCCTAGGAACAAGTGATAGGAGGAGAGGAAATGGTAGCAAGTTGCACCAGGGGGGGTTTAGGTTGAGGATATGAGAAGAAACTTCTTCAGTGAAGGGGTTCTCAAGCACTGAACAGGCTCCTAGAGGAGATGGTTGAATCTCCATCCCTGGAGGCATTTCAGAGGCAGAGATGTGTTGCTGAGGGACTTGGTTTAGCACCAGCCATGGAAGAGTTAGAGAATGGTTGTATTCAATGATCTTCTAGCCACAATGATTCTATGTTATTGTTCTCCATGTGGTGTTTTTAGTGCTAAAAAGTTGCTTTTGGTGCAGCAGGTTTCCCCTGGGACCTCAAAGAAGTATGACTGTAATATATTAATATTGTAGGGCCACATCTGGAGAACAGGTGACAAAGGTAGTGCTGTCAAAGAGAGTGGCAGCATCCAAAGTACAAAATGCCCAGGACATTTCCACAAAACTCTTCTTGCAATTAAGAGTATTTGAAGCCCAAATTTGAATTTAGTGACTTCTTTTAGCTAAAAGAAATTAGATTAGAGGAAGTTACTGGTGCAGGCAGAGAAAGAATCATTCCATCTCAGTATTTTCTGGAGGCAGTACATAGAATCATAGAATGGTAAGGTTGGAAGGGACTTCAAGGATCATCTAGTTCCAACCCCCTGCCATAGGCAGGGACATCTCCCACTAGAACAGGTAACTGAAGGCCTCATCCAACTTGGCCTTGAATACTCTTTAAATCTCCCCTCTGCCAGTTCAAACCCATTGCCCCTTGTCCTGTCATTGCAAGACCTTGTCAATAGTCCCTCCCCAGCCTTCCTGTAGCCCCCTTCAGATACTGGAAGGCTACTCTAAGGTCTCCTGGAAGCCTTCTCTTCTCCAGGCTGCAGAGCCCCAACTCTCTCAGCCTGTCCTCACAGCAGAGCTGCTGCAGCCCTCTCAGCATCTTGGTGGCCTCCTCTGGACTGGCTCCAACACTTCCATGTCCTTCCTGTGCTGGGGGCTCCAGAACTGCACACAGGACTCCAGATGGGGTCTGAGGAGAGCAGAGCAAAGGGGCAGAATCCCCTCCCTTGCCCTGCTGCCCACACTGCTCTTGCTGCAGCCCAGCACACAGTTGCTGTCTGGGCTGCACTCACACTGCAGCCTCATCTTGAGCTTTTCATCACCCCAGACCCCCAGGGCCTTTTCCTCAGGGCTGCTCTCAGCCATTCCCCACCCAGCCTGGAGTTGTGCTTGGCATTGTGCCTACCCAGCTCCAGGACCTTACACTTGGCCTTGTTGAATGTCTTGAGATTGGCCTGGGCTCAGGCATCATTCTGAGGCACCTTTGTAGGTGGAGATGACACTGAAACACAAAGACACTCAATGCAGTCAGCTTCATCGGAGAGGTCTTCGCAGTCAGGTTTGTAGTCACAGACGAAGTGAGACTCTAAGCATGTCTCATCATCAGAGTGTGAAATATTTCTAACCAAATGCAACCGAGGTGGTAAGTTTGTAAAACTGTTCAGAGCTGGCTCAAAATGGGACAAAGCTTGTGCAGGATTGGGTGTGGGTGTAGGTATTGCATTCTGGGCTAAAATCATAGACTCATAGAATCATAGAATGGTAATTTTGGAAGGGACCTCAAGGATCATCCGGTTCCAACCCCGTCACAGGCAGGGACACCTCCCACTAGTACAGGTCACGCAAGGCTTTTTCCAGCCTGGCCTTGAACACCTCCAGGGAGGGAGCAGCCACACCCTCCCTGGGCAACCTGTTCCAGGGTCTCACCACCCTCACTGTAAAGAACTTCCTCCTAACATCCAGTCTAAATCTTCCCTCTGCCAGTTCAAACCCATTGCCACTTGTCCTGTCATTGCAAGACCTTGTCAATAGTCCCTCCCCAGCCTTCCTGTAGGCCTCCTTCAGATACTCTAAGGTCTCCTGGAAACCTTCTCTTCTGCAGGCTGCAGAGCCCCAACTCTCTCAGCCTGTCCTCACAGCAGAGCTGCTGCAGCTCTCTGAGCATCTTTGTGGCCTCCTCTGGACCTGCTCCAACAGTTCCATGTCCTTCCTGTGCTGGGGGCTCCAGAACTGCACACAGGACTCCAGGTGGGGTCTGAGGAGAGCAGAGTAAAGGGGCAGAATCCTCTCCCTTGCCCTGCTGCCCACACTGCTCTTGCTGCAGCCCAGGACTTGGTTGCTGTCTGGGCTGCCTGTGCACACTGCAGGCTCATGTTGAGCTTTTCATCAACCCAAGCCCAAATGAAATCCCTTCTCTTCAACGTACAGAAACAGAAAATGTTTGCATAAAGAAAGCTGTAACTGCCTGCCTGTCTTCAGCAGACATCACTTTCAGCAGATATTTTTCACTCTTAATGCAACAATTAATTAGTGGAATTTAATCTGAAACACCATTGAAACACTTCCTTGCTAATCACAGGACGTCAAACCCCTGCCTTGTTCTATTGAGATGAACTAGCTGCAGGATTACCTGCCCTGATAACACACCAGCCAGCTCAGGGTACCTCCTTGCCAGGAGCAGGGCTGTGAGGACAACAGGTGACTCCATGAGGAGCTCCTGGAGCGCTGGACACATAGGAGGTGCCCAGCACCCTCAGGAAGGGACTGCTAGCAGAGGCCTGGCTGCTAGTGATGATACTCAGTGTGGGGCAGCAGGGCAGGGCCTCCCTGCCCAAACTGCTTTGCCTCTGGCTCAAACAACAGGTTAATTGAGAGATCTTCTTCACTAGAGATGACCCAGTGAGATGTGCGCGTGCGTGATGAGGAGCTGTTGCTCAAAGGGAGGAAAATGCAAACAGGAGGATGATGAAACTGCTCATTAAATTTAACAGTTGTGCTATTTATGTTGGAGTTGGCTTTGCAGCAGTGGGGGGGAATGCAAAAGGAAAATCAAAATATGACCTAACAAAGCCCAGAGGGAGCTGAGAACTTGGGCAGCTTAGGCTCTGGAGCTTTTTAAGAAACTACTCCCCGTTTCAGGAACGTCTCTCCAGCCTGGGAGCTGAAAGCAGTAGCTTCATTAGTTTTGCCAGGAGAAAGGCATATCCTGCTTAAAGGAAGCTTTGTTGCTCAGGAGGGCTCCTTGCTGCACACAGAGAGGCTGCTCCTCCACTGCCAGGCAAGAGCAGGCTGGGAAAATTGTTGCTCACTTCATCAGGAAGACCAGTGTGGCCGTTTGTGTTAGATTCCTACCTCAGGCATAAAATATATTCAAAACAGAGAAACTTAGAGGTGGAAGCTCTAAGGTGAACATTCTAGGGCTAGGCCATAGAATGGCAACAATGGATAAGTTAATATAATTTCATTGGAGCACCAAGAGCTTTATGTCTGGAAGCACAGCTTGGACCTTCACCTTGCTGCTTTCGCTGCTTCGCCTGCGCCTGCTGCTACCTTCCCCTGCTGCTGCTTTGCTGCCCTTTGACCCCTTCCCCATCTTCCCTCAGGTTATTATATTCTTGTATTAGTTGTATTTTTCCCTATACTGTTATACTTACTTTAAACTATAAGAAATAAATTTTTTTTCCTGACTTCTCAAAAAAAATACATGTTGTGGTGAGTTTATTCTACCAGGGGAGGGATCCACCCTAACCTGGTACAACCAGTTTTACAGCAGGAACCAGGAAGCTGGAAACCATCATCACTAGCTAAAGGCCAGACTCAAAATTCAGGAGGCCAAAACATAAAATTCAGGGGCCACATTCCTGTCCTGCATGTGGTTGTGGTGTCTAAATATTGACCTTCTGATCAAAGGGAAGGAATTCAGTCCTGTTGTGAACAAAGGCTGCCACTGACCTGAGCTGGTCCTTGGCTGATGTGCAGCCATTCATGGCTGTGAAAGAACTGGAGTTCACAGAAACAAGTAGCAAAAGTTATACACAAGGTTTTTATTACATGGATAATTTGACATACTCCACGGCAGTCAGGTACAAGTGCATTTAATTAATGCTTTGTGGACATTTGTGTAACAGTCGGAATATTTCAGCTCAACAGTCAGTATGTGGCTGAATTCAAGCCAGTGCAATTCAGGACATAACCATAAACAGGAAGTTACAGGTCTACAATGAGGTTAGACTAGATAGCAACAGCATATTTATTGTCACATCAAAGCATTACCAAGTATGAAAGCCCAATATTGCAACTACCTCTAAAATGGTATTTGTACAAACCTGTTGTAGATACTTAAACTCGTGGCATCGGTAACGGATCACGACTTCAATTTTGGGAGCTCTTTCAATAGTCAAAAATATTTGGGGCAACAAGAAGAAATGTAAACATCTGATAGTCCTTTGAAAGTCCCTTCTGAGAAAATACACTGTGTGCCAGAGGGAAAGTGCATTCTAACTGCTGTGTCTGCTATGGCCAGTGTGACTCAAATTCACATAGCACCCGGTATTGATCTGTTTCTGCAGTAAAAAGTTAGAAAATCTTTGTATTAACTCAGAAAAGAGAAAACAAAGTCAAAAGTTTTCTTCTTCTTTCCTTAGAGGAACAATAATTAAATTAACACCTACCCCCCACCCAATATTTAAACCATTACCTCTTATGTACAAAGGAACCAACAGCCAGCAGAGCGCATAGCCAGTGAACAGTCTTGGTTCTTTCTCTCCAGGTCCATGTACCTGAATATAGGAGTTTATTTACAGCTGGACAGGGACCCACAGAAGTGATAATCAGAATACTTCTATTTGGCTAAAAGTCATATAAAAAAAGACAAACCACCTTTCCCCTCCCTCCCCAATACTTTCCAAATATATATAGATAGATATAGATAGATATAGATAGATCTTAAAAGCATTCAGAATTCCCATTAGTGCCAGAGTTGGAAGCTCTTTCTCATTTTAAAAAGTTGGTAGCTGCTAACTGCTGAAGACCTGCCCTCGAGCACTGTTTGCAAGTCACGGGGCTCTGCGGATCACGTTGTAGGGGCCCTGGGTAAGGACTGTGTTTTCCTGCTGAGCAGCATACAAAAAGCACTGTCTTTTATTAAAAGGGCAGCAGTTAAAAAAAACCAAGCCCAAAGCCCTCTGAAATAGTGGAAATATTCGTTATGCAAATGGACAACTAGCATGGACAGGGAGGTCACTAAAGAGGGCAACATTGCTTCCACGCCGATTCTCGTAAAGAATAGAAACCTAAAGGCCTCAGCCCCTCGAATACACACACACTGCAAAAATACTTCTGTTAAACATCACCTTGGTGAGTGCACACCTCTGGACAGGCCAGAAGACTGCAGCCCTCATACTGCTGACATATATTGACCAGAAACAAAGTCTGTCTTGGTGGTTGAGTCCAGGCTTCCTTTAAAGGATATTTTTAACACTTCTAATTTTTTTTTTTTTTGCTTTCTGTAGGGTAAGCTGTGAGAAACACTCTTCACCCCCTGACCGGGCTGGGCTGATGTGTACTACAGCAACAACCCCACAGTTGTGTGTGTTGCATGCAGAACCTTCTTCCTTCATTTTGTTACACCAGCAACGAGTGCAAGACATCCCTTTTCACCTTCCCCATTCCCTGCCAACAGACAGTACACCAAAACCAAGGTCTGATGCTTTGTCTCTCCCACAGCTCAGTGCTGAAGTCCAGCCAAGACTGAGGATGAGGGATAGTTGTGAGCAATGTATCATCTAGGGCAGCAGGTCTCAGCCATGAGGCTACAACCCCTAAGGAGCTGCAGAACGTGATGGTGGTAAGGAAAGTGGGCTGGTAGGGTAGCTGAAAAGGTTCTTCAGAGAGGGAGGCTATGAGATGTCTGCAGTGGTCTCCTCCTTGGGACAGATTGTTCTAATGTGGCTGCAAACTCCTATGTAAGAGAGCAGCTGCTAGTCCTGCTCTGCTGCCAGAGTGTGCTAGACAGTGTGCAGACATGTCAGAGGTGCCAGGGCCAGAGCAGCAGCAACTGTGGCTGGGCAAGCACTGGTACCATGTCCCTTTGCTTGGCCACCTGAGGCCTGGGAGTCCAAACTGGTCTCCCAGAGCATGCCAGGTCTGCCTTGGACGCAGCCCCGCAGCTACTCTGCTCCTGGGGCCCTGTAGCTCCATCCTCCTCCAACCTGCTTCTTAGGTTTTTGGAGAGCAGAAACAAGACAGGAGACAAACATATGTTAAAGAAGATGGGAAGCTCCTGAAGTTTGGGGTGATGGCTAACCTGGGGGAAAAGGCTGAACTGATCCAAGACACAGTATGCAGCTGTTTGAAAATGCATAGTTTGTAGGTATACATTCATCTGCAGAGATCAAAGGCAGGTTCTTTGCTATGTGGTTTAATCACCATCTGCTTTCAACAAAGACACGACCCACCAAAGCTACAGGAGACAAGCACACAGCTTGGGAGGCAGTGGTAGCTGAACAGCACTTCCCAAACAAAGAACTAGCTTCTTTTTCTTTGTGCAGATAATATTGAGGAGCTGTTATTTTGAAGACTTGGTTGTTTTGTTTTTCTCTCCCCTGTAATAACGTCTAATAGATTTGGGAGATTTAAACAGATTCCAGTTCAACCAATCTGAGTATTGGCATGTCCTATCCTGAGGTTCATTAACAAATGTAAGCCCTATGAGACAAACAAGCAAACCCCCAGAAGTCTGTTTTTGACTGTGCTAGAGTAACACGTGGCTCTTTTACACTGCTGAGGGTCTAGTGCAGCAGTGAGGAGTGCTCTTTGCTTTCCTGGCAATCACTGAGCTAGTAGTTAGAAACTTCTAGGAGCTTGCTCACTTCTGCTTTTGCTCCAGTAACACTTTGGAACCCAGCTGCTTCCCATGAGGAATGTCTGTTGTCCTGAGCATCCCTGAAGGTAACGTGCCAGGTAGGATGGGCTTAAAGACAGTAAGAGACCCTGGGTTTAAATGATCTATTTTAATCTTGTTTTCTTGTTTGTGCTTTTGCCAAAGAAAAATTGCTTTCTCACTTGTGATACTCAACCACAGTGGTTTGCTACTAAGTGTAACTTCAACATCTATCACTACTTTCTACTAATCAAGGCGATGAGGCAACTGGCACACGTTGGCCAGAGCAGTTGTGGAGGCTCCAAGCTTGGAAGTGTTAGAAGCTAGGTTGGATGGGGCCTTGAGCAACCTGATCAAGTGTCAGGTGTCCCTGCCCACGGCAGGGAGGTTGGAACTAGATGATCTTTCAGGTGCCTTCCAACTCAAATCATTCCATGATCCTATCTTCTATAAATATGTAATTCAGCAATGAACTGACTTTGTTCCTGATAACCCTCATGTTTCTTCAAGTTCTTTATTTTTACTCAGGAAAAAAAGTGGTTAATGCATTGATTAGGTTACTGAGACTCTTCCCTGCAATTTTTATTTAATCATACCTATGAAAATTGCACCAAAGCATTCTTGAAGCTAGAAAAAACAGAACAAAACAGCACAGATAATCAGGATTCACATGGAGGAGAGTAAATATATCAAAGCATATTTTGCAATTTAGGTGAAGAAACACTGCCTGTAGCTAGTGACCTGGGCATGCACTGGGAAAGGAAAAAACAGTGAAGATTTTTTTTCCATACAAACAATGACTATAGGAAGTGTCAGATGATGGGATTTACTTATTCTAAACGCTAGTGAATAATTTCTTTCTATTCATTACCTGACTTGAATAACTTGGTTTTGAGTTACTCAGCCCAAAGCTGTTACAGTGCATTAAGAGAACTTGGGAGCAAAGCAGCAAATCAGGCTTTCTTTTAAAGTTCAAGTGCAAGCACATACCTCAGAGTATTCTGACTCAGTTATTTTCACTGACCTTTAGATCTATCTGTGCAAATGTCTTTAAGAGAAATATTTGAAATGTTTGGAGCATCATGGCCTGTGCTGAGGACTCCCTACACAGGCAAAGCCTGCTGGAAGGAAGGGCCTTTGGTTCAGCAGGCAGAACCAACTCAGGTGTAGATAAAAAGATTTTAAAGACTTCAACATTTTATCCCCCACCCACCCCAAACTAAAAGCAAAATCCTGAAGGAAGTACTGGAGCACTAAAACATTTTCAGTGGCAGTAGATGGCAGAAGCTTTTTGATGAGTTATGGCCAAGGTCCTCTGGAGTTGTCTGCATTCTGTTCTCCCCAGCTGCCAGCACTGCAGGCAGACAGTTTAACAAAGGTCTGCTCTGTGGCACTTTGCCATTCTGTGGGGGTTTTAACTTAAAAAGCATCTTCTAGCAAGAAATGGTTCTATGCCATGGGTTAAGTCACTGGCAGTGGAAGTACCTGTCTTGGGGTACCTTCAGATAAGGGTAGGCTCCTCAAGGTAGGGTATGGAGAACAGGTCTTATGAAGAGCAGCTGAGGGAACTGGAGTTGTTTAGTCTGGAGAAAAGGCAGCTGAGGGGAGACCACTTGCCTCTCTACAACTTCCTGACAGGGGGTTGGAGCCAAGTGTGTGTTGGTCTCTTCTCCCTAGTAGCAAGAGATAGGAGGAGAGGAAATGGCTTCAAATTACACCTGGCAAGGTTTAGATTGGAGAAGAAACTTCTTCACTGAAAGGATTCTCACTCACTAGCACAGGCTTCCCAGGGAGGTGGCTGAATCCCCATGCCCGGAGGTGTTTCAGAGGCAGATAAGTGGTGCTGAGAGACATGGCTTGGCCCCAGACTCGGCAGTTAGAGGCTGGACTGGATGACCTTAAAGGTCTTTTCCAACCAAGGCAGTTCCATGGCTCCATCAGTCTGCTGTGCTGTGCCACAGGCTGCCCCTAGAGGGCAGAACTCCACCAGACTGCGAAGGAGCTTTCGGCTGCAGGCACAAACCTTCCAAGCTTTCCCTCCAACACAGGCGAACATACAGCAAGGGATGGGCAACAGGACTGCCGCTTGTGCTGCCTGATGGACTGCCACCTGCAGCAGGCCTCTCACTGCTCTTGCTCCTCAACCAAACACAAACTGAGATTTCAGACAGTGCAAAGGTTTGAAGCTTGCTTTCCCCGCAGCTGCCAGGGCTGAGCAGGGCTGCGCAGCACAATCTCTAGGGGAGGATCTACAGGTAACATCAATCTGGGCCTGCTCCTCAGCACAGGTATCACAGTGCTGATAGTAAGCACAGGGTTTGCATGCCACTGACCCTGAGAGCACACAAGAGCTTCAGAGCATGGAGAAATACCCAGATCCTGCACTTTTTGTAGGAAAAAATGCAGCTTTATTTAAAATGGCATGATGATTTATTTGCAGCTTCAGGTGAGACAGTGCTCATGCTGCTGGAGCAGTGGTTAGCTTTTACTTTTACCTGTGTCTGTAGGAATGAAGAAGCAGAGTGTCTGAAACTCTCTTAAGAAGAACTGGGGACTCTGGGAGGTGGTGGATAAAGTGCTTTGGCAGAGATTTCACATCATGGGGTCAAAGTGGTTGTGTGGCGTGTGCACAGGTGCTGGGAGAGGACTCACCCTGGCTAGGAAATGGGGGCATCTCTTTCTCTCTCTTCTCTTTGCTGCTCTGTGTCTTGTTTTCCAGGCACTGCACCCTTTTCTAGGTGTGATTTGGAATGAAGACTTTGGACAAAGTAAAAGTTAAAAAGGTCTTTATTTTTTTCAGTATACTCCGCAAGATCTGAGGGGATTCCATGCTGGGGTAAAGTTGCTCTTTGTCTGAAGCACTGAAACTGGCATCTAAAAACTCTTCATCTAAACTACATGCAGCAGGGTTCAACACCAAAGCCTTGAGGGAAGATGAGTGCTTCTTTAGCTTATTTAGGAACAAAGGACCAAGACTGTTTTTAAGATGCTAGCTGCCAGAATTACAGAGGGGATGAAGGCAAGAAAAAGCAAATGGAAATGCCATTATCAAACTGGAGGTGAGCCTGTAAATACACAAAGAGTTTGGAGAGCTGCTGTTTACAGCAGGAAAACAGACACTCAGTACAGCTTCTGGTGGTGTCTTGCACAGGCATGAGTTCAGCCCCTCCCAAGACAAGGGGCTCCTCAGACTGCCTGCTGTACAGCACTGCTCATCAGCCTGGTGAAAAATGGATCTCTTTGGTAACTGAACTAATGTAAACTTTTCTGTGAGCTCTTTTCACTTTCATCTGGCTTATTAAATAGTTCTACACTTCCTGACACTAGATCAGGCTAATTTTTTACAGACCCTCATCAATTAAACTCATCCAGCTTTTGCATCTAAGCAAATCCAATGTCTAGAACTTTGCCTCCTGCTTATTCATACTCAATTTTAAACCATGATACCTGCTACTGTCTGGAATTTACTAAACAATAAATAATTTCAGAAGCTGTAACATTCCTCAATGTATCACTAAAAATGGCTCTGACCTAATTAGTTCATTTGCTGTATTTTATGGAACTTGCCTTCTTATAAAAAATACCATCATCATTTCATGGCTGATTTCTAGTTAAAACTACATTAACAGAACCTTCACTATTTTGTACATGAAAAAGGCAGGGCCTAGCAAGTGAAAAAATATATAAAGTGCAATGCAGAGCAAATTAAAGCTCAGTGACTTCTTTACACTGAGTGGAAGAGGATATCACTCTGGTTCTAAAAATAGTAATTCAGGAAGAAATGGTTTTAAAACAGAACTTACATTTACATGCTGTTTTCCAGAACAACACTAGATAGGAAACAATCTCTCTGGGCACAGTTTCCTTTTGTCACTGAAGCAAGACAAAAGGATGCATAGATCCTAACCACTGCATCCTTACAAACCTTTCCCTTTTCCTGGCATCCCCATACAGAAACAAGCTGAAAAACTGAGGATCTTTCCTGTTTGCTACTGCATCTGGATAAGAAGCGTAACCTGGTTTTCTGTGGCCCAGAGATCACATCTGCTCACTCCTAATTAATCTCAGGCCATGGAAAGTTCCACTGAAACACACCAGACTGGCTCCAGGACGCTCCTGGGGCCAAGGGAGAAGCAAAGTCCAGTGAGGTTCCTTTTCCTGTTCCGTAACTCTTCCAAAATCTGCTTAGTAAAACCTTGGCACAGTTAAGATGCAGTCTTAAGACTCACTTTAATGTAGAATTATTTCTCTTTCCCCCCCTATAGACTCCATTTCACACCACAATCAGTGCTGTTCAGCGGTGTTCTGGTAGTGCTGGGCAATCAGCCATTAGTGGCTATCCCTTGAGCTGTGCAAGTCCAGGCCCTGAGACTCCAGCCAGAACAGGCAGGATAAAGGCAGTACTGTCACAGCTGCCACTTGGAGAGCAGTACAAACCCGCAAGCCATGTACTGATCAAGCCTTTAGGCATTTAATGCAGTCCTGCACTTGTAGGAGTGGTTCCAGACAGTGTAACCCAGCGTACTTCTCTCCAGACATGTCTCTACCAGGGCATAGGAACAGCTCTTCCAGCAGCAGCACAGCCTGCTGTGGAACTACAGTGCCTGTAGAACTGTGCAGATCTAAATCTAAAATCACCTTGCCCAGAGCCTATGACTAACAAAGACAATAGTGGGCTCCTTGCAAATGCAGGGGTAGCTGCTGCTGTCTTAGAAAGCCCCTGGAAAGCAGTGGGGCAATGCCCCTTTATTGATCAAAGTCCAGCAGTAAAATGGAAGAGCTGGAAAGAGCCTCCTTTAGCTGGGGAAAGGGAGGGGTTTGCAACCTTGCATTGGCCTGGTTTTAGGGCTCTTCACTGGGTTCCACCAAGTCCTGGGAAAAGGACTTAGTTAAGTTCACTCGTAAGGACTTCGTTAAGGCTCCATGAAAGCCCAAATGGGATCATGCTCCCATGGGCTAGTTGGTGAGCTGCAACATGGCTCTGGAAGGACGGACACCACTACTGATTTCAGCTCTGACAATCCTGTAATTTATTCTGTGACCTTGTGCAACATAGATGTTCTCCAGCAGTTGTATTTCAATCTCTGAAAGCAAGAATACCCTTCCCAACAGCATTCTGCACGGTGGGCATAAACGAGTGCAGACAAGCAGCTGCTTCGTGCTGCACACAACAGAGTGCCTGCTCTAGCTGACAGCACACACCTACACAGGTGACTCCCCTCACAACAGGCTGCCTGGCCTAGGTCCCACCCTGAGAAACCTCCTTCTCCCTGGGCTGGCTATCAGCAGGACAGATCATAGGCTGAATACCATGTGCTTAAGAGCTCTTAAATCTGTCACCAAGCAACACATCTGAAGTACTGCCACTTTGATATTAGCAGAAACTGAGCCAATGCTTTCCAACAGCCAAGCCAATGTGCCCAGGTACATATTGATCTCTCTCACAAAGCCCAACAGCAAGATTCTCATCTCAAGCACTCAGAAAGGGGCAGTTGCAATTTCACTCTGCCAGTTACCCCAAGGTCACACCAAGAGAACCCAAGTGCCTCCTCCTGCAACCATTACCCATGTGGGCAGTCCTAGTCCATGCACTCACATGAACAACTGCAGCTTATCAGGCTTGTAATTTAAGAAGAAATAAAAAAACCCTCAAACTTCCTCTGATTGACTGCTTAAGACTAGCTGCCTCCTACTGGGATCCAATTCTGAGCAATTTTGTTTCCAGACTTACCTGACTGGCTCAAACCTCTCTCAGCTCTGAATCTGAGTTTGCCCTCAGGCCCCTTGCCAGAGACAGGGAACCAACCAAACATTGTCTCACAAACCTGATTATTCCTGTCTTTAAGTTACCTCTGGACACTAAGCTTACTCCAAAACCAGTAAAGGATATGAGACAATGACTTATATGTCACTATTTAACAGCAAATAACCGGGTGTAAGGTGCCCCATACTTGACAACCTGTATTCTGTTGATCCCAGAGTGCAGCCAATAGGTATGTGAGCATCTGAGCAGATCTCTTGGTCTGACTGTTCAAAGCCTTTTCATAACTGAACAATGAAGCCTCCATGGAGTAGTTTCCTGTATAACTTTCTGCCAGCATGAACTCTCTCCACAGAAGCTACAGCAGATCTCAGACTGTACAGCATGGTGTCAAAATCTCTACTAAAAAAAATAGTTTCAAAGAATACATTTTCAAGCCAAGTATTGGTAATTTAGAAATGTCTTCCCAATCAGAACACAGAAAAACACCCACTAATAAAAAGCAAGAGGCAAAGAAACCACTGAACCCTGAAGGAAGTGTTTTCAGGCCATCACTGGAAATTCAGCCTGAGCTCTCTCTGTAGGGAAATGCCTTTTTTTTCCTTTTCAGAATCTGCAGAGCTTTGTGAAGGTGTCTGAGGTTCCTTCTGCCATGTAAAACAACATAGCCACGACTCTGTGTGATTTACAATTCCCCCTTCCTGAATCCTGTTTCATAATGTGTAATAAACAGTTAGGAAATGACATCAAGATTATCATCTCAGAGAGGTAATCAGCCCCCAGTGCTGTAAAAGTCAGGTTTCAATGAGTGCAGATTTGGCAGCAATGTGCAGACACACACCGCTCGCTTCCCTAATTTAGCCCTTTGTGAGTATTGCACCTTGTTAAGGCTACTGCCTGTCTTCTCTTAACACTAAAAATTACACACAGACAATATCATTCATGGCTTAAGAGCACAGTATTCCCAAAGGTTTCAGGTAAACTTATTTATTTCCTTGCACACTCAATGCTCCCCTGCCTCAGCTGCCCAGAGCAGTGCTGAGCACCCGGATGGATGGATACAAATGTATATAACATCACCTTGCTTCTCCTGTATTTCTGTTCTGATGCTCTCCTTTCAGCTTGATGGCAGGTGGACACCTTTCACAAACCCAAGCAACACAGACAAACTGCTCTTCTCACTTTGCAATGCAAAAAAAAAACCAAAACAATTACAAACCCAGAATTCTCTACATTTGACTGGCCTTCTACATCCAAGGTAGATTGCATAGACATCAGAACATTGATTGTCTTACAAAGTGCCTTATTTCAGAGCTGTGAGATACCTGCTTTTGCCAAGGCCTGATCTCAGAAGAGCAGACAAGCTTGTGCCTAGCTTTGGAAATGAACCCTGAAAATGAAGTCAAACACATACTTGAGTGCTCTGATGAATCTCAGCCTACACTGCGCTGGTGGAATTCCAGTAGTTCTGCCTCTGTGCAGCCAGACCTGCTCATCTACAGATTTGTGCCTCCCTTCCCTCAAAGATTTGTTGCCATCATTGAAGGAATTAATTACTGCAGTTAAATACTGATGCCAGGTCCTATGTATATCTTGATACTGATTTTGATTCACTTCAGTATAAGTATTTAGAGCAGGTTGTCTGGAAAAGTTGTGAAGGTTCCAATCCAGGTTGGAGGAGGCCTTGAGTAACCTGTCCTAGTGGGAGGTGTCCCTGCCTATGGCAGGGGGTTGGAACTAGATGATCCTTGAGGTCCCTTCCAACCTTACCACTCTATGATTCTATGATCCTGGAAGTGTTTCAAGCCAGGCTGGATGGGACCCTGTGCAAGGTCCTGGTCTAGTAGGAGGTGTCTGTGTCCATGGCAAGGGGCTGGACCTAGATGATCTTTAAGGTGCTTTACAAACCATTCTATGAGTCTATGAAACAAATTAAAATTGTTAACACAGCTCAACCAGACCTTGGGCTTACTGAAGCTAATATTTCTGCAGGCATGAAAAAACCCTGGTGGCATGTTGTCTGGCATTATATAAAGACCAGCCCTGGCATTTCATGTAGAGTTAGTGCTTTGCAAAGCGGAGTGCTCAACACCTGCAGGAAGGATATTCTGCTAACGTTGCATTTTTTTGCTTGCTGAAGTAATTTGGCAAGGAGCAATCCCATCACAGAGGATGCACTGACCAAGTAGCTATATAAAACAAGAAGCCTTTATATTTACAGTAGATCCTGAAAAGATTTATACAAATGTATAGAGATTTATATTACAATTAGGGTATGGTTCAACCTCATTTTCTGTTTTTCTATCACTTAACTTTTTTTTTTTTCTTCTTCTATATGGAACTTCATAAGCTATAGCATTAAAACCACATTCAGCCATTAGTGTTTCCTTCTAATGTTTAATCCTTAATAATTCAAGTAGTGACATATTGCTCTTTAAATTGTGCCTGGAATAGAAACCCCCCAACCATTTCTTTGCCATCTCTCACTGAAATAACCCAACACCCTGCCCTTACAGCCCTCTTATGTTCCCTGAGGAAATCTGTATTAACTGGTTTATTTTATTTTCCATCTTCTCAAGGCAGTTTTTTGGTTTGTTTGTTTTTTTTTTTTTTTACAAACACTTTATCTGACCATTACACATCACAGACTAATGGCTGCAGGGTACAACAAACTAAGGTAAAGACTCCAAAGCCAAACCTGATTTTTTCAAGAAGATTGGCTAATGGTCAACACCAACATTTAAACATTTTAAACTGTTCTGTCCATTTTTTGCAGTGAATTACATCAAGAACTGGGACTTAATCTTGGAACACTGCCTCAGCAGTGTAATATTGTGTGTATGCCCAAGGAATAGGAAAGCTGCAACAGCATTTCTATTGCTAAATTAATTTCTCTCAAGTATATATTAAAGATGTTGTGTCCAAACCAATCATGGAAGGAAAGCAATTCTTGGTGTGAAGACATGTTATAAACAAGCAGAACACTATCTTGGAACCAAATTTATCCATACCCTTACATTTCATTAGCTTACTGGCCTAAGAAATTCTTGCTGTGAGCATGAGCAAGCACAGGAACAAACTGTGTTGTATTTTGCTTGGTGCCCTCAGAAACAGACTGACTTCTGCTTCCAAGGTCTGTGTGAAGCACAAAGAACAACATTATGTTCTTCCTATTGAGGAAGGAACTAAAAGAGCTGCAAGTTGAAGATGCACAGCTTTCATATTGTACTTGGAAAGAAGTGAGAGCATGGTCAGTGCCAAAGCACTGCAAGATGGAAAACTCAGTTTGAGTGGGTACTGTCAGCTTGTTTCTTTGCAATCCTGAAGCTTTGCAAGCTCCAAATAGATGCAGACAGGGCTGCTCACATCTAGCAGATACTGAATATATTATAACCATCAGCTTGATAATTTTTGCTCATGACTAAAGTTCTAGCTATTATGCTAATAGTGTCATAGAACAAAATCTATGTTTTGGTGCTTTCAGCCCACAGTGCCCCACCAGGAAAATCCTGATAAATGTCGACTAAAATCCATGCCCTCTACAGGTCTCAGTTCCAGTGCTGCCACCTCACAGGAAGATTGAACAGTAAATATAAGGCAAAAACGAGACTTTACAAGTATTTCCTTACCCAAGCATTTCTAAGAGGCACAGCACAGCCTTCTTTAACAGCTGACTTAAAGTCTGAACTCACAGAAACAAGCCTCACTGACAACCTCTTGTATCTCCACACATGGCTAGCGAGGGTCTAACCTCATGGCCTGTTTCTGAGATGGTGTCTCAGCCTATTTATAGGCAAGGGAAGAAAATAATTTCCTATCACCAGCCTAACAGTCGCTGAATTCTTTGCAGGGCTACTGTAGCTGGCTCCAAACTGTAGCAAGACAGAGAAAACCAACCTGGTTCACTGGATTGGAATGAAAGAAAAAGTAACCATGACAAGGACAGCTGGGACATGATGTGGATCTGGAATTGGTTCTTACATGCAGGTTCTACAAGAACTTCTGCCTAAGCTTGGCCTCCTGTTGTGTTTCTACCTAGCTGTTGTCTTCAAAATTGAAGGAATGAAGAAAGTGATGTCAGTGACAGCAAGCAGGTGCAAGGAAGCTGTAGGTCATTCAGTAGCTAACATCTGTATCAAGCTAATGATCTGGAAAAAGAACTCAAAGGACATTCTGCTCAGCTTATCCACACAAGCAGTTCTTACAGGTCTGACAGCAGGTACCTGCTAGGTGATAACTGGTATTGGTTAAGAGTGCAAACCTGTACTGGAATGGAAGAGTTTTTCTCACTTTGCATCTTGTGAATCCTGTTACATTTGTGCAAGGCACTGGAGAATCAGGCACGTTGTTTTGTGTGGAAACTGTTTTATGATCAAGATGATCTGAGTCCAGTAGCTTCATCTAGGAGCAGCTGGAGCACAGTCACATTTCAAAAATGGCCACTAAAACTTTCCCACTTCCAAAATGACCTCCTTTTCCAGATTTTTTGGGGATTGAGGTGGGGAGTGGGAAATAGCTCTGGTATAGCAAGAAAAGTCCTTAAGGAAAATAGCTGGGATCTCTACAGCTGACCTCCACTCTGATACTGATGTTGGCAATGCCTGTTACCAGCATCAATGCTAACCCAGATCTTTCCATTTCTGTATCTCAGTGTGCTGTTCTGGCTTTTGACATGAATTAATCCACATCCAAGTACTTGCAACACACAGAGAGTGCATGATGTGTTCAGGTTGTTCTTTGCCACTTCTCCCTGAAATCAGAGACTATGACCCACAGAGAAACCAAACCCAGGGGAAACGGAGCGTACCAATGAGGACAACTGCCCTTGGACTAGCTCTGCCTTGGGGAAACAAAGAAAAACTCTTTCAGAAAGGCTGGTGTGGAAGGGTGAGCTGAATCAGCTGTCAGGACAGTGATGCAGCTTAAAGCAAGGCAGAAGCAAGAGCCTGAAAATGGCAGAGGTTATTCCAGACTACAGTACTGCAGCACAGGAAGGGCTCTGCTGACACTTCTGTGCTTGCAGGGGGTGTCAGGATGGTGAGAGGGATCTTGGTGGGCACCTATGTGCTGCAGGGACATGAAGTCATCTGAGTTCAAAGCATGAAGTGAAAGGTGAACACTTCCTGCAGGTTCAGACAGCCATGGCTGAGACACAGTAAGTGGAGAAGTGCCTGCTTTTGAATTGAAATGACACAGGCATAAGATGCAAAATTGGTTTAATGTAAACTGCTGATTAAAGGCTGTGTAAAAATAGTGCTAATTTAAGCTTAGTCCTGGCAGGATGCATGGAATGTCTTCTGTCCTCTGCTTTGTTAATGCTAACCTTCTATCCTGTTTTGATGACCTTGTGCCTATATGAAATCCATATCAAAGCTACACCAGAGGGTAATCTGGTCTGGCAACAAAACCATTGTTCCTTGCAGAAAGTTATAGAGAATCATCTTATTACAGTGACTCATAAAGTGCCCTCTGGAAAGGTGCTCACAATGCCTTGACATTGGAGAAACAATATACAACCCCCAGAGCTTAGTTTCGAAAGGATCCTCCGAGCAAAGAGAGGAAATATAAAAGGAGAGGAACAACAAATATATGGGCAAATACTGTCAGTCTAGCAATAGTCAAATGAATTGGGGAGCACTCTGCACTTCATCTTGAGGTTCTTGTAAATATGGGAGGGCGAATTGGCAGAAGCATCTTGGAAAAGTCCCAGATTTTCTAGGCACACCATCATCAGCTCAGTGTCTGAAGATGAAATGACTCAGAATTACTGTAAGATATCGTACTAAGGAAACCGGAAAAAGACAACATCCAAAGGAAAACCAGGACCCACATTTTCCTAAGAATGAAGGTGAAACAATGGCTATAGGCAGACCTTTATAAAGAAAACAATCTTTCTCCACCCTGTTGATCCTA
>WBNM01026596.1:6079-20753 GCA_013399055.1 Ramphastos sulfuratus
TATCTATCTATATCTATCTATCTATCGTCTATCCATCTATCCATCCTTCTACCTATCTATTTGTCTTTCAAATTCCTGTTGATTTGTAGGAAAATTCCTATAATGTTTGCCTTAAAAATGTGGACTCTTGACTTGTGTTTTGGTAAGCAAGTGATCTAAACCCCTGCGTAAACTAGAAGAAAAAGTGTCTTAATATCAGGGTTAATTCTATGTATGAGTATTAAAAAAAAAAAAATGTTTATCATGAGTCTTTTTTTTTTTAAAAGAAAATCTTCCAGCTCAGTCTGTGATTGTTTTGGCTCTGAGTTTTGTCTGTGGTCTCGTGGTTTAAATCCAGGGGATCTCAGAAACTGTTTGTAATATGAGTCTGCAGAAAAACATACATCCATGTCTGCCACCACTTTTATTGTAAATGTATAAAGTGTGATCTTGCATTAACTAAATTGCTGCTGAAATCTATGAACTCTTTTCTTTTTGTAGTTTT
Organism: Ramphastos sulfuratus; assembly: GCA_013399055.1. NCBI lineage: Eukaryota > Metazoa > Chordata > Aves > Piciformes > Ramphastidae > Ramphastos > Ramphastos sulfuratus. The sequence continues at coordinate 6,564 of WBNM01026596.1, forward strand.
ATGATCCCATAAAATCAATTTAAAGCTCCAGTTTGTAAGACTGCAAGACTCTTCATGATGTTGAATGATAATGACAAAGTAAGAATTACTGAAGGGCATCCCAGTAAATTTGCTAGTCATGCAAAAACATAGAGAGTAGCCCTAGTTTATGCTGTGTATTTCTTTATGTTCATTTGATGCAAATTTAATTCTCTGGATAAATTTAATCCTATTCAAATGTGTCAATCAATCTTTGAAGGAATCTTTTGGTCAGTTCCCATTATGAATATTTCTTACCCTATTTTAAAATTCTTCAGCAGTCTGCATATCATAGGTAATGTTCTGGAAAAAAAAATATTATTCTACTTGGGGAATATTAGTATGAGGCACCAAAGGGAGAAAATGGTTAGAAAGACAGATAGCAATGCTTAAAGTATAATCATTTCATGCATTTTGTACCTTGAAACTTCTCTGGAGAGACCATTCAAAGGACAAGGGGAGATAGGTTTGATGTTTGTGAGAAATGAGCTAACAGCAGCAACGAAATGCTGGATATATGAACCAATATTATTTCCAAGAAAGAACTTGAGCCAGTTTTAACCTTCAAGTGACACTCTACCAGAGAACCAAAGATGCAGTGCAGGTTTGGCTGTGTCTAACTGTGTACATTGTAGAGCAGCAATGCACACTCTGCCTGCTGTGCTGTGCTACAAACCTCTCTGTAGGCTGATGCTTACCTTGTCTGCATGGTTTTCCACATGGGAAATACCTTCCTGCTCATCATCATGTTTAAGATGTTTGGGAAAAAAAACAAAACAAAACTATGCATCTTCTTCCAGCTGCCCTTTTACTTTAGAGCCCCTTTGGTAGCAGAGCCAGAGAAGCTCCTTTGGTAGAGACAGCCTGCCTCTAGCTGCAGCTCTCCTGGCTGCTTCTCTGTTGTAGCACTATGGGAAGGGGGCCAGCTTTAATTATGTCAGAGGGGAGAAGTGAAAGGCAGCCAAGAACAGGCTGTCACCACCAGAATTATTCTTCTGACCACAAGCTGATCCCTGCCTCTGTGGATGAAGACAAATAAACTGACTAATCAATTATCCTGGCAAGCTGGACATAGCTCTCGGCTATCTTGGAGCACCCCACATCTGTGTCAGCAGAGCATCCCTGTGTACTTCAGAAATAATAGGACAGTTCCTCAGACTTAGAGACATGAGAAGGCCCTCACCCACCCCCTGGTTTATTTGAACATCTCTTTTGTGTCATCTTGACATTCTTCCCAAGGTGCATTTCTCAACCCATATTTCTTAGCCGGTTTCTTTCTACTTGTTCCTTTTTCCTTGTGCTGTTTTGTTCAGTTTCAGAACTGTCAAAGTTACTCATCTGAGATCTAACATTTCCTGCTCTGAGTTCCCAGACAGGCACATGCTTTTGCTTCCAATTAAAGTACTGCAATGAGTACCACAGAACTGTTTTATTGAAGTCTTATTAAATATCCTCAATCCTATATGGAAAACACCAGGCCTTAGACTCTAATTAAATCATTTACTCATGTAAAAAAATGACAATGCAACAGCCTTGTAATCTTTGTAATGTAACTAATGTACATAGAAATTGTAACTGCTTTGTTTATGTAAGAAAGACTAATTGTGCTTTCTGTGAATGTTTAATAGCTATTCTCCTGAAAATACAAGACTTGCTATTAAAATTCAATTTCCTTTGGTTTTAGTACAATAATTTGCTTTTACTTAAGGACAGTTTTTTTCTTGGTTTCAAAACTAATAGACTTGACTCAAAGTTTGAGGTTACAGAGAATCCATTCAACTGTGGTTGAAGAGCATCCATCTTACCCCTAGGAAAATAAGTTTCTTTTCCTTTTCAAATGACTCAGTATCAAAACTTCAAGGTGGTAACTTCACATGTAAATGGGCTTGAATGAGAGATTTGTCCCATACCAGTTTCTGAAAAAAGCTGATTGGATGCTAATGGTTTGAAGTCTGGAAATCACTTTTTGATATGTTCAGCTTGCACCCAGTGAGATATTTTGACAGATCCTAAAGCAGCTACTCAAACTTCTGACATCAACATTCATATTCTTGCTGCTAATCTTGACAGGCCAAGGGACTGCTGTTCTTTGGAAAAGATTTTTAAGAAGACAAGCTTAATGTGCTTGTTTCAGGAAAACCTGATAAATTTGCCGCTTCACAGTGTTGCCCAAATATCACCAATGTGCTGCATGAACACTGAGCTAGTGCTAAAAAATCCTTAGAGGTCCAGGAGTAGCTTCTTCAACTCCCCCATTAAGCTTATCCCAGTGAGGTGTGACCTGGGTGTCTCACCTGGCCTCTTAATTTCACTGAGTTGCAAACTTCACAGTCTCTTAGTCTGTCCTTTTTTGTTTTCAAATGTGGAAACAAACCCAGTCAGTCTGGTATTGGAGTATAAGTAGCAGTGGCAAATTAGATGGTTTGATTAGCTGTGCATGTCATGTATGTTAATTAAGGTAGGGAGGACTGTGTTGCATTTAAAGATGAGTGTGCTCCATGTGTAAAGATGAGTTCCAGGGCAAACCCAATTTTCACTGGTGCTCCAGATACATACAGATAGAGTTACTATGCTGATTTAGATTTTGGGTGAACTTATGAGATGTAAATGTCCTACATTTTTGTAGCCAATGAATTTTTACAGGAATCCAGAGTGAAAGGTAGCACCTGGCACAACTGCTAGTTAAATATCCCTGCAGGAAGCAGCACAATCAAACTGATTCTAAATGTAACCAATTAACCAACTTCCCATTAATGTAGGATTTAATGCAGAACTTGTTTTGCTCTCATTAACTAGCATATGCCAGACTTACAAGCACTGTGTAAGGTTGTACACATTTGTATCTAAGTAGGAATGAGTGGGCAGAGGGTGCACAATTCCTGCCGGGAATAAATGAACCAAGGTCTTCACAGAGAGCTCCATCTGGCTACTAACATCCACCATCAAGTAGCCAAGGAAAGACAGCTATGCTGTCTAGTGGTAGAGCTGAAAATTCTCTGGACAAGAGCTGGAAGATCTAATGCTCGTTGAGATTTCTGACAGAGGTTTTTTTGTCAGGGTACTGAGTCACTGAGAAGGTACAGGGCAGTTTTGCTGAAAATCTCAGTATGTTTTAGAGCATAGGTTTTGACAACCAAAGGGTCCTCATGGCAGGCATTCTCCAAAAGCTGTGAGGAAATGTTTGTGTTGATGAAATGGCAGCGTCTAATCACTGATTTGCTGGTATATCTTTTGTCAGTAGCTCTGTGGCCCACAGAGATCTTTTCCCAAAGCAGAAACAGCATGCACTTCAACATCTATTGGGATGTCATTTTCTTTGTTCCATTCTTGTTGCTTAGTGTATTTAATCTTCCTGCAAATATGCCTATTCTGACACTTACTGTTGAGTTATAGTTTCTGTATCAATGAGCTTTTGCTTAGCCCAAAGGCCTTTCCTTTGACCTTTACTGTACTGAATTGTTTGAATTGCACCAATTATTATGCAGCATTTCTTAGATCCTGTGTTCCCGAGGAGGATGGTTCCCTCCCCTCTGCTGCTGTAAAGGAATCACAGCTGCCTTAGAAAGCAGGTGAAAAGCATGCTTTGTACCTGTTCTTCACAGCTGATATTAGAGAGGAGATTAAAGAGTAGGAAGACTTTCAGGGCAGCTTCTCCCCTGTGCAGGATGAAGGTTTGACTACTTGGACATCTCTAGAGATGCAAGAGCTGCTCCGAGTGCAGAGGTGACAAAAAGTCTTCCCTCTCTGGGAGGTGCAGGAAGAGGTTGCCAATTTGTTTAGTTCTATTCCTTTCTAATGACATAATCAACTGACTAAAATGGCTTCTCTAGCATCTGTTTGAACTCTTGTACTACAGAGTGTTATTTGGGACATTTCCCAGTGCCAAAACTGTATCAACCACTGAGGATTTGGTGAGTGCTAATTACTAATTCTGCACTGAAAAATGAGGCTGCAGGAGGTGGTAACTTTTCCTTCTCCTCCTGTTTGTTTTGAATGTCTCTGGGTACTGTGTTCTCCTTTGAGCCCTGTTGGTCACAGTGTTGGTGCCTTCCTGTCAGTGTGAGGAGCAGCCCTGGGAGAAGAGCAGTACATTTGCATACTCCCTATGAGAATTGGCAGCACATTTTGAAAACTTCAAAGTCTTTAAATGGATGTCTGCAAACCACACAGGGCTGTAAACCACTCCCTATTAATAAGACATGAAAGAGCTTGCAACATATCCTGTCATTTAGAGTGTCATTGTCAAATGTGGACCCTCAGAAACATGATGCAACAGGGAGGTTTGCCGCTACCAAAGGAGGGATTTTGCTGTTGTGCTTTTTTCTGCAGCTGCCTGTTACTGCTAACCCAACAAATTCAATTTTGACTATTGACTTAAAACTTGCCAGAGTAGCTTTTCCTTGTGAGTGTAGAAGTGTGATGAAATAAAAGTAATAAATAGGTTTTCTCTAAAGCAAGGTGATTTTGCATTCGCTCAGCATTATTTTCTTCACAGAAGTGAGACAGCTCCAAAAGTATGTTTGCGATATGTGTGTGGCTTTAATGTAGAAGGAACATCTCTGAAAATGTTCTCTTTCCCAAGGTTTGGTTGGGTAGTCCTGGGAGTGCATTTGTCATGTTGTCATGTACCATTTTTTCTTACAAAAGGCTGATGGCTGCTTATTGCGTACAGCTCCCATCTGCTGGGAAGAGGGTGATAGGACTGAGTTATTTGTTTGTTTTCTGTGAGATATGCCCATGTGACAGGCTTGCTTTTCGTGCCAGGATTGGCACACAAGGGAGAACATTCTCTGCTCTTTTCTCTCTCTGCTTGGGATCTGGCCTTGCTCTTTTTCTCTGATTCAATGGTCTCTGTGAGGGTGTGTGATTAGGATTATGCCAATCTTCCTTGTGTTATTTAGAGATTGCTTTGGAAGAGGGGTCTCTGTGAGGTGCTGGATTGTGTAGTGTTGCAAATTGTCTGTACTACTTAGGCTAGCTGTATTCATGTAGCTGTTACACAGAAACACACCTGCAAATTAATGTGTTCTAGTCTTCAAGCAGTTTGTCACTGAAATTAGAAAATGTTAAATAAACAATATGTGCATCAGGGATACCAATATTAGTAGGTAAGCATGCAAAGTGAAACAGACCCTTTCTACCTCAAATCTAGATGCTTGGACTTGGTCAGAGAATGCCACATCTAATTCATTTCATCAGTAGCTATAATGATCATGAAGGAGCACACTGAAAATGAATGCTGCAAAACACTGGAGGCAATTAATTTTGAAGCTGTCCAGGTTGGTAAACTATTTCACTGTGAAATGGTTTTTTCAGGTATCACTGTTGGCTTCTATTGAGAGCAGCCACCGAACTTTTCAAAGTCTACTTTTCCATATTTTGATATGAACTTTTCCATATTATACATCATTTAGAATGACCTTTAAGGTGAAACCAGGACTTGGTGTGCTTTTTAAAGCTCAGATATTTAGCTTTGTTGTCATAAGTAAGCCTCTTTAATAGTCAGTGTTGAGTAAGGGCTTAACATTTGAGTTTGCACACAAACTCTTACCCTTTCTAAGCAGACCTCTTTATAATGTTCTGAAATTCAATGAACATGTGAGGTTGTTGTAACCTGTTGATTTTTTCCCGAAGCATCTGAAGGTTTTAAATGCATTCAAACCAGACAATGGCTGGATCTAATGTTGGATCCAACTTCCATAAGTGACATAAATGCCCACAGGACACCTACAGAGAGATGCAATTTAATAAATTATTATGACAGGAACCTGCTCATATTTTCATTTTGCTTATTTTGTAGTTTTTGTGGGCAATTTCAACCTTTCACCCTGTAAATAAGAGATATTGGAAGGACTAAATAATATAAGAAAGCACAAATAATTTGTAAGTAATTAATACCACATTCGTAATAACTATGCTATAATTAGTGCTGCACAAACTAAGAGGCTTTTAATACAAATATAATTTTTTTTCCTGTATTTTGACTACATGCTTTAATTGCATGGAACTAAATTCTTACCCTTCACTTAAAATAAATGAGAAAGAAAGGAGTGTTTTGATCATTCAAAACTATAACAGAATAATAGAAGTGTGGCACGTAATCTTCAACAGCATAGCTATTTTAAAACCAAAATGCCAAATAAATATTCACTTGTGAGATCAGCATCAGCAGCAGAACAAATCCAGTGTCTGTGCAAACAATGTATTAATCAAACAAATCCAGCAGAAACCTTTCCCAAATTAAAGGAGAGACCTACAGGCTCTTTCTGATTACTACCCATCCTCATTTGCTGTTCTTAGCCCACCAGCCAGGATTTTCAGAGCACTGTTTTTGTCTTTCTCTTTCCTGTGATTTTTCATGAGATTGAGATCTTTCTCTTGTATTTCTTTCTCATTTCTTTCTCATTCTTTCTGGCACTCTGGGTTACTCATTGTGCTGGTGGTAGGAGGCATGACCTGCTGTGGTCATGCAATTTATGCACCAGATGAAGTCACCCTGGGACTGCAGCAGTAGACCTTTTTGGACAGAGAAGTGGGGATGCTTCTAAGACCCAAGACAAAGTCTGAAATTTTAATTGTTTTGTTAAAAATAAGGTTACAAGGAATGAAAGAAGAAAAATTCTGGTTCTAACTCTGGAGATTTGCTCAACACATAATATTTCCATACGGACTGTCAAAAGAAATTAGTGTTTCCTCAAATTCATCTGTTGAAAAACATGAGTGGTTATATCCTCCTCAGAATGTGGAAATGGCAGTTGCAACAGGTGAAGTAGGAAAGAGCGTAGTGGTTCCTCTCCCAACAGCATCCAAGCAGTTGTTACGTTGTTGATGGGACCAGATGAACTCATATTGTCATGGAGAGCTCATAGTCTTGTTGGGCTGTGGCACAGTGATGCAAGTGCCAAGGGGTGGCTTGTGGAGGAAAGTGCTTCAGGGTTAGTTTATCTGCCTCCTCCCAAATCCTGTATCAGGTGACACGGAGAGGCAGGTGATGTTGCTGAGATAGTCCTGAGCACACAAACGCAAGCAAGCCTCAGTCATGTCTCGTTTCCTTCTGCTGCTTGGAACAGGCAGGCAGTTGGGCACGTTTTCCACTTCTAAAATTCATTATATTACTTGGCATGTTTGCTGTTTGACTCAAGTACTGAGCTGGCAGGAAATGTCCCCATTCCAGATGGCCAGCTTCATGGTGTGGTTAGGGCATTGGAGGGACAAACCCTGTCTAGGCAACTGTACACCAGCACAGACTAAGGGAGCTGGGGTTGTTTATCCTGCAGAAAAGAAAGCTCCAGGGAGACCTAATAGTGGCCTTCCAGTACCTGAAGCAGGGACTTACAGGAAGGCTGCAGAGGAACTGTTTCCAAAGGCCTGCAGTGATAGGATGAGGGACAAGGGTTTGAAGTTAGAGAAGAGTGAATTTAGGTTGGACTTCAGGAGGAAGTTCCTTACCGTGAGGGTAGTGGAACTCTGGAAAAGGTTGCCCAGAGAGGTAGTTGAGTTCCCTTCCTTGGAGATAAGATCAAGCTCAGCAGGGCTCTGGGCAACCTGATCTAATGGAGAATGTTCCTGCTCACGGCACAGGGGTTGAAGTAGATGACCTTTGGAAGTCCCTTCCAACTGAGCCATTCTGTGATTCTGTAACTCCTGTGCCCAGTTCCCACTGATTTAGATGTGACTTCCTAATTCCCTTGAGATATTTTGAATTTCTTAATTTAGGTGTATAGAGATTTTTCATTTCTGCCTCCTACATTAGACAAAACATCTTAGCTTATAGACAGGATGGAAAGGAAACTGTGCTTATACACTTCCCTGAATAGGAATGGATACAAATCATGACCTTTGGGAATTTTTGTGAGTCATTTAAAAGTCTTTATGAGACAGAAAGTAGGTGGCAAGGGTTTTTTTAACATGTTTTTTAGGTCTTGAGTCTCTCATTGTTGTCTCAATTCCCACAATTTTCCTTGTAAAACAAATATTTCAGCAGCCTCATGATTAAGTTATCATTTGCTTAGCTTAAGCAATTGAAAAATGATTAAAATGCATTAGGCTACAAATGTTGTGGATTGTTAGCTTATTTATATCATCTGTCATCACCACTTGGATGAAATAGGCAATTAGATTTATGGATGCAAAGTAGTTAAATGCAGTCTGAGGACGAAACTGCTTGAGTTTTCATAATACTCAAGTTGTATGCCCTTTAATGGGCTTCTGGAATAAATGTAGGTTTATTTGGAAGGTATAATTTGTAATAGTAAATAAATAGACAATTTTCATGCAAAGTGGGATATGCTTTCTTAAACTTCCCCAACAGCTGGCATTAAGTAAAGCAGAATAAATGACACTTTCTAGTAAGAACTAAATCATGCACCATCAGACTTACCTTCACTAAAACTGTGGTTTGGCCTGGCTAAGGTGAGGTAGAACCCTAGGGAATGGCTTTCACAATGACTTTTGAAAACATGAAAATAGAAGAGTCTTTTCTTTTGGGAGGAAATGGAAATGATATCATGATGTTTTGCTGGTCAGTTTGATGTGCATGTGTGTAGGGAGGTCAATTGTCTGTTTCTTTTGCTTTTTATGTGAACAGTTTTCTTATTACTGCAAATTGGTCCTGATTACACACAGAATATCTGGCTGCTCTTTTAGCTCAAACAGGAATGATGCATGTCAAATTTCAGTGCAGCTTTGGCCAGGTGATAGACAGTGTTTAACTGATGTCATTTGGTCTTTATAAAGCTCTTATCTCTAAAAGAATGTTAACCTTATTTGTCTTTACCATGGAGCATTTTCTCACTTCAAGCAATTATTAAAAAGTTCTAAAGTAATTTTGATAGCAAAAGACAACCATCTTTGCAATGTAATATCCTGTACCTGTGTCACAGCACATTTAATACTGGATCTCATTTGTCAAAAGCAAGCCAACAGCTATCATCAGCCTGTGTCTCTTGGCATTTCAGGTGGGGAAATGGGAGAATAACTCCCTGAGCCTGAAGTACTCTGTCTGGCCAAGGTACAGCTCTTTTGCAGACAGCGACCCGGATGATAACCATTTGAGTATTGTCACCCTGGAGGAGGCTCCCTTTGTCATTGTTGAGGATGTGGATCCTTTGATGGAAAGTTGCCAAAAAAACACCGTGCCATGTCGTAAATTTGTCAAAATTAAGTAAGTAAATACACAGCATTACTATTTTTTTAATTTTTTTTTTTTTTTTTTTTTTTTTTTTTTTAACTTCATGAGTGCAAAATGCACTCCCCTATTTTCTTATTAATTCTTTCCTTGGCTTCTTTCATTGTATAATTGTTTTCTGATGCTTTGCTGTTCATTTCCTCTTGCTTCCTATCTTCACTTTTCCTTCTGCATTTCATTTCCTCCTTGTTCTTGCCTTTCCCGTATGAGGTACTCTTGTTTGCTTATCTTCCTTTTTAATAAGTTGAAAAATTCTGGTTATATACATGCAAGTCACATTGAATTAATGATGAGATAGTATGTTTATAGTAAATTCAAAGTCAACTAGAATTAGCCCTTTTCAGTTGCATGAAAGAAGAGTGCATTCTAAAATGGGATAGTTTTAATGAGTCCTCTTTGAATTGTTTCCAGTGATGTTGAAATATGCCTCTTTTAATTAGTCTTTAGCAATTTGAGAATGCCTTCTATTGAAAATGTGTGTTTATGCTGAAAGCACTACTGCAGCATAAAATGTCACTGTGACACACCACACAGAGAAAAGTCTCCTGCTTTGATTGTAACTCTGGAGGAGTTATTAGAAATCAGTGGAAAACTTCTCAGTCTATATTTATAGATGGTGTTTCACTTGGTCTGTGCTTCAGTCTACATATTTGTGAACTGAATATAACAGCAGTTTTTCACTGAGCAGGTGTTGGGGAATATAATGCATGTTTTTGAAGATTTGCAGAGACTGCTGAGTGGTTGTGCACAGGTTTCCTGCAGTCCAGAGAACCATTATTTTTTTTCCTGTCCTAACTGTACATAGTCAAGTACTAAACTACTCTGAGTTTAATTCTAAATTGTTCCAAAGTCCATAAAATGCTGTCTTGGCTTCCGAAGATGCTTATGCTAGGAAGCTCTAGAGGTCATGAACATTTCAGAGAAAAAATAAAGGGAAAGCTCTCATCTTTGCACTCAGGGTGGCCTGAAATTCACCTCTTCAAAGTGCAGAGAAAGGTGCAACATGCATTTTTCGATATGGTGAACTGCTGTGGCTTTATATAGCTTACACATTGGGAAGCCCTCGAATTACTGAGTGGCATGTAGTCTTATGCCATGGGAGTGAAAGGAATAAATGTTTAATCTAAGCCTGAGAGAGAAATTAGTAAGAGGAGACTATATGTCTTTATTGAGAAGGGAGATACAATAGGTTGGGTAATGCAGCAGAAAGGATGTCATTCAAAGTCTGATATTATCTTCTATTTACCTCTTGTCAAGCAACTGCATTATGACTAAGACCCACACAGACTCCATAAAGCATCTGTGGGTTTTTTCTTCATCAACTCAGAAAAGCGTGGCCACTCACAAATATAACAAAAGGTTGTTTCACAGTATGCTGATTCTTACTGTTGTGCCGCTTCTGTTTTTCCCAGTAGAAATGTTTATGTCTTTCTTCTCTGTTAACAGCAACTCAACTAATGAGGGAATAAATGTAAAGAAGTGCTGCAAAGGATTCTGCATTGATATCCTGAAGAAGTTGTCTAAAACAGTCAAGTTCACATATGACCTGTATTTGGTGACTAATGGGAAACATGGCAAAAAAGTCAATAATGTGTGGAATGGAATGATTGGTGAAGTAAGTCCTGTTAGGTAAAAGAGCTCCTAAGTAAGAACTTAGCAATACTTGATTTTAATTCTTTTGGAGAAATGAGATATTCTCTGCTGAGTAATATTGGTGGTGTCTTCTCTTCGTGGGTCAGGTGGTGTACCATCGTGCAGTTATGGCCGTGGGATCTCTCACTATCAATGAGGAGCGCTCAGAAGTGGTTGACTTTTCGGTGCCATTTGTGGAAACTGGCATTAGTGTCATGGTGTCACGGAGCAATGGCACAGTTTCACCATCTGCTTTTCTAGGTATGATTCCACAGCACATTCAGATCATTTAATTACTATTCTATGGAGTTGGGTAGGTTGCAGTGTTCGTCAGAATTCATAGACCTCTTTTTGTCACAGTGTGAATTTTTACCTTAGAATCATAGAATCATAAAATGGTTTAAGTTGGAAAGGACCTCAAAGCTCATCTAGTTCCAACCCCCTGCCGTAGGCAGGGACACCTTCCACTAGAACAGGTCGCTCAAGGTCTCATCCAACCTGGCCTTGAACANTGCTATCTGGGCTTCATCAAGAGCACACTGCAGGCTCATGTTGAGCTTTTAATCAACCCAGACCCCCAGGTCCTTTTCATCAGGGTTACTCTCCAGCCATTCACCACCTTCAGAAGTTTTTGCTGTGTTGACAAGCTGATTAACATGATTATTAGCCCATGAAGATAGTGCTGTTAGTTTCAGAAGTGAAAACCAGTGATAGTAATTTCAATACGAAAAAGAACACCCCAAAATCTTCAGCTGGGAAAATTCATCACAAACTGCATCTTTGCAAAATTCTGCTTGTGTAGCCCATTGTAAAGGGTTTGATATCTTTTTAGCATTCACATTCACAAAATAATTTTAAACTCCTCTGTGGAATAACTAAGAAAAAAAGAGGGTTACTTATGATTAGATGAGATCTGACAGCTATTTTGATAAGTTATCTCTGGCTTCTGAACAGCACACCACAGCACTGGAGAGCTTCTGAGTGCTCTCTCCGTTGATGCAGTTGAACAGTGGAGTTGAGATGCAGTTAACAGTGGAGATATAATAAAGAAATGAAAGGCTGGAAAGAAAGGAGATGGGATATAAAGAAACAAAGACTTTGATCATCTTTCCTTGTTTGCTTCCTGCTTCAACTGTTCATTTCTGTTTTCATTATTTCCCTCCCCTTCTATTCTAGTGCTTATCACTCATTCTGTGTTTGGGTGGTTAGCCTAAATTTACCTGAAGCTGAAGTGAGTCATGAGGTGGTTCAAAAGTGCCCAGAATACTGTTATGTTTCTAATACTCTATTTGGATGCAGTATTTTGAAAGCCACATAGTGCTGGTGACAGTAAAATTATTTAAGTGAAAAAAAAAAAAAAATTAAAAAAATATTTTCCAGCTACCTTATAAAGCAATTTAGTATATCTGAGACCACTGGGACAACGGCGATGCCATTTTTGCATCACTGATTGTATGGTTTCTTTTTAGGTTGTTAAATACAGGTGGTTTTCACTTTCACTGAAATCACTTGTAGCCACCAAAGCTACAATCAAGATTATTGTTGTAGTATCAGCTATAAGTGGGCAAATAATTGAGTTTTCTTGCACAAGACTCATTATTTAGTGACAGAGCTTATTTCTTATGCCTCTGCCATAAAGGCACATTACAGAGATAATGCAAGTAAATAATCAAATACCTAAACAGATTTTGTTGTTGGTTACTATTTTTGTTTAGTGAATGAATTTTTTTTTTAAATGAAATTATAAGAGCCTGTACTTCTGATGAAAATATTCAGATACTATCTTTCCATTTCTATAAGCTGCTGATTTATAAAGTTAACTCATTTTAAAAATTGCAGTTGCAGCATGTTGAAATCATCATTTGAAGTGTAAGTACTGGGATGTTTTCTAAATGTGCTGCAGGCACAATTAATTTTTACTATGGACTCTGCTTACCTCCTCAAAATGTGCTTGCAGCTGCCATCAGAAGAGAGGCTACTTTCTCTTTTTTCATAACAACATAGTTATTAGATTTCTAAAATGCATTTCTTGTTATTGGTTTAGATGGATGTACATAGAATTTAAAAAGTAAAAATAACTCCTTCTTATAAAGCTCTACAGAATAGCATTTCTTGTGAAGAAAACTGATTTGCTGCACCAATAAATCAAGTCTGTGCTCTCAGAAGTGTGTTCTGGATTTTAGATGTAGGTGAAACTGGCACTTTACTTGAACTGACTGCATTTTCATGAGGTGTGCGTAGCAGTAGAATGCTTTGCCATGCAAAATGCTATCAGGCAGATAACTGAATTTTATTCCCAGATTGATTTTGTTCCAGTTAAGTGAATGTCTAAGAATGTAATCATCTGACATAATTATTTGAAAAGAATTTAAAACAAAAATCTGTGAAATACAGGATTTTAAAAAAAAATGACTTCAGTGTGTGAAGTATCTGGTTTTGTGATTTGTTATTATGAGTGTAGTAATGCACAGGATTGTGTCTGAGTTAGACCTGCCATTCAGTGATTATATCCAATAGATCTAAGGTTCTGGGCAACCTGTTCTAGTTGAGGATGCCTCTGCTTGCAGCAGAGGGGGATTGGACTAGGTGACCTTTGCAGGTCCCTTCCAACCCAGACCATTCTAGGATTCTAAACAGCTGATGGGCTGTCAGGCTCTTCCTCAGCTGCCGTCTTCTGGTTCTGATGTAGGTGTCTCCTTCAAATGAGAGTTTTATCCACATGAAAACATTTTCATATTGTACTAAAATTCATGCATACTGTATCCAAACCCCAAATTCATAAAGTTTCTGGGGAGATTTGATTCTACTTTGTTTAAACAAACAAAATAAGGGAAATTCTAAATGCAAATTTCTATGCTTGCAAGAGGGAAAAAGTTCATAGATGAGGTCAGTGCCTCCTTTCTCTGAGGCAATGGTGGAACAGAAAATCTATGCCCCTACTTATTTTAGATATTGTTTGAGTGATAATTTAAGTGTTATCACATCCTACTACCATATCCAGTCCTTCCAAAAAGTTGGTGTTTAGAATGGAATTTAAAAGTGCTTTTAGTGTTATTTTCTAACCTACTTCTTTTGCTTAATCAAGGTTTTCCTGTCATTCAAATTGAAATTTGGTTTCCCATAAACCATTTTTGATTTCAGAATTTGCTCCCATGTGCAAATGAGACTTTCCAAAGGATGTTTGCAATTGGTAAAATCATCATATTCATTGCAGGTAGATGAAAGTGAACACAGAGAGGAGAGAAAATGAAGCAAAAAGAGTAGATAGATGCAAGTTGGCTTTTTTTTTTTTTTTTTTTTTTTTTTTTTTTTTTTTTTATTAAAAATTTTTTTTTTTTTTGTGGAAAGAGAGA
>WBNM01026596.1:20760-48395 GCA_013399055.1 Ramphastos sulfuratus
TGTAACTAACACTTTATTTTTTTTGGCTAGAAAGGGAGAAAGAAGTCTACTTCACTGAATTACCAACTGCATTAAATGTATTTGTTTAATTGCTTTTACTCTGCAGAAACAGGCATAATGGTTGGATCGTTCTGTTGTTAAATATAGGATAAATGGAAAAAGGCTACCTGATTGTAGACTGAATAAGCAGCAAGCCAAACCAATTATTTCACATTAAGTGTCAGTGAAGGCTTTGTGAAAGAAAAGTGTGCAGCGTTTGCTTTTGAATTGCAACTTGCATTTTAGATTCTGACTTTATTAATGTTGTCTGTATATACTAACAGCAGTTCTTTATTGCTACTTGGCTGTTTGCTAGCATTTTGGTGGGTAAAAGCTAATTTAAACAAAGCTACTGGGCTTGCCTAGCCGAAGACGTTAGAATTCTTGTGCTTTCACTGGTTTAATGAACTGTTTCTGTTTCTCTTGTCTGTTTTGCTGCAGAGCCTTTTAGTGCTTCTGTCTGGGTGATGATGTTTGTGATGCTTCTCATTGTGTCTGCCATGGCTGTCTTTATATTTGAGTACTTTAGTCCTGTAGGATACAACAGGAACTTAGCCCAAGGGAGAGGTAAGCTTTGCATTTTACATAACCCTGAAGCTATTTAAAAGTCATGTGTTGCACAACCCTTGCCCTCCATCTTCCATCTTCTAAAATAAACACAATATAGGATTAAACCATTAAAAACAGCTATATTTATTTTTCATCTAAAGTATGATTTCTTCAGGCTTTATATGCTCATATTTGTATTCATTGGGATAAAGATATAGAAGGGTAAGTGATATTAGAGAGGGTATCCAGGCAGGTTTTGGTTAGTATACTGCACCAGTTGCAGGATGCCAGCTTAAAAAAAATGGAATAAGTTCTACGTACTCCTGACTGTTGTGAACTCATGATTATCTCAGAGAAAATTATTTAAACTGGTGTGATTTGCTAGATAAACATCTCTCTTATTTTTCCAGACTTATATGGATTTATGTAGTTACTATGAACATTATAGTGAACTCAGCCTCGAAACTGGGCCAAGGGCAGAAGGATGTTGTTTTCCTTCTGTGTAGAAACCATGGTTATAGAAACTCAATTGTCTAAGTGTACCAGCAGAACACATCTAATATGCAGCCTGCCTTTCTCAGTGAAAGCTGCACTGGCCTATTATTAGCACTTTAACTTGAGAATGGGGATCCCATGTGTTGCAGTGACCTCAGACTTGAGAACGAGGGTCAGACTTGAGAATGAGGGTGCCATGTGTTGCAGTGACCTCAGACTTGAGAATGAAGGTCAGACTTGAGAATGAGGGTGCCATGTGTTGCAGTGACCTCAGACTTGAGAATGAAGGTCCCATGTGTTGCAGTGACCTCACCCTTTTATTTCTTTACTTACAGTTGTGAGTGCAGCCTGTTAATTTCTAAATCATGCCTGCCTTATTTTGCAAGAGATCTTCCAGTTTGGTGGACATAGTTCTGGAGACTATTACAAACAAGTGGTTCCTTCCAGATTACAATTGGCTTGCTCCCTGAAAAATGGGGTATTGTAATATTCAGGTGATGGTATCATCTCAGTTAGATGGTAAATGTGTAACCCCTGTCCAAAATAGACACTGTGTTTAGGAAGGGAAAATGAAAGGTCCATGTAGACACTGGGGAACTAGGGTCTAGGCTGTTCCTTTCTGTGCCAATTCATATGCCAGAATTATTTAGTGTACTCATGACTACAAAGGCATATTATGGCACTAGACCATCCTAACTTGCCATGAACCCAGCTTCTGTTCATTTGTAACATGGAAAGTTTAAATGAAATGGGAATGTTTATGTAGATTACTCCTTTCTCTAGGCATTTTTGGCAGGATGAAGCTCAATGCTTATACGATCTCCAGTAGCATACACAGAACTTGACACTGCTTCCTTGGCATATACTTTCCTTATCATAGTTGCTTAGAAAATACATATTGTCCCTGTATCAGCTCAGTTTTAAATGGCTCTAGAAGGTAGTTTCATCAACTAAAAGTCAGCTCAATTGTGTTTATCTTACTGCACTCTATCTTCTTAGCACTGCTGCAGAATAGGAAGAGGATAATCGGAGATGTCATGCTTGATTGCATTGTGACAAATTTGCACTGTACTAGAGAGCATTTCTACTAAAAAGAGAACATGCACAGATGATACCCTCATTGGCTTTTGTTCTTTTAATAATAATTAAAGAATTAACATAAATTATAATTTAATTAATAACTGAATCCGAATTTGTAATATGCATCTTCTTGCATAGAGGGGCAGGGAAGGAGGCAATATTGCAGGTGTCTTATCTGAGCTTATTCTATGAATTTCCATTAAATTGAAAAATAGGTGCTTGTAAAAAGGTCAAATGAATCACAGTCAGAGGAGGCCTATTTCTCTCCACTGAGGATAAAGCAATATGTGATGACTGCACTGTGCTTGTCTAGAGCTGGTTAAGAGCAAACCTGCCTTTATTCTCACAGGGGCTCTACAAATAAGGCCTTTGAAGTGGATAATAGCATTGCTAATCCACTTCTGCCTCTGTGCTGACCACTTCTTGCGTTGGTGTGAATGAAAAATAGGCTGCAACTGGAATAATGAAAGTTACAGGAGGGATTAGCTGGGACAGGTATTTACCTGTAATGCCAAGACATTTGAAGCCACAGAATTGGCTCTGAACATATGAGGTAGTCAGTCTGGTTTGCTCTAAGTTACTTACCTATACAGGGAGCTCCTGATTTATCCTCAAAGTTGCTTAAAAGCAGGTGACGTATTCACAGGTCTTGACCTTAAATATGTTTAAATGAAGTTCAGAAAATATGATGTTGGGAGACTGGAGACAAATTGGAGGAGAAAAGTACTAGAATGGAATCATTAAGACAGGACCACAGTTTTCCATTCTACATGTCAGCTGGCACAGAAGACTGAAAGGGACATTAGTGTGGCACATATCTTACTGTAAGAGACATACCAGTTTGGTGCTTCTCCAGGCCTGTGCTTTCCACTTTCATTGTAAAGCTTTTGAACTAAATGTCACATAAATGCTGAATTATCTTTATACAAATATGGACATGAATGTCATTACAATATAGAGTACCATGGTAAATCTTGCCATTCATTGGGAGTACAGTGAGTCTATATTGGCATTTTTCTTTAAACTATGTCTTTGTGAGTAATTTGTTGTTATTATGTAGGATATCTTGCCAAGGTTTAATTTAGCTGCAGCTAAAATAATTGTCCTTTGCAATTACAGATCCCCATGGACCATCCTTTACCATTGGAAAGGCAGTGTGGTTACTCTGGGGCTTGGTATTCAACAACTCTGTGCCTGTGCAAAACCCTAAAGGGACAACAAGTAAAATCATGGTGTCAGTTTGGGCTTTCTTTGCTGTCATTTTTCTGGCTAGTTATACTGCCAACTTAGCTGCATTTATGATTCAAGAGGAATTTGTTGACCAAGTGACTGGACTGAGTGATAAAAAGGTAAGCCTTCATCTCAGAAGAGGTCAGTGTCCATTCTTCATAATCCTTCTGCAAATTTGTACACTGTACTAAAAACTCTGAAAAGATAATAAGCTAAAATGGACTGATTTCAGTCTGAGGGTAGTCCTTTACTAACAACCTAAGACTAGAAGCACTAACATACCAGGCTGTTTTCAAAGTCTTGAAGTTGCCTTTTAAAAAGTAACCATGTTAATTAAGAAGTATTTTTATTTTGTGCTGGAAATCAATTTCTGTTTGATTAAAAGTTGGGTTTTGTTTTTTTTTTAATGAATAGACAAAAGATTGAAAATGCAAAAAAAATCAGTTTGAATGCAGGTAAGATGTATTTTAAATTATTTGAACAGCTCCAGGTGGAATATTAGATGACAAAATACTCATAAAACCAGCAAGTACCTAGTAATTAGCAGAAGCCAGTTAATGCTCCTGGAAAATGTCTTTTTACTTCCCAGGTAGTGGAAGTTCTAGAAACAGTTCAAAATTGAAGTGGCACCAGAACAAATAAGCAAAGAGCAGTGATAAAAGGGCTACCTACTCTCTGTGGAAATGTGAAAGTTTTCCTTGTATAAAATGGCACAAGCAAGCAGGAAAAAATAAACAGATGAGAAAATCTGAGGTTTTAAGTTATTGCACTGAAGCGAGATGTAAATTACATAGGATAAGGCACAGATTTTTTTTATGCACTTGTGGAAGATGCTTTCCTGATTCAAGAACTTCACTTTGAGCAGTAGACACTGATAGCTCAGCTGAACCCTGCTCGAGTTTCACGCAAACTGACAAACAACAAATGTGCTTATTTTTCATATTGTTCTGGTTTGTCTGAACTGTCTTCTGCTGAAAATATGCTCCCAGATCTTCACACTTGTGAATTTTAACCAATAGTCTTAGAAACCTGGCAACTGCCTCTCTCTTATTTCCTTTGTGTGAGTACTTTGCAGTAATGATATTGCATGGAGGGACTGAAGTTCATTTGCAAGTTATGGCTGTGATGAATATGCACAAAACACATGAAGGGCATTCTGTTTTCATGTTTGTACCCAATTGTTTTAAAATGAAACTAAATATTGACATTAAGAAGTAATATTTGAATGGAATACAGCACAGGGGAGAACTTCACAAAACACATGAAGGGCATTCTGTTTTCATGTTTGTACCCAATTGTTTTAAAATGAAACTAAATATTGACATTAAGAAGTAATATTTGAATGGAATACAGCACAGGGGAGAACTTCACAAAACACATGAAGGGCATTCTGTTTTCATGTTTGTACCCAATTGTTTTAAAATGAAACTAAATATTGACATTAAGAAGTAATATTTGAATGGAATACAGCACAGGGGAGAACTTCACAAGGGATATTTTTCAAAAGAAAGAAAATAAAAGAAATTGTTTTTCAAAAGAAGGCAACAGCTCAGACAGCCTCGTGTTTGTTTTTTAGCTACTTTTTATGACCAGCCTTTGACTGATTGCCTGAAGTATCAAAGCATGAATTGCAAGCATGGTTAGAGGAAAGACAGATAAGAAGAAACAAAAAAAATGTTTTGTTTTCATTAAGTTATGTTGTCCCAAAACCTTTGAAAGAGTGTGAAGGCTGTTAAATATACCTCTATTTTAAAATAGTGTTCTTAGTAAGAGACAGATAAAAGGTATTCTTCTCTCGAGGACAGGAAAAAAAACCCAAAACTATCTTTCTCCCTGGAGGTGTTCAAGGCCAGGTTAGAAGAGGCCTTGAGTGACCTGTGCTAGTGGGAGGTGTCCCTGCCTATGGCAGGGGGTTGGGACTAGGTGATCCTTGAGGTCACTTCCAACCTTATCATTCTATGATTCTCCTGCTTGTGAGAATGTACAGAGTATTTTCCTGGGAAGTCTCTTTTGGCAGGATTTGGCTAGCACCTGGCATAGCACTCGCATTTGGGTCTGTCAGTGTGCCCTTCTCTTCCTCTCTTTGCTGGCCCTTTGCCACTCTCACCTGTGGGCCAGGAAAATGGCAGTGTTTCTTCTGTGGCTTTTGGCTAATAATGTCTCTCCTTTTTGGCCATTTTTTAATTCTCTCTGCTAAGTAAGATTTTATTTCCACAAAAAGCAAAATGAAAACAGAAAATCAGAAAATCTCATCTGTTTTTGAACGGTCTCCTGATCATTTATTTTATCTGCTAGCTTTGTTTTTATTTTACAGTTCTTCAAATTTTGCCTGAAGCATCCTGAGATAAATAGAGGAGGCAGTGCTTGCTCTGGTTATCTTTAACAAGCCAGAAGTTCAGAGCAGCAATGATCTATTTCAAAACGTTCTCCTTTTCAAACACTCATTTTTCCCTTCTCCACGACCCTGAGGTTTCTTGATTTTAAAAATTCAAATAATTGAGGATAATTATTTGGAAATACAATCCAATTAATCTTAAATTATTTTTCTCCCCGCTTTGCCTTGTTGCTACAATGTTATTAGTAGGACAACAGTTCAGAATTTTGCAAGAATTTTGTCATTGTTCGTCAGAGAGCTCTGACCCTGGCTGTAAGAGAAGTAGTAATAGGCAACTGCCAGTGAGAAGGGACAGAGGTATGGGCAAAATTGATTTTAAGTAAGTAATAGCTAGAAGGCTGGCAAATCAGTTTTCCATTCTTCCCTTTTTTTTTTCCCTACTGGTTAAATCAGTTTCTGTTCTTCCCCTCTCCCCTTTTCTCTACTGCCACAACTGAAGAGACAAGCTCTTTTATCAGTGCTGTACCACTAATGCAATAAAGCATCCCCAGCTGGAGATACTGGGATTTCTCAAACCAGCTGCATATGTGATAGACTGTAGAGAAGAGAAGAGAAAACCAGAAAAAAGCTCTTTTCTCTCTGAGCAGTGATCCCTGACCCTCTACCCATTCAGGAAATGTGTTGCACTCCAGCATCTGGCTCACCAGGCCTGCTGAGCACCTGATACTGTGCTGTTTACCCTTCTTCACATTAAGACATCTTGATAATTTCCTCAACCTTCATAATGTTGCTAATGAATTTCTGAATGCCATGTCATCTGTGTGCCACCCAGAAATACATGGCACAGCATGTACTGGAGTTACTAGAGGTGGGTGTTCAGAAACTCCAGTGATTCAGAAAATGAGAACAAAATTATATTTTGATATTTGTGTGTGTGTAAAAGACTTTTCAAAGCTTTGTGTTTATAAAAAGGTACAGAAAATGAGTCCAAAAGTATCCAGTGAAGCTGGCATTCACAGCCCTTTTCACTTTGGCTACCATTTATGCCTTTTTGTGTAATGAAAGAGAGACAAGATTACTAAGGGAGAGTAGATAGCAGTGGACAGATTTCTCTTGCATACCATATCTGCTGTGATCCCTCCACACAGATACATTTCAAGTAATACCCCACATGCATGTGGTCTAGGGGATTCTCTTCAGCCTTGTTAGGGAGCCTTAATTATGCTTTTTATGGGCTCCTGGGTTTTTTACAAGATTGATAGTATTCTTGTAACCTATAATAAAATGTCCCAAGTTCTACAATTAGAAATCTGTCTGTGGAAAAAAAGCAGGCTGACATCAAAAGTTATTATGGGTGATGGGGTGGTTAGGGTGACCCTCTCACCCCAATCCATCTCTCCAATTCAATATTACACCTTTCCAGTGTTTATTGAGGCTTCTCTGACATAAACATCATCTGCATTGCAGTAGCTGATGATTATAATAAGGCATGGAATTACTAATTGGTATATTTTTCAAAGACCAGAAATCAGATTGTCAAGGGTTTCCATATGGCAAAAGAAGAGATAGTTCAAATATGTTCAAACCACTCCAAACCAGCCATAAATCCTGTTAAAATCCATGTTAGCAGAAGGAGAGCATTTACTGTTTTCTACTCCACACAATTGTTCTGAATACCAGCCTTTCCAGGCAGGCATTCACATCTTCAGATTAAGTCAGTGGTTAATGTTGTGAAAGATCACTTTACTGACTTAATGAAATTGTCAGTTTTATTAAGGCATATAGATAAAACAAAATTTTGTTGCCATGTGCCACAGTTCTAGCAGCTGGCAGAGCATGGGGAAGCAAGATCAAATTGGTTAGCCTTCTGAGTAATAGATCTCTCCACAGTTATGAATCAAGCAGGGGGCTTGTGCATCCAATTTAAGGATTTAATTAATGACTTCAAAATATATAATCAATTCAGAAAACGTCTAGGAGGAAATTTTGTCTTAGCAGACATGATCTATTTTATTTCCCATCGTGGGGCTTCAGGGAAAATTAGTTCATGTAGAGACTTGATCCCTTTTTCTTGTCTCATGCCTGCCACATAGATCTTTGCTGCAATCACAGAGCCTATATGCCCTCTCCAGGACATGTCAGCTCACAGAATATAAGTTTAAAATTATTTATGAGGCTTTATACTCCTTAGATATGACTGCACTCTTGGTAAAAATATTTTAAACTGGTCTTTTTTCTTCTTTACAAGAGGCCTGTGAGCAGGCAGTAGTAGTACATGATGATGATGACAGGACTAGGGGCAATGGTTTTAAACTGGCAGAGGGAAGATTTAGACTGGATGTCAGGAGGAAGTTCTTTCCAGTGAGGGTGGTGAGACACTGGAACAGGTTGCCCAGGGAGGTTGTGGCTGCTCCCTCCCTGGAGGTGTTCACGGCCAGGTTGGATGAGGCCTTGAGTGACCTGTGCTAGTGGGAGGTGTCCTTGCCTATGGCAGGGGGTTGGAGCTGGATGATCCTTGAGGTCTCCTTCCAACCTTACCATTCTATGATTCTATGATGATGATGTTGTTATTGTTATTACTACTACTATTATTATGTGACTGTTAGAACTTGTGGCTTAGCTGTCTTGTTCCCAGAAATTCCATTCTGGATGGTGTTTGGAAGTGTTAATCTGTGATCTTTGAGTGGATCAATTCTCCTTGTCAATTTCTGCTTTTCTGCAGTAATGTTTTTGTGCTCCAGGAATGTTCAGTTTGGGAAAGATACCTTGATTCCTTCAACTATTCCTCCCAACATCATATGAATGAGAATATTCAGAACCAAACTCCATTTCTAAATTTCCAGAACACTTCACCATAATGTTACTGTTTCCTCAATTCATGAAATTGCACTTGCAGAATGCTCACCACAGCTGAAATTCCAAAAAAACCCAAAAAAGCCCCCAAAGCAGTGGTATGAGCAGCAGAAGTTTTTTACAGGTCTTGAAATCAGACTTCTTTCTGTAGTTACTTTTGTTTTTCACATTCTACTGACTGGCAAATTTAACACAGATATTAGGAGGTACTTCAAGTCATTTCACTACTTTAAGGATTTGTTATCTGTAGATTTAACTAAAGTTAATAGCAAGCTATATCTACATCAGCAGAATCTCTGGACATGTATTTAAGAGCAGGATTTGTTTCAGTGCTGCATAATAAACTCAGAAAAGGAGATAACAAATAGAGACTAAGAACCATGACTAGTATACAGTGTAATTTTAGTGCATGGGTCAATTACTATGTGTAAACTAGGAGCAAAGTAATAATTTAAACAGTAAAGTTGTGAAAAGGGAAAATGAGAAAAGTAAGACATCTGTTAACTAAATGAATAGGGAAATATAGAGCTCATTCCTTTATGCTTTGTCAAATTATGTTTAGTTAAAATGGAGCATTTAATTGCAGTTCTGTAACATGAAAATATTGTTGCAGCAATATTTTCTGCAGCACAGTTGACGGAATAGAAATACTCCCAGTTTTTGTGTAGGCCTAGTTGTATTCTCTTTGCACATTGGCAGTGGATTGGGGAATTCTTGATGTCTGCAGACCAAACTTTTAAAAGAGAAGTATTGCATAGGTAGCCCAAAGGATGCAACAACTGTATAACTATTAGCAGTCTCTTGCAGCACAGGGTGTATAGATTGCTCTTCTAACTTCAACAGTAAAAACAAGAGTGCATTTTACTGTGGAATTCATGGGTGACTGCTTTTATCAATGCTCAATTGAATTTCCTTATTAGCCAATGGTTCCTCTAATTTGGATGGCCTTTTTTCATTTATTTCTTAAAGAGACATTTTAACTTAATCCTAAATTGTCATTTGGTCTTTAAAGGGAGATATTGAAAAGGCACATAAAAATGTGTCAGGTCCATTAGCAAAAGGTTATGTGAGGTTAGCCAAATGATTTCTAGATCTGAAACCTGAATGTGCCCTGAGCTATTGCCATTCCTCTGCAGTTACTCCCTGGCTTATTTGTCTGTGCTGATGCAGTAGTGATGTAGAGGGTAAAATTGTAGAATAAACCTATATGCCCCCAAGCAAATGGCTTGTAGTTTTAAATTGTAGTTTAAATTGTAAATAGTAACTAAGAATATAGGTGTGAGAGCTTCAGAGGCTCTTCCCCTGTCAAGTGATGTAGCTGTTGGGCACTGGGGAAGATGCAAGAATTGTTATTCCCCAGGAATCACAGTAATGGAAGGAAAGGCAGTCTGCATGGGAGCTGCCTCTGATCACCTGCACCCCTCTGGAGCAGTTTCCCATCAAGTAGTGCAGTGATACTTTTGCCTTCTTTTTGTGGGGACCCATCATGTCTCAAGTGAGATGGAAGTGTGAAATGGCTATCAACAAAATGCTGCTTTCTTCTGATTGCTGTTTACCAGTGTGTTTGCTTGTAGTTTGGGTTCTCCAGGGAGGTGTTGGCAGATAAGGAACATCTTTCAGTATCTCTCAGCTTCAATTTCTGCTGTCCTGTCATGTTACTATGCATGGGAGAAAGTCACATTTGAATGGAAAAATTGAGCTGTTTTTACTTTGGACGTAGATGTTTCTGTAAGTTCAGTCAGCGTAAAGACAGTTTCTGGTATAATAGAGATGAATTAACCTACAGCATTTGCCTGGAAGAAATTTGAGGCCACTTACACAATTTATTATTTCTTTTTTCCATTTTGACATTGCCTTTTTTCACATTTTGAATACCTAAAACATTTTGTTTCCCCCTTTTCTCTCTAGTTTCAAAGGCCATATGATTATTCACCTCCTTTTCGATTTGGAACGGTCCCAAACGGGAGCACAGAGAGGAATATCAGAAACAACTACCCAGATATGCACCTTTACATGACAAAGTACAATCAGAAAGGAGTTGAAGATGCCTTGGTCAGCTTGAAAACTGGGTAAGCCTTTTTCTGTGGATTTCAAAGAATACTGCAAATGTTGCAGAAACTGAGAAATATTGATCTGTAGTTCCCGTTTGACTGAGCAGGCTGATGTCAGCCATGCTATGTAGTAGATGGTTCTTTTGATTTTCCTCAATTGCACTGTGCAGATGTCAGAAAGGACAACAATTTTCTGTCATTCTTATGGCTATTTTAAAAATCACTTGAAAGCTTTGATGTCCTAAGTAAAAGAGATTCAAAAGCGAGAATTAATATTTCTCAAATTTAAAGAAATACGATACTGATAGAACTAGATTTGGGTGGGGGCTCAGCACAGAACATGATGTTTGGAACAGGCTGCCCAGGGACATGGTGCCCAGGGAGTATTCAAGGTCAGGTTGGATGAGACCTTGAGCAGGTGAGTCTGGCTGAGAGGCATCCCTACCCATGGCAGGAAGGCTGAAGTAGATGATCTCTAAGGTCCTTTCCAACTGAAGCCATTCTATGATCTTTGCAGACTCCTATTCTCACAGGAATGTGCTTCTCGGGGTGAATTTTTCTAACCTAATTTGGCAAGTGTGAAACTACTTTTATTTCTTCTTAACCTCCCATTCCTTTGGTATGCTTTTATAGAATCATAGAATGGTAAGGTTAGAAGGGACCTCAAGGATCATCTAGTTCCAACCCCCTGCCATAGGCAGGGGCACCTCCCACTAGCACAGGTTACTCAAGGCCTCATCCAACCTGGCCTTGAACACCTCCAGGGAGGGAGCAGCCACAACCTCCCTGGGCAACCTGTGCCAGTGTCTCACCACCCTCACTGNGGTCCCTCTGGATGGATCCCTGCCCTCTAGCAAGTCGACTGTGCCACACAGATTGGTGTCATCTGCAGACTTGCTGAAGGCGCACTGATTCCTCTGTCCATGTCACTGACAAAGATGTTAAACAGCACTGGTCCCAGCACTGACTCCTGAGGGATGCCACTTGGCACTGGTCTCCAGGTCCACTCTTACATTTTCTTCCCTCCTCTAATTAGCATGGCTCTCTACCTTTACTGTCACTGTTATAGAGGGTATTATGGTGTGAGATGGTATTTTCCAAAATTAATATTGTTTATTAAGTTTGATATTCAGGAGTCTTGCTACCTGCCCAGTAGTTTTTAATAATAATTGGTTCTGTGCAACAGTCATGAAAACATTATACACAGGAAAACAGAATCTAGAACATTTGAGATATAACTGGCAATAATACAACAAACATTAAACTTAATTGAACTGGAAAGAGGTTCTTGCAGTCAATTATACTGCTTGCCCACTAGATGGACTTGAGAAGCTCCTTTCTGCTTAAAGGCAGAAGACCCTTGCATTCACTTAGAGTTTTACAGAGTCTTGCTAGAAAGGCTTTGAGTATTTACTCACAAAAGTCACACTCTGGATTCCCAGGCAGTACTCAAAACACCTGCAGGGAGTTCTGTCAGTGTCTTGTCAGCCATTGAGAGGCTTATGAATCTTCCCAGGCTTTTAACAGTGGTGCTGGGAGAGGAGCAGGCAGTCTCTGACCTGGTTCTGGTCCCTCTTGGCTCCAGACTTGTCATGGAGGCTTGCAGGTGTAGGCAGGATGTCTTGTGGTTGTGCAGACCTGGCACAATATCATGCTGGCTAANCACTCTTACATTTTCTTCCCTCCTCTAATTAGCATGGCTCTCTACCTTTACTG
Source organism: Ramphastos sulfuratus (assembly GCA_013399055.1). Taxonomy (NCBI): domain Eukaryota; kingdom Metazoa; phylum Chordata; class Aves; order Piciformes; family Ramphastidae; genus Ramphastos; species Ramphastos sulfuratus. The sequence continues at coordinate 33,109 of WBNM01026596.1, forward strand.
TCACTGTTATAGAGGGTATTATGGTGTGAGATGGTATTTTCCAAAATTAATATTGTTTATTAAGTTTGATATTTAGGAGTCTTGCTACCTGCCCAGTAGTTTTTAATAATAATTGGTTCTGTGCAACAGTCATGAAAACATTATACACAGGAAAACAGAATCTAGAACATTTGAGATATAACTGGCAATAATACAACAAACATTAAACTTAATTGAACTGGAAAGAGGTTCTTGCAGTCAATTATACTGCTTGCCCACTAGATGGACTTGAGAAGCTCCTTTCTGCTTAAAGGCAGAAGACCCTTGCATTCACTTAGAGTTTTACAGAGTCTTGCTAGAAAGGCTTTGAGTATTTACTCACAAAAGTCACACTCTGGATTCCCAGGCAGTACTCAAAACACCTGCAGGGAGTTCTGTCAGTGTCTTGTCAGCCATTGAGAGGCTTATGAATCTTCCCAGGCTTTTAACAGGGGTGCTGGGAGAGGAGCAGGCAGTCTCTGACCTGGTCCTGGTCCCTCTTGGCTCCAGACTTGTCATGGAGGCTTGCAGGTGTAGGCAGGATGTCTTGTGGTTGTGCAGACCTGGCACAATATCATGCTGGCTAAACAAGCCTGTGGTGTGAAGGTACCTAAGGCCTATTCCCTGGCAAACTTGAGGCAAGGCCAGTTTCCAGGTAAACAAACCCAAAGCATCAGGGCTTGTTTTTATGCAGCATGCAGATTGTTGCAGAGCATGGCAGGATGCAACAAGGCAGTGAGGCAGAACAATGCCAGAAGCAGAGAGCACCAGGAGACAAAAGCACTGGCAGAAGCAATGGCAGAAGCACGTTGTCTGCCTGCTCATCTCTTGCTAGCAATGTAGCCCAAGACTAATGGGTAGTTAACCACAGATCAGCCAATCAGAATGGCACTCTGCCAAGCTTAACCATATTAGGTGAAGTCAGGGCTTGCTTTTACCTTTTGAGGGCAGAACACAAATAAGTTTATAAACACAGTATGGGTACCCTGTAACCAAGTTTGGACAGTCATGGTGGCTCTAGGCCTTTTGTCCTCCTTTCCTGCCATTGCTTCTCCCATCAGCAGAAGGAAGGAGAACAGAAAACATGTCTGGGCAAGCCAGGACATGCTTAGGCCCATTTTGACTTTCCACAATAGTCACATCTGAAGTAATGACTGTTGAGATGAGATAGTCTCAAATGTTCTATCTGCTTTTGGCAATCTTGGTAAACTTTCTGGCAAATGTTATCATCCTCCATCCTTAAGAGAAGAGATTTAGACTTGAGTGCATCCATCCATTTCCCTCAGTCCATTCTGCTTGGTTGGACAAAGAGACTGAATTATCATTATTAATCCTCATATGAAAGCGACTCACTACTTCTATCAGTATTCATCTGGGTGACAGGAATGTGTTAGCTCTGGTAATCTTTCCTAAGCACATAGGCTTGATTATAGCATGTGTAATTTTGTTAATAATGTTGGATTATAATAATAATTTATCTGTGTGGTTTGCTTAGGTTTGGTTTGAAGTGAGGAAGTTGTTACCCATCGATGATTTAAGTACATCTATGCTAGTGGTTGTTTCAAGGCACCTCTCACCTGCTATTATTTATGATGAACACAGGACACATTTCCTCTGATCCTACATTAAACTGTTACTTTTGGTCCCTCTTTGGGGAACTGCTTGACCTTTTAATTTTCACCTCTCCTTCTCTCAAACATATATGAGATAGGAAGATATTTCTTCTGCAAAATGCCCTGAGTGCATTCCTTAGAATGCAGATTCCCTTTAAAAATGTTATTCTTCCTGCTGTTTCCTTCCCTACTGTCTACATATTTCTCTTTGGATTCCCTCTGTCATAATTTCTCAGGGTATTCTCAGCTGGCATTTCTCAAGCCTGGTTTGTACCACTCTAAGAGACCTGTAACATAACATGAGATGAACCTCACCTGAAGTCTTCACAATCAGATGCAGAGCCCCTGCTCCTACTGAGCCTGCACAAGTTGTATTTCTTGGGTGACAGCTAAATAATGCATTGTAGACAGGCAGCTGAATGCTGCCCTTCCTGCTGTGAAATTTTAAACTGTCTCTGGTTTGAGCCATTGCTAGAGCTTATACAGTTCAATGCATAGTTTATTTAGGAGATGTATATTCCCTGTACTTTTCACCAACCATTTGTGCTACTGAAAGCCCTGAGAAACTGTTGTTAGCTTTCAAAATCAGGCCACCTGTTAGGCACTTAAGCATGAAAAGGTGGGGGCTACCTGACTGCAGGGAGTTCAAGACATTTGCTAAACCTCAACCTGGCTGCTCCTCTGCCAGCTGCTGCTCTTCCTCAAAAGCTTTAGTCCTTTTGACAGCAAAAGCTATTCATTCTTTATAGCTTTCCCCCCACCCCCCCCTCCCTTGGAGTTTCTTTCCTCTTCTAAATGATTTCTCAGTGTGGACACCCCCAGGTGTCTACCTTACTCCCTCTGACTGACATTTCTGTAGCAGATGGTGCAAATAAGATGCCATGTGCACTGTTTTCTGGATTAATATCAGTAACTGCTACATACAGCTGTGCTCCTTAGTGTTTTGTCTGATGGCACCTAGAGAAGGATTAAACCATATGCCATCAGCAGCTGAAGTTTCCCACAACAGAAGTGTCATTTCACGTTTGCTTATATCACAGGTTTGGACATTCCAGCAGGACAGCAGTGTCAAGAGGGCTTACATATTTTCTGCCTTCAGTTTCTGCAGAGCAGTGTGGTAATTGTGGGCAATAAACCTGGTTACAGATCAGGCAGCATGAGTTTACTTTTTCCCCCACTTTCTTTCTTTTTTCACTCGCCTCGGAGTGGTTTCTCTCTGGAAAGATGATTATATTTCAGCGACCAAAATGATCAGGCTCTACACTCCTCACTGTCACTTCCACCTTGAGCCCACACAGATTTTTCTTTTTGCTAAGATGCTCCATGAGGGTGTGATGCAGTTTGTGGCTGGTACCTCAGGGATCTCTGGAGCTAGAAGTGTCCTATACTGTGTATTATGGGACTGCCATAACTTGCATTCTATGTAGGGAGAAGAATAGAAAACCATGAACAGATATTTGGTAGTGTATCGCAGTTGCTTACCTCTTCTTCTCCAGACTCATCTGCTTCAAAAACATAATCTTTTACTTCATATGCCAAAGTCTCTGTTCTATTCCTTCATACACTTCTCAGCTTTTATATACTTGCACTGCATTGTTTTCCTTTGTTCTTTGTGCACTACTTGATGAGATTGTAAAGTTGCCCTTCCATCCTTATCTAGGCTTGATCAAGCTTTCACCTTCCTTGCTGTGCTTGATCTCATGACTTTTAACACATCTTGCCCCATGGTTCCTATGTTGCTGCTGCTCTTTTGAGAATGGCCTGTCTCTCCTTCCACAAACTGCTTCTGCTTCCAAGCAAATAGATAATTTCTATTTTCCTCTTCACTATGTATGTGTTGCTCTTACTGCAGCTGTTTTGTCTGTTTTTATCCTTATCTCCTGTCAAAACCGTTTCTGTACTTTCATTGTTTTTTGTGGGTTTTTTTGTTTGTTTTTTTTTCCCCATCCTTACCATTGGTAGCATACAGCAAGCAGTTTTTCTTACATATGGTAAAGCTTGCTGCTTGTGCATGGCTTTCTGAAGGTGAACTACCTGGTAATTTTAGATTCACAGACTACAGACCTGGAAAAGGGTTGCAGAGATTGTCTGGCTCATAACTTCTGCTGCAAGTCAAAATAAATAGTACCCATGCTGTTCCTGAAGAATGTTTCTATAACCTGTGTGTATTTCTGTCCTCACTTTTACAACCAGTTTTGCTTAACTGAAGACATAAGATGTAGTGCCCTTTAATTCCTTTTATATAGTGTTCAAATCTAATTTTAAGGTGAAGCAAAAAATACCAGCAAACAGGCAATACTTAGTGACTGAATACTGCTATGTGTGGCATCTGGTCTGAACAGAATCAAACTGCCAAGTAGTCTCTTGCTACAGTTCAGTTTGAGTTTGCTGCATCTCAAGCTCTCAAACCTTTCAATCAGCTTTAATTAGTGTTAGCCTCTTGAGATGTATCTGGAATAGCTTGATCTTGGAGACCGTCGAGTTTAGTGCATAATGTTGTTGAGTTGAACTGGGAAGGAGAAAGCAGGAAGAAGACAAAGTTTCAGGTGCACAGATTTTGTGAAGCTGTGGTTGATTTTGTGTTTGGTTTTGTTTTGGGTTTTTTTTTTGTTTGTTTGTTTCTTTCTTTGGGGTTGGGTTTGGGTATTTTTTTGGGTTGTTTTTTTTTTTTTTTTTTTTTTTCCAATTTTTTTGCCCTTTTTTCTTTTTGGAAAAAAATTAAAAAAATTTGGGGTTNATTTGGAAAACAAAGTAAATAAATTAGAGGTATTTTTTTTCTCTGCTTTCTCACAAGAAGTCCAGTTGCTAACATGGCCAGGAAAACCTCAAGGACAGAAATAAGGGTGGAAATGTGTGTAAAATAAATGGTATTCCTACCCCTATTTCTTGGTCTAGCATACAGATTAGATAGGTCTTGTGAAGTATTCCTGTACATGCAGAGATGAGTGTGCACACATCTGTGTCTGAGAAGCCTTGAGCAAAATACCTGGCCCTTTCCTCTTTTCATCTTTGAGTGCTGAAGCTAGTGGTGTTTCAAAAATTAACTTTGCAATGAAAGCATCTGCATTTGGTTATTTTAATTAGAACAAGCAAATTTACTACATGAGCAGTAGGCTTGGACCTATCTTGTTCAATTAGCATCAGAAATGTTTAAGATCATTCTAGTAAGGAATCAACTGGGAAAGGCTGCAAATCAAAATGCAAATGAGACTTTTGCTTTAGACTGACAATGGCATTCTACCTGCTTCTTCAGGTGAATCCCCCTGGAGGGGTTCATTGCAACTTACCTGTAAAGGCTTATTGCTGTCAATGACGGAGTCAAATTTGTCAGCTATATTGGGTTTTCCCCTTTGTTTGATAAGCAAGTAACCTTTGTTTCTGAAAATACTTAAAAAAAAGAAAAATCCTGTGAAGTCTCAGTAATATTTACCCCCTGTCAATAGTGTCTTGTTTCCAAGGTGCACAGCTGCAGTTCTCCAAAGGCTGTTGAAACACCATTTGAACAACAGCAGAAATTTCTGTATTTATTAAAGGTACCAGCTTCAACCAGAAGTAATGCAAAATAAATGCATCTTGTTATTGAAGTGCTGCTTAGTATTTTTCAAAATCTCAAAATATTGTCCCTCCTTCAATATAGTGTAGTGTTGAAAGTAATCATGATCTTACAAGCTTGTCAAAAATGGTACCACTGTTTTTCCCCTAAATTTCATATGTATAAGGGATCAGCAGACCCACGTGTGCTGTGCTGCCTGCAGAGCTTCCAACTGTTCTTTAGGCAGGGTTGAGCAGCCCAGACATTCTCCGGAGTTTGTTTGTTCCTTTTCCTTAATGAAGACAGAAATGGCAACTATTTTCCTGACCATCATTCAGAAGAGTTAATAAGACATTAGCTAATGTATTCTTGGTGGGTGATGGCCAGCTCTGAAAGAGCCATGGTGGTTCTCTGTGTTCTTTAGATGTTTATTGATCAAACGAAGTTCTAAAAACGCACTGCAAGCATTTCCATCTCTGCTGCATTTAATTAATCAACATTTCTAGAACCCTCTGTACCAGAGAGACAGATCCTATCGATTTTACTTCTTGAAGAGGGAATAAATCTTCTAACAGGAAGCAGTTAATTATGGCATTATGTTTACAGTGGTTGGGTGTATTTGTTTGCTTCAGCTTGGCTTGTGATATTTTTCAGGAGAGGTTATAGCTAATGAATGCCTTTTTTTTTTTTTTTTACAAGCAGAACAACCTTATCTGTTGTCATTCTTTGGCGTGAGCTATACCAGCTCATAGCTGTTGAGTGTCCATGTGTGAGTGTTCTGCTGTGGTAAAACTGTCAAGAGGAGAAATGTAATGGCAATAAACTGGAAGTGCACTTATGTTCTCACCTTTGCCCAAGAACATCTACACTGAGTTATTGTCTAGGATTTAACTGCTAATGGCTGACATTGGAAAATTTAATTGGCAGTCTCTTCTTACTATAGACATAAAACGGGCAACTTTCACTTGCCTAATACCCGTCGCTGATGAATCCATCTGATATTTTTCTCCACTTCTTTTAATTTTCCTGGATGTGAGGACTGCAGCTGTGTCATGCAGTGTCTCTCTTGTTTCAAGAAAAGCGATGGGCAGACTGATGCTGTGTTATGGCAGTGCATTGACGTGAAGACTTCAGTTTCATTGCAGAAAGCTGAGAATATTGCTTGTTTCAAGGAAACTGCACTAATGAATCCCTTGTGTTCCACAGGCAAGTGGCCCCTTGCTGTACAGCTGCAGCCCACCTCGCTGTTGGAGTGAGTTTTTATTTACAGCCACAGCTGTGACTATGCATTCAGGAATTTGATGCTAAGGTTTACTTAGAACTCCATCTGCCTTCCTGCCAAAGATTACTGTGCTTGGTGGTTTGTACTCATCAAGCTTAATACCTTATTCCTTAGTTGTCTGTAGCGTGCTGGTGGAAATGCAAAGCTGCTTGGAAAGAGAGCCGTGGCAATAGCACTCTTGCAGTGCTGGAGCCTTTGGTGGGCATGACCTCGGATGCAGTGGATTATCAAATCTGGGCAGTTCCCTGACAAGATGCTACCTATCTGCAAGCATGTCCTGAGCTACTAGTCACTTTGATAACAACGTGTGATGATTCTACTGAATAACAAATAATGTTGCTGGAAGGAACACTTGAACATATCTAACTGAACAGTGAGAACTGCATAAGAAGTTATCCCACCCCACAAGCACACTCTCTCGTGTGAAAACAACAACATGATTATTAATATTCTTTTAGAATACAGTGGTGCCAAGTAGAGAAAGTGCAAGAGGAGACCCTAGAAGTCTCTGAAGCTGTTTTAATTTCCAGTTTCTAATGTTTTTGGCTTGAATTGGATGTTTGTTGTGCTTACAGTGCTTATAAATTGCATCCAATTCACAGTTTTGCACGCTCTGTTATTTTCTCAACAGATACAAACTGGTCAAGGGCTGTGCTGGCAGCTTCTGCAGCATGGCACAGGCATAACCAGGAGGCAAACATCTCCATTTCTGTCAACTGGAACACAATCCTGATGGTGCTCAGCAGGCCCCTCTGTTAATTAGGTCTGTCAATTAAAGTGGTGGTGTGCCTAAAGTTAAAAAAAACCCAAACAAACTTGTCTTTTAGGCAGCCAGCTGACAACACCACTTGAATGCAAACCCAATTTCAGTATTTTTTTGCAGTACTTTCAATTTATGGAAAAATTATCATCAAAATTTTTGCAAAAGGAGAAGCCATCTCAGTTCTGTTCTTTCTGTGGTTCATCCTTTTTCACCTAGAAATGGGAGGGAAAGCTATGGCAGAAATTACCTGTTTGAGAGAAAAATGATATATTTTAATTTTTTATAAAAAGAACAAGTTCTTCATCATTTTTGTGGGCAGATAATAACAGCTTGCAACCAAAACTCAAAGAAATGTTCAGCAGATATAAATTTTTAAAGTTTTAATCTAGTGGCTCAATATTTTTTGACTATTTCTGACTGACAAGACTTCACAGTGTTTGTAATTGAGAATATTCACTCTTTTCTTACAATTTTAATATTACAGTTCATGTAGCAATTCCTTTACCAGATATTAAAGAATTTGTCACAGACTTTTGACTCTGAAGTGTGTCTGAGGGAGAAGGGGGCAGGTTGGTGGGCAGCAGGAGATATGTGTAGTCTATAATAATTTACTGCTTGCAGCCCTCCTGGATGCCTGTTGTGATACATGAAGAGAGAAAGTCTGCTGGAGACAGCTTTTAGCCAGCCCAAGCACTACCTTGTGCAATTGACTTAAAAAAAATGGTATCTCAAATCTTTAATATTGAGTTATTGTTCTAAGAACGTGGTGTTTTCCTGCTTTCTCATGGCCTCTTCATCATGGCTTTCTATTCTGAGCCTGCTTGCATTTTGTGTTTTTCACAAGCTTCAAAAACAAGATTAAACAATCAAACACAGAAATTGCAACAAGCAGGTTTTAGCTGAGTGCTCCTTGCTCCACTGACATCTTTTAAGATGTCACTGGAAAAGCAGCTTGTACTAGAAGTCTGTGCTAAATGAAGAGGGACTTAGGTTTGCCTGGTTCAAATTGTCTTTCAAAGTATAAAAGCCTTGGAGGTCTTTTGGGATACTCAAAATACACCAGTTTGAAACTTCTGAGTCTGAAATTTGCTTGTTCACGTGTGGTTGGGGAAATATTTTCCTGAGACTGCATTGGCTGTGACTACAACAAAATTTACAGTCTGAAATAGGAATGAATCCTATTGTTTCAAATGAAAGTGTGGAGTGAGGAATTCCATTTGTATCTCTAAATGTTGTTTTGTAAAAGAGAAATGGTTAAGAAAATTACTTTCAATTTCCACCAGATCTATAGGATATTAATTTAAAAGTTTTCTGTCAGGCCTTGAAAGGGCAAAAAAATTATTGTACCAGGTGATTGTTCCTTTTAGGATGTGATAAATCCAAAATCTGACTGTGTGACACAAGATCAGAAATTAAATTTTCAGATACATCACTGTCAATAGTACTCATAAGTAATGGTCAGGAATATAAAATAGCTTAGAGGACTCATTTTGCTAGCCCCTGGATTGATCTACTTCTGTACAAAGGCACCCACTGGACCATTTTTCTAGATATAACCTTTTGGACATTTTTGGAGGCTGATGCTTTGAAGCATCCATTTCTGCAGCTGATCTGAAAGACAAAATAAAAAATTCAATCTAGGTGTGAGACAGGACCATGAGAACTTCTTAGAAAGGCTAAACTGAACTGGGATATTCTCAGTCAGGTGATCTGAAGCACTGATGAGTCCATTCAACTTTTGCCATAAGTTGTATATGGAGTATTGTATTTTATGGATGCACACTTTCTGCCTCATAGCTGGAGTGCAAATAGAGGTGTAAAATACTTTCAGAAATTGTTGTTCTGTTGTACTCTTTAGTTCTGACAAGTTGAAATAATCACAGCTGTAGACCATTTAAGAATTTCTTTTTGTTCAAGTGAAAGTGAACATCAGCCACTCTCTCCTTTTTGCTTTCTCCTCTTAGTCTCTCTCTCTCTCTGTCTTTTCCCTGCTTGCCAGCAGACCTTGGTAAAGTTCAGCAGTGATTGCTGGAACAGTGCATTTGTTGAGCTAAACTGGTATAGTTACATTCTGGAGATCAGGTGATGTGAATACCAAAATTTAAGCAAGCTTCAGAAAGAAACTGAAGGAATTGGTGGAAAGCTAATAACCTGGCAGCTGTTAAACATGCTGAGGTTTCATATCTGAACCTGAAGCCAAGAAGATATGTTCAAGGACAGTAGCATCCTTCCATGCCTTGCTTCTTTTAGCCCTGCTTAAGTATCTGTTTGCTAGTGTCATAGATTATTGTGACCCAAATCCAAGCCAGTGAGGACCTACTGCCCCTGTATGGATTTTCCTAACCCTATGTGCCTTTGAGGGAACTTGTAAGTCAAACAGCACTGAACAAAGATCCAAAAGTACCTGAGAGAGCAACATGTTTGCCATGTTCCAGAATGTCTATTTATCCCTATCAATTCTGACAGCAAGTGCTAAATTATTGTACAAATACAAATACAATTTCCCTAAAGCCATCTGAAGGAGCTAATAATGTAAGTAAGGATTTCCTTCCTGACATGCTATAAAAAAAGAAGAAATGTCTGCTTAACAGTTCAGACCATTCAGGTTTTGGGTTTTTTTTCCTGGATGATTGGGTTCAGGCAACTTCTACAATCAATGGCTTCACTTAGTTTGGCATCAGGGTGACTTAAATTCAATTGGCATTATGATGCTTTAGGACTTCAATCTAATCTAATATTATTTTCAGTATTTCACTCTGAGGGAAATAATTTGCAGCTGATATTACAACTGCAGTCACCCAAGCTAGGGATTGGAAGACTGGCTTGCAACTGGGCAGCTATTTGTGCTGAAAGACTGCAGAGATACGGAGACACATAAATGTGGTGTTCAATCTAGGCACACTTTTCAGAGGATCTGTTCACCAAGTATCAGTTCTGGAATCTAACAGCTTAATTGTATGTCTGAATCAGCATGGCTCTCCTGCTTTACTGCTGGTGTTACTGCTAAAGCAAGCAGAGCGCAGGGTTTGCTCTGCAAACTGCCACCAAGATGGCACCACAGAGGTAAAGGCTTCCTATTGCTTTCCCATTTGTGACAGGATTTTCTGACATCAGTTTTTCTGATGGCTGTTCCATTTACACATCTTTTCAGGAAAGGCAGTTATTGTCACATTCTTGTATTTCTTCCGCTTGTGTTAAAAGGTCTATACCCATAATGGACTGTGTAGAAATCAGTGTGCTGTTCCAGGGCCCTTCCTGGGGAATACTGGGAAATTACAGGCTTTGAAGAATAGGAAAATACTAATATTGGCATTTTGAGAGTTACTGAGATCTATGGCAGCACTCATTGAAATATCTGAGAAGCTCATACCTCAGTAGTTTCAAGTTATCTAAACCTGAAGCAGACATCATCATGTCCTTTTAAGGTAGGTCACATTTTCACAGTATCACCAAGGTTGGAAGAGACCTCAAAGATCATCAAGCCCAACCCATTACCACAGACCTCAAGACTAGACCATGGCACCAAGTGCCACGTCCAAACCCGCCTTGAACACCTCCAGGGACGGTGACTCCACCACCTCCCTGGGCAGCCCATTCCAGTGGGGAATGACTCTCTCAGTGAAGAACTTTCTCCTCACCTCCAGCCTAAACTTCCCCTGGCACAGCTTGAGACTGTGTCCTCTTGTTCTGGTGCTGGTTGCCTGAGAGAAGAAAGCAACCTCCTGCTGGCCACAACCACCCTTCAGGTAGTTGTAGACAGCAATAAGGTCTCCCCTGAGCCTCCTCTTCACCAGGCTAAACAATCCCAGCTCCCTCAGCCTCTCCTCATAGGGCTTGTGCTTGAGGCCTTTTTTCAGGCATTTCTTCATGACCATAAGATAAATGCACTCTTATGGGTTTTGTTTGTTTGCTTGTTGGCTGGTTGCCTTTTATTCTGTTTTAAGATAAAGAGCCTATTGCCTAAAGGTGACCTGCCTTTAGGAAAAGAAATGGTTTGTAGTTACGTTATGCTAATTCCTTTACTGAAGTAGCTGTGTGCTCTTCTGATTAATTTTTTTTTAAAAAACATTATCTCCTGTGTCTATATTACTACTTTCTAGGCAATGTAGTTATCTGTCTAATGTCTTAAAATATTACAAACTACCCAGAAATAAAATTAACAAGTGGACAAGGAGCTATGTCCCATCTAACCCCTTTTCTTTTGAGAAGAAGCTATTCTAAGTTTTAGTACTCATTTGATTTGGGGATGAGTGCTGGGTGAACTGTGCTGAATTTATCCCTCATTATGCTATTGTAACTGGGACAAAACCTTTAATCTAAAAATATATTTCCCTACTCAACTTTTCAAATGCTGTGTTTTGATAAACCGATGCTTCGCAAGTACTTCATTGCTTGGTTTCTGAGCCTTGAAGTGGGACACTGTTACATTGTATAAATGAATCATAAAGGCACACAAAATTTTCCATTATTTTGTTGCTAAAGGAAATGTTAGAGGGACTGGGATGGTGTTTGGACAGAGGGGTGGTGAATGGAAAGTGCTGTGACTGCGGAGGGTGAATATGCCCCTTCAGGTAACCACAGCCAAATGATGCAGGAAGGTTCACAGCAGCTTTTCTGGCAGCCTGAGATTGCCCTGATGTGTCTCTTTCTGTCAGAGATTACTCCTTCAAATTTTATGTCTGCTTTTCTGAGAGAAGATTGAAGTGAGGACAGTTTGAACAAAGAGAAAAGTTGAAAGCCTATTCCCTGCTAATGAGTTCGTCATTTAACTGAGTTAAACTTTGCTAACTTCTCTTGTTGCAGGGGAGTGGTTGTTAAATTTTCCCCTAATGAACTGGCAATGTCAAGATGCCAAGCAATCCATCCTGTGTGTGTGAACTTTAGATTCACGTGGAGCCATTTGAATATGGGCTGAAAGACAAACTCATTCCTGATGATAAAGTGTCATCAGATAACCTGAAATGGATTTTAGTCTAAATTGGGCAAAAGAAATTAGCAATCCTTCATGCTAAAGGTTACATCTGCTTCTCTTCTATCTGCTTCTCTTGCTCCAGCAATATCCAAGTGTCACTTCAGAGGAGTTTCTCTGGAGCCTTGTCTTTAGAGCAGCTTTCTTTTCCTTCTCTTGCTGTGTCATTGCTGCCTGACCTTTCGGGTATTAGATGCCCCAGACGTGGTTTTAAAGATGCACAGAGGAGACTGTGTCTCTCAATGTGCACTCAGCATAATTTCTTTTATCCCACCTATGGATAAGGAAGAGATAAAAGGTAACATCAAATTTCTAATACATCTGTAAATCCACCATGTAAATCCACCATGTTTTAAAGCCCATATTTTTGCACTTGTTGCCTTCCCAACAATGGCATTGATGATCTCTAAAGTATATGTTTCTGTTTAATCCAACCTTAAGTGAATACTTTATTTACCTAATGTCAAATTATAGACACTACTTTAAGGGTCATGTAAGGCATCTATTCTGTGAATGTGCCATTTATTTTGAAAAGAAAAAAAAAAGGCTGAGTAGTGGGGCTATATCTTTCCAAATTATGTTCAAATTATGTTTAGGGGACCAGGCTTTGATAGGTAAGAGTGTTCTTAATGGTGGGGGTGGGGATGAAGAGGGGAGGGCATGAAGAGGGAAGGGCAAAGGTGATGTTAAAAGTAATGTTTGAAGATTCACTGGGATGCAATCTGGTAGTTGTAATAAAGCAGTAATTTCAAATATTGGGCTTTCATGGAGCCTCATTAACTGGGTATGACACTTGCTGTATAGTATTTTTTGTAGTCTCTTTGGCATTTATTTGCAACCAGATTTGAGGAATAACATCTCCTAGTTTTAAGCCATGCAGGCAAAATTTAAAAATAGAGCTGATTCCATTAGTTATTCCTTGGAATAACATTTATATAATTTCTAATGAATAAGAATTNGGGGCAGAATCCCCTCCCTTGCCCTGCTGCCCACACTGCTCTTGCTGCAGCCCAGGACTTGGTTGGCTGTCTGGGCTGCATTCATGCTAGAATGTGCTTTGCATCAAAAAAATAAAATAGAAAAAATATTGCAATACAGCTGTTTACAGCAAAGTGCACTGCAAGGAAATTGTTGTGATGATGTACTTCATATATTACATGCATTATAATTTTTTGTAGGTCAGATGTGTGTTAGTAATCATACAAAGCTTTTGTCTGGCAATGGAAAGAACATATTTGGGGTGTTCAAGGCCAGGTTGGACGAGGCCTTGAGTAACCTGTGCTAGTGGGAGGTGTCCCTGCCTATGGCAGGGGATTGGAACTTGATGATCCTTGAGGTCTCCTTCCAACCTTACCGTTCTATGATTCTGTGATTCTATAAAGAAATGAGAATGAGAAAAATTCATTCTGAAGTTAATGTCCTGGCTCTGACAGATGAACACTGCACTGAATAGTACCCACTTTAGAAGGAAATTAATTCTGCTGTAGATACTGTATGTTTGGATTTACTTCAGTAATTGAAAACTGGAAAGTGACTTCGGTCATGCTCCAATTTCTCTGATTCTCAATGGCAACACAATTTTATTTGTTCTATAGACTCCAGTGGTTTACAATAAAACAAAAGAATGTGAGTAAAGGGGCTGCATTAAAGCATCCCTGTCATTTTGTGAATGCTATGATACAGGCCATAGCAGGATTGAAAGAGACTGATTTCCAGGTTGCTGGAGTACCGAGCAGGTTGATGGTTTAGATTTTTTTTCTCTCGTTCCATCAAGAAAACATATTTGCTGAAGGATAATGTAGTTGGTTAAAGAAGGAAAGTGAGCTATACTTCTGTTGAGGAAGAAGCTATGACTAATAAAGGAACATTTTCCTGATCCTACTTTTCAATTTTCATCATAGGAATTTATTGAAAAGTATCTAGCGATAGCAACAATGGGAAGGATTATAGGGAAGTGTTTTCAGCTCTTCTGAAATTGCTTTCCTATACTTTTTCCTCTAATTTTCTTTACATACAGCCATTGCTGAATGTGTGCAGCAGCGCTTTAGAGAATGAAGTTTTGCTATGCCTGTTCTGATTTTTCAGCTCTTACATTTCTTAGTGACTCATAGTTCAGGCATAGGAATGTCCACACTTCATTTTCACAGATCTCCCACTTCACATTATTATATTCAGTAATACTCTCTTGTATTTTTTTTCTAAGAACTACTCCAATTCACAATTTTATAACACCTGATGTTCTCCTATGTTGTGAGCTAAAATTCTCCCCACCCCTTTTCCTCATTGCCTGATAATGAAGGACACTTGCCTTTGTAGTCTTTCTTATATAGAGATTCCAAAATGTTTATTTTCTCTCCTGCCCAGGATTATTGCAGTAGTTCTGAGAAAGTTTACAAACCTACCAGTTGCTCAGATGAGTCATAACACTGTAGTCCTGTTCCTCTGCACTCATTGAAGATGCCTGGCACGTTTGGCTAGTTCATGGCAGTAATAAATCTTGTTTCTTGCTGCATTCCAGTTTCTATGGTTCTCTTTCATCTTTCTAATAATTCCTAGCAGTTTGTTTAAACCTACACGATGTGACAAAGCTTTTCAGCCCCTGAAGTGGCTGCCCTGAAATGACAAGTTAATTGATTCATTTTTACATGACTAAGGTTTGTGAGAGGCTTTGACGTGGGGTCCTCAGTGCGCATTAGCTACCATACCACGAATACCCACCTTAAATAGCAGAGTGGTTGTGCTGGTTTAAGGCTAATTGGAATATTTTAATAGAGAAAATTATGTTACAGGCTGTGAAAGGAAAACAATGGTGATGTCTACTTCACTCATAGGCTTGCTGTGATGTTTAAGAAAGAACCCAAAACAAAAGATAAGTCAGTCGGGCTTGTCGCGGGCTCTGGGATACACTGTTTGGGGCTATTCCTGCAACTTCTGGCTTCTTTCCGACAAATTAATTTCACTAATCACTTTTCTTCTAACTCCTCCTCTGGCCGATCCTCAAAACCTTGGGGTAAGGTATAGGGGTGGGGAGAAGGTGGAAGGGTGGTTGGGAGCCCCTCCTGGGGTCTCTGATTTCTGGGAGGGGTGTTGTGTTTCTGTATTACCTTTAC
>WBNM01026596.1:48420-82502 GCA_013399055.1 Ramphastos sulfuratus
CTGAGTTTTAGCCTGGGTCATTTTACAAAGTGTGGGGGGCGGGGAACTCCCAAACCCACATCAGTGGTTAACGCTCGGACCAGTGCAAAGATTCTCAGCACAGCTGAATTTTGTTGCCACAAGAATAAAGATGCTGGGGCTTGCTGTTCATCTGTCAAAAAAAGAAAAGGATGGGCTGGAGCACAGCTTCAGGCCTGCCAGCCCTGCCTTGAGAAAGACAAGAACAGGCTGCTGCACCCAGCAGTTGCCGCCATGCACACAGCTTGGCCTTCCCATCAGGGCCAAGCACAACAGCAGATGGGGCTTTCCCCACACAGACACAGCAGGAAGGAAAGTCCTCTGTGGAGCCAGCAGCTTGCTGGTCTGTGCAAATGCCTGCATTGTCTTCTAAAGGAGCCTACGCTGGCCGCTATCTTTGCAAATGACTTGGAAAGGGTTGAATGTCCAGACTTTGCAGTCTCAAATTTTGGTAATTCTTATTGAGGAATACATTGGGTAGGAAGAGACCTTTAAAGGTCATCTAACCCAACCACCCTGCAGTAAGCAGGAACATCCCCAACTAAGGTTTCTCAGAGGCTTATCAAGCCTGGCCTTGGATATATGGAGCCTCCATCGCCTTCCTGGGCAACCTGTTCCAGTGGTTTACCTCCCTTGTAGTAAACAACTTCTCTCTAGTGTCCTATTTATATCTACTCTTCTCTAGTTTAAAACCATTGCTCCTTGTCCTGTTCTTACATGCCTTTGTAAACAGTCCCTCCCCAGCTTTCTTGTAGACCCTCTTCAGGTGCTGGAAGGCCTCCATAAGATCTCCCAGGAGCCTTCTCTTCTCCAGGCTGAACAACCCCAACTGGCTCAGCCTGTTCTCACAGCAGAGGCCCTCTAGCTATCCGATCATTCTTATGTCCCTCTTCTGGACCCACTGCAGCAGCTCCATGTCCTCCTCATGTTGAGGGCGCCAGAGCAGGACACAGTACTCCAGATGAGGTCTCACCAGAAATGAGCAGAGTTGTAGAATCATCTCTGAATCTGCTGAAAGTTCTTAAAAAAATCAGTGTGTCAGGAAATTTCACCTCCTAGTACTGGAGAGTTGGGTGCTGTAACATCTGAGAGCTTCAGTTGTGGCTTGTTACTCACTGCCCACGCTGCAGGGGTACATCATGTTCTGAAGCTTTGCTTTGCAAGGAATGGTACTTCTGTAATCAGCACATGATGAAGAGATAATTAAACCTTGAGAGGTTAGAAGAATTATGCTGGTAATAGAGAAAATGTATTCTGAATGTGGGTTTGTATTTGTAGACAGCAAGACTTTTTCAGGACAATCAGCTTTTTGATTTATTGTTCAGATGTTGGGCAGCAACTGATGGCAGAACCTGTCAGCACTCAGCATCTGTCAAGAAAGTGCCTCATGTTTTTCAAGTGATTTGCATAGTGAGATTTACTGTGACCTTGTACTACAGAGAAAGCCCTCAGAAGTAAACCCTGTGTCTTCCTTGTGTGTACCCACCACAGCTGATGCCAGACTCTCTAGGAAGCTGGGGAGGTGGGTCCACTGGAGGTGAGTGCAACTGTGGTTGTGCCTTGTCTTCCTCTCTCAAGGCATCAATACGCTGCTCAAGAGCTGAGGAGGCAAGTTACGTGTGCAGAGCACGATTTCTGAGCTAGCACAAGGTTTTTGTCCTGGAGTCTTTAGCAAAGGTATCTTTTTCCTCTGTATTTCTGACCGAGTCTGTTTTGACAGAAAATAGCTGACTCTCTTTCCTCTGTGTTTCCCAGCATGTGTTTTATATGCTTACAGTGCACAACAAGAAATCCCAGGATAAAGAGATGACAAATTCTAGTGTGTTTAACTCAGGTCAGCTGATTGCAGCAGTGTCTGTGCCCACGGAGAGGAGCTTTGCCTTTCAGTCCCTTGCCTCAGCCAAAGGCATCACTGAGAGGAAAAGTATCCTTCCTTCCCCTCAGATTAAGTGCAGAGGTCCAGAATCAGGAGGCTGGATTCTGATTATGGTGCTTGTCTGCTGCAGATCAGAAATGTTAAATGTATTTTGAGGCAGTGGTTGTTATTTTTTTATTCTATCCCCCCCCCCCGCATTGTGTGCATCTACCAAAAGGACATAGATTTTTGTTTGTTCTCTCTACATAAATCAAAAATTACAAACCAAAAAGTTATCTCCAAAGTGATTTATCAAATCAAGCCATTTAGAAAACTGTCTGGCCTTGTGTTGAAGGTTGCAGGCTTGGGCAGTGCCTCAACATCTTCCTGGCTGTTTCCAGTTTACTTACCCTCAGTGCTAGGTAGCTATCCATATCTTATTGCTGGATTAAATTTGTGACATATCACCTACCAGATACTTAGAAATTGTTTCCTCCATGTGAAATTTCTCAAAAGGAAGGAGAAAACTGGACTTCAAGCACGGGTGTGGCTAAACTGCCTTTTAAAGCTGTCGATTGCACCCAGTTTCAGGGAAGGGTGGGCAAACAAAGGAACTGATGGGAAGAGTGAACAAACAAAGGAACTGATGGGAAGAGTGGGCAAACAAAGGAACTGATGCCTGTCTACTCCTCTTAAGGGTTGTATGAGCCACCTGGAGTTTCTCTAAGTTGTCTCCTTCACTAAATTCCAATTTGCTGACTTTAATGGTGACCGTTTGGGTAAGTATCCTTCAGTGCAGTAAGCAGTGACTTCACTCTTCACTTTTTCGTGACAGCAGATAAAATACAACTCTCCAGTGTTCAGTTCTCTTCTGGTGTTTCTCTTTGTTTTCCATGTGAATGGATAGAGATGGGTTTTAGTGCCACTTTTTCAGCCTGATCTAGATGTTAGGGGTCTGTATGAATCTGTTGATTAATTATTTAAGAACAAATATTGAATTATGTTCTGCATAAAAGTTTGGTGGGGAGGGGGAGGGGCTGTGTTGTATGTGTTTTTTGCTTGGTTTGTTGTGATTTATTTTTTCTCTGTCAGTGTCCAAAATTTGATATGCCTAGGTCGTGCTCTGTTCTGTGAATACAAATGAAAAGTTTTTATCCACATAAACTGATTTAAGCTAATGACAAGAGTGATTTCAAAACTTCAACAACCACAAAATTCACAACTGGTACATACTGATAGAAGATAATTGAAGCTGATGGTCTTGTACCTGTTTCTGCCACACGTAATTAATTTTTCTAATTCCTTTTCCATTAAGACAGGTCCCAACTGTTTATAAGCAATATTTTGCTATCCTCTGTCATTTGCAGCCCATCAGAAACTCTTAACAGTGCTTGGTGGCTCTTCCAAGGCACAGCAGACAGTGCCTTGGAGTGGAAGTGCCAGTGAGGGTTGCAAGATGAAGACGACTCCTACATCAGCCTGTGAAACCAGTTGTGTAGCTGTGTCCTCCCCGTTGCTCTGAGTCCTATGGCTGGCAATGTTTGAAAAGGGAGCGTGTTACTGGGGAATGTAGTGACTTTGGTTTAGTGCATCATTTAGGTGGGCTTTGGGATGAGATGGTAGTTTTTTTCCTATTGCATCTGTATTCTGCTGATCTTGCACAAGTGGCAGAAGTCTTAAAGGTTTTGGACACACATGAGTGCACCAATACAAAGTAAACTGAAGGATTCTATTTTTTTCATTTTGAAGTTTGCATATAAAGTTCTGTAGGTGTAAGAATGTCTTGTCTTTGCTAGAGGTCTGCTGTTGGCAAGTGATTGTCCTTCCAAGTGACCTTGGCTTGTATATGCACTTCTACAGGCTTAATTTGTGAAGTTTCCATGGACTTGTTTCTTGTAACTCACTTTTACAGTGCTGCTTAAAAATTATCCCTGAAGGACTCTGCCTCTTTTCCTTTCCTTATTGGTTTTGTTTTCCTCTGTTTTGCTGTGTTCCCAGTAGACCTTAGAGAATGGGATTGTGCCATTCTTACATGTTTATGTAGAAGGGCTGAAAGCCTTGAGGTTTTTCACAACAGGTTCCTTCATTCCTGCTGTACTCTGGGTATACAAATAACGTATTTGGAATTGGAAATCATGAAGAAATCTTTTCTATCATTTGAAAGCAGGATTTAGGTAGCTATATCAAATATGCTTCAATACCACCCTCTGTCTTAATAAAGACTTCCACCTTCCTTGTTTATTTCTGGAAAGAGACATAAAATAAGACTGCATGTGTAAAACTGGTGAAGTCACATTTTCAGTCTCATTCAGTATTTTAAGTAAGTTAAATGGTTATTGTTGCTTCAGTTCTAAATTCTCTATTGTCATCTGTGTTGTTTTTGGAGACAATTTTGCATTTTAATATATTTATTATCCATTTCGAGAGCAAAGATACAAAGAGACATTTTGTAGCTTGATTTCTTCTGCTTGGTATTTTTTAACAACATCCCTTAAAATAGAAATGCAAAACTATATGTCCTACTTTCCTCTCACTAAAATAGATGCCTTTTGTTAATTTTAGATACAGCAGAGCAGGATATGTATTAATGATATCAAAGAATCCATATGGTATTCAACAGGGCCCTAACATCAAGGACAAAAGAACCCTGACAACAGCTGTCCCTAATGATTTGGTTTGTAAAATGTTTTCTTTTATTTCAGGAAGTTGGATGCTTTTATCTATGATGCAGCAGTGCTCAATTACAAGGCTGGAAGAGATGAAGGCTGCAAACTCGTCACAATAGGGAGTGGATACATCTTTGCCACTACAGGATATGGAATAGCACTTCAGAAAGGATCACCTTGGAAGAGACAAATTGATCTAGCCCTCCTTCAGTTTGTTGGAGATGGTAGGGACCAATCTTTTCCCTTTCTTTTCTTTTTGTATGCGCGGTTAATTCCGTTTTAGTAGCTCTAACCCTTTTACTACTGCTCTCTTACACTCTTAAAAAAACCCAGACAAAAGCAAAACAGATGAGCAAAATGACTTCTGGATGCTGAGACAGGAATTCTTTTCCACTCTATTCTAACTTACCTCACTGTCAAAGTCATTTGCATCTATTTTCAGAAAGTGTTTTCATATACACACAAATCAGCAGTGGCCTCCATGGTGGAGAGCATTTTTAAATTTCTTTCTTTCTTTCTGTCTTTCTTTCTTTCTGTCTTTCTTTCTTTCCTTCTTTCCTTTCTCCTTTGAGGACTTACCTATCAGCATGACTGTTTTGGTCTTTACATTGTGTAGCTCATTTCTGAACTGGTAGATGAGTTAATCTTAGATGGGTTAATTTAAACTTCTGGTAGAAGAATGGGTTTTGGAACTGAAGAGTGGTGACTGGTTTTATTGGATTTCAAGGAGCTGTTTTTCATTCAAACACAGAAACAGAAGAATTGTAGGTCCTCTTGGCACTTCTGCATTGCAGAAGAAGAAAACATACTGCACATCTTTGACATGTTTGCAGACAGAAATAATGTCTTGTTATTCCCATAATCAAAATGTAGTTCCAGCTTTATGTGGATGTTTGCTTGCCGCAGTGAAACTTCAAGCCTTTCATAGAATGGCTTAGTTTGGAAGGGATATTTAAGATTATTTACTCCAACCTCCCCACCATGGCCACAGACACCTCTCAACTAGGTTCAGCTGCTCAAGGCCTCATCCAACCAGGCCTTCAACACCCCCAGGGAGGAGGCATCCACAGCCTCCCTGAACAATCTATTCCAGAGTCTCCCCATGGTTGTACTGAAGAACTTCTTCCTAAGATGCACTCTAAACCTGCTCTCCTTCAGCTTAAAACCATTCCCCCTTGACCTGTTGCTAGACACTCTTATGAAAAGTCTCTCTCCAGCCTTCCTGTAGGATCCCTTCAGGTATTGGAAGGCAGCTCTAAGGTCCCCTCAGGATCTTTTAGTCTCTAGACTGAACCTCAGGCTATTGTAGCAGAGGTATCTCTTCCAACCTAGGCCATTCTATGATACATGCCTGCTGTTCCATAAACCCCAAGACATTAATTTTCATGTTGGAGACAGTGTGTTAGTCTTGCAGCACATGGATTTTATTCCTGTTATGATACTGAATGACTGAAAGAGATGCAATCATCATGATGGATGTGGTTTCTCTGGTGTATGTATGGAGATACTGCTATCATCATTATTGATCTCTTGGATTTAGAGAGGTTTATGGAAGAAACATTGCTTACTTCTGCTAAGGAGAGAATATGTGATTCAAAATAGCTAAACTTCAAGCAACTACATGTTCTCATTATAAACAGTTGCAATTAATTGGCTAAAAGCTTTGCTTTATTTTTCTATTTGTGACTAGAAGTTTTTTTGTTCATGTAACACTATTAAGAAATTTTATGTGCTGCAGTTCTGACCCAGTTTTAGATGGGGAAGTTGAAACAGAGAAGTTGAAGTGTTTGTTCCATACTAAAGAAAAAAAATGCTTCTGTAGCCTCAAGGAGGATCTGAGATGTCTTTCTCAGTTGTGGGCTAACTCCTCTAGATGCTGCCAGAGCATTGCTGAGGTTTTCATTCTTTTTCACTTTGCATTTTATTTATGCTCACTCTTCCATCATTTTTGATAATTCTCATCCAGCAAAAGGAGATGAAATCACAGGGAAATAAAATAAATGAAATAGAAGGGAATGTATTTGCAGCTATTCAAGAGAAAGCTCATCAAAATACCAAAGGTGCTGCATTTTTATGCATCTCTTTGTCTCTGAATATCAGAGAGAAAACAAAATGGATGGGAAGAAAGAGGGAAAATCTTATCATGTATTCACACTTTGACCTATGCCTTTACATAGCATATGAATGCTTATACCTTTAACACATTTTTAGTAGTTAATAATAATGCAAATGAATTGTCTGTGAAACTCAGTATTAAAACTTCCATATGAATAATTTATAGGATTGCAACAGATATAGTTGTAGCCATGTGCCTTAAACATTGCCATGAAATACCTGCTCCCATCTTCATCATACTTACATATTACCTTAGAAGACAAGGAAAAGTTTTGACTGCACAAACCATGGAGAACGTGCCTGTGTGTGTTACATTTTTTCAGTGGTACTTTTCAGTCCCATTTGAAGGATTTCTGAACAACTTGTGAATGCTAAAATAAGGATTCCAGTGTTTATGACCCTCCTCTCAACTTGCTCCAAACAGAAAAGGACCACAAAGGTGATCTAAGGGCTGGAACACCTCTGCTGTGAGGATAGGCTGAAGGAGATAGGGTTTTTCAACCTAGAAAAGAGAAGTCCCTGGGGGAACCTTAGAGCTGCCTTCCAATACCTGAAGGGATCCTACAGGAAGGCTGGAGAGGGGCCTTTCATAAGGGTGTCTAGCAACAGGTCAGGGGGGAATGATTTTCAGCTGAGGGAGAGTAGGTTTAGACTGGATCTTAGTAAGAAGTTGTTCAATACGAGGGTGGTGAGACACTGGGATAGGCTGTCCAGGGAAGTTGTGGATGCCTCTTCCCCAGGGGTGTTCAAGGAGAGGTTAGATGAAGCCTTGTGCAGCTGAGACTATTTGAGAGATGTCCATGCCCATGGCAGAGAGGTTGGAGTAAATGATCTCTAAAGTTCCTTGCAACCTAAGCCATTCTATGATTGTTCACAAAATGATGTGGGCACCATTAAAGGGAATATCAACTGGACATATATGATATTAAGGAATTATTGAAGGTATGTTTCCTTTACTCCTAGAAGTGTTTACTACCTTGTTTCACTTTATTGTGTCACAGGTTGAGATGATAATTTTCAGAAAAAAAAAAATAAATTGCTACCAAACAAACAGGAAAAGAAGAAGGAAAAAAACCAAACCAACAAACCAACAAAAAAAGGCAACCAAAAAAACCCACCCCTAAAAACGAGGCTAATTTTTAAAGCACATTGCAGGTGAACTGGAACAAAACACCAAGAAATTAAATCTAAAGAGTAATTGCCTGGAACTAGCAGGACTTGATTTTGTAATCTACATCCATCTTCAGTAGTTTGAGTAATTTTTTTTAGCTATGAACTTACATAACTCTCTTTTGGTGAATCAGAAGGGATGAACCCCGAGTTGAGATTAACATCACTTGCTGCATCACTAGAAGATTAGACTAGTCTTTGAAGTTATCTAGACTAAAACCAAGCATGGTTGGGGAGAAAGTTTCTTCTTAAGGTGATACTCCTGGGAAAGCCTCAGTGGAGTCTGAGTGAGGTTGTTTAAGTAAATAGGCAGGCACAAATGAAGACAGAAATACTTTTGCATGTAGAGTCTCTTCAGAGTTGATCATTCTCTAACACTAAGACTGTAAAGCAGCAAAGTGCCTAGCAGGATTGAGTTATTATTCAGTATACATAATAGAACATTTGTCACAGTATGGAGTAATTTCACTGAATGATTATAAATCTAATGAGTTTCATGAGCATAAGAAAAAAAACTCCTAATGAGTTGAACAAACATGATTTCTTGATATGAATGTTATGTTAATAAGAGGAGAGAACCTTTTGGATGATATTAGATATTTGGATAAAACCAAGTGATTTGTTTGAAAGTATAGCTGATTGCACCTACAAAACCTCCATGATTTCCTCTCTCTTTTACATTTCCATAGTACTGAGACAGCCTTTTGTGATGTCTTTTAGAGCTTTCAATTTCCTCTGCATGTGTCTTTTCCCTGCAATTTTTCTCATTTGATTTTTTTTTTCCTTGCTGCTTCTATGTAATTCTCCTATCCAAGCTGGTTGACTTACACATTGAAATGATTTTTTTTTTTTTCACAGTGGATGGGAAGCTTTTCCCTCTTCCTTGCTGATGTACAGCATCCAGCCAAAATATTAGTGACTTGTTCATGCAGGAACATCCTTTCATAATTTCCAAAGTACCATGCCCTTTCTACTTTAAAGTCAGTGGCTTAGAAGCCTCTTTTTCATTTTGTTAGCTCTGGGAAAAAATGTAGGTAAATACACATTTAGGTTTGTTTTATAGATAACTTTAAGCTTAGACTGGGTAGTTTTATGTATTTACATGAGCAGTGTTCTAATTCTGAAGATAGCTCTGTTGAGTGGACAAACCATACTGGCAATTAACAATTACACTGTGAAAACAACTGAAGTCTCAGTGGAAGGAAGAAGGCTAGAAGATGCCAAATTTATTACTCTGCCAAAGAGAAAAGAAGACAGAGGGGAGGAGGATGGGAAGGAGATGGTGATGAATTTACAGAATAGTTACTTAAAAAAGAGATCTATCCCCAAACTGTTTCATCACTTGGTCTGTCCATGTTAATATACATAGCCCAGTTCAGAGGAAGCTAAGATGAATATACATTTATTACTAGAAGCTAAATTGCTTTGGAACCCTGGGTGGATATGGGTGAACAGTACTATCAGTGAATTTCTGGCTTTGTATGTCCTACTATCTGTATATCACATCTCATTACCTGCAGAAACTTCCAGCTGACAATTAGCATCTCTAGTTTTGGTTTAAAGTAGTTGGTCATCAGAGTAATTCTATAAAGCATCGTGTTGGTTGTGCTTTTATTTTTGGCTTGCTGTGGTCTCAAGGTGAAACTTGCATTGCTTTTTAATAAATAAATATTTCTACTGAGTCACAGAAGCACCCAGTTCAAAAGCAAATGAAATGATATGGCTGCTAAGAAGCAGCACCATCATTTTGTTTTGATCATCTGCCTGCAGCCATAGGGATGTGTCAGAACAGCAATGTTGTGCACTGCTGATTCTCATGATGTGTGGTTTGAGATCTTCTATAAACCTCTGTTCAGAGCATCTGGGCAGGCTGACATACCTAAGAACCCAGCATGTTGCTCTAGCAGCTCTCAGCTGCTTTTTGGTGCTAGCTTGCCATTTGATGGGTGCAGTGAAGGCTCCAGCACACCACCTGCATAGCTTAGCAAATCTATAACTGCTGGACTGCAACATTTGTGGAGGCATCCTTGCTTCTCCAGCCTTCTGCAGTGGAACTTTTGGCCAGCTCCCTGAGAGCCCATATAAAGCAGAGTGGGACTTTTCTAAAAATACCCTGCAAAGTGTTTGAAAGATAGTACTTCTGGAACCTGTAGAAGCATGTCTTTGGGATTTGAAGCAGAATCGCTGGTGCCTGGTAGGTGAGGAGAATTTCTCATTCTTTGTCTTTTTTTTTTTTTTTTTCCTACTAGTGAGCAAATAAGATTATTGAACTGCAAATGACAAAGCTGCTTTGGCATTAAGAGAGTAAGAGGACTTCAAGTGTGCATAGGATCAAGAGACAGACAGCAAGGAGCCTTTAGCTATGGGGGATGCAGCAGAAAGAGAGGGATAATACATGCATGACAGCAGAAGTGGATGGAAATGAGAAACTGAACAATGCTGGTATAAAGAGCAAGACTGGAGGGGAGTGGGAGGATATCAGTCAGCTGGCCAGTTAAGCATCTATTGGTGTGAGGTGTTTGTAGTGTATTACGTTTCCTGCATGTTATGAGCTTGGTTCATATGAAGGTCTGGGAAGAGATCTGCAGGAAAAGAGGGGCAGATGGTATAGCTTTATTAAGCCCCTAACTCTTAATGCTACAACCTTTAAAGCAATTAGAGACATAGGGAAGAAAACTGTTTTTGGTTTGAGTTTCCACAGTCTGTTATCCCCTTCCTAATAACTTTCAGTTCTGGTTAATCTTTATGTGCTTTTAGGACAGATGATTACACTAAGAATTATTTTCTTGGGTGGATAATTGCTTCCTGCTCCTTAGGGGTAATAGGTAACTGTGGAAATGAGATTTGCCCCCTTACATCTGGAAGAGGAAAGCTCTTTGCTATATTTTTTTTTCTTCATATTTTAGCATAAGCCTCCCAAATCACTGTCTAGATTAGAAGTGTAGCAGCGTGACTCATGCTGGCTGCTCCAGACCAAGAAGGAAATATGTATGTGATTATAAGGACATATTTTCAGTGCATGCTGCTCAGGCAGGATACACCCACAATCCCAGTGATTTTCTGTTTATATATTTAGTGTCCTCCTTAAGCAGTGGGTGGAACAAATGTGACTGGAGAGTGTGAGCATCTAAGTGGAGGGTGGAACAAGAGTTAGAGGGATCGTAATACTGGAAGTTGTGCTTAAGAGTTCTGTTAATTCATCCTTAACTAATGGGGGCATGCACAGTGCAATCATTAGCTCACAATAAGTTTATTGCTATCAGTCACCTGTGTTCCTCTTGCTATTTCTACAGTGGGAAATAACTGAAAATAAGAGCAAGTGAGATTGTTTTGGAGGTTCCAAACTGTACTTTTATATAATCTCTTACATGAAACCTGCTGTATGGATCATATAACTAGGTCAAATCAAAATTGATGAGCTTATTGAGCCAAATGCACATCAACCCATTTGGCTTCTGATTCCTCTATTCAGGAAAAAAGTACTGTTAGGGTTTCCAAGTGCTGGGGTGCTACCTTCCTTCTCCATCATATAGTGGGAGTCCTTAAGAGAGGAGGTGTGAAACAGTTTGCCCCTAACTTTGAAAACTACCTTTTGACCAGCCTGAATAAGAAAATGATTCTGATAGCAAAGCCACAGCCTTTTGAAGATGATGCCCTACATCTGACCAATGTGATGGGACATTTAACAGTATGTGTAACTCCTGCTGGGGTGGCCTCTTCCTGCCCTGCACCTTGTGCAAGTTTAGGGGATGTGTTAACACTAGAGGTCTGTTGTACTTAACCAGTAAACCAGCAAAGACATTGGACTGCAGCTTGGCTTTCTCCTCTTGGGTGGAGCATCTTTTCCTTGCCTGCTTTAGGCAGGCTTCTGCAGACTATGCAAACTGCCTTTAGATAGGGGCAGTTGTAGGGTGAGAAAGCAAAATATAGGGGAGAATTAATTCTACCAGACAGCTCTCATGTATGCAAGATAATGTTTGTTGGAGTCTGAGGAGGGTGATACACTTGCTGCAGGACCTGGCACTGGTGCAGGTGTGTCTAGCATTAGGGGCTTCCACAGCTCACATGGCTGCAAGTGCCTTTGTGCAATGGCTCTCACTGCGTAAACCCAATCTCTTGCCCATGCTTGAGAGAGCAGAAACCCATTTTAGGAACACCACTGGCAGACAAGCCCCCATTAGATTATTTTTTCTCAGTTTGTTTTAGGTTTGCTATTTCTCCTATGTTCTGTGGGCACTTCAGTGTCATTTTTTGTTTTGCAGCATGATGAAGGTACAGGCTGGCACTGAACCAGTCTGAAATTGTTATTTGCAAATGGCACAGGAAGTGTTAAAAATAATGGTTTTATCCAGAAGGGACATACAAAACATATTTCTTTTCCCTTTATGTGTGAGAATAATTAAATAGATCAAAATTAAGCTAGGAACTTGATTAAAATATGCCTCCAGAGTACCTAAGGAAGTAGTGGAGGCTGCCTGTGAATCATCAGTGATTATCTCCAGGAATCTATGGCTTTGACCTACATGGTTAAAGTACAGCAGAAAAACACCTGTCTTTCAAAGAAGAAAAATAAAAATTCAATGAATTTAGTGCTTAGAAAAATATTTAAACAAATTATTTAGCTATCTAATGTGATCATTTGGAGAATAGTAAGAGAATGAAAACTAAAAAGTCAATCTTTCAATTATAAATCTTGTAAAATTAATCTAATTACTCATCAGATAGGATAATTGTTCTTGCAGAGAATGTAGATTAGTGAAGCACAAGTAAATAATGAAATCATCAGAAGAACCAATTCTGTTTCCTTTTTCACTCAGTCAGTGTTTTGACTGTAATCACTGTTTATATTTTGCTGCTTATTCTTTCCCTCACATATTTAATTAATGGCTATTTTTGACAAGCATTTCTTCTGTGTAGTCATATCTCTGTCCATCAGTACTTCTTCAATTTCCCTCCATCAAACACTCTGTCCCAACTTCTGCTTGTGGTGATTCCCCCAGGGGCTGGCTAAATACAGCACACCTTTTAAAACCAAGCAGTATCTGAGACTTCTGACTGCTATTTGGGACTGCCTTCAGTCTGTGCTTAATCTGGTTGTATTCCCAAGTTGCACTGAAACCCAGCCCAAACTTGGCTTACTTCCCAAGAGTGAAGATCAGGAGAGGTAAATCATGGTCTCGCTTTGAACTTGGGGATGTTTTTCTACCAGGATGAAGCTTGACCCATGGCTGTACTAGCTGGGACTGTGCCCTTTGGTGCAGCTGAGGAGAGGAGGAGAAAAGCTCTGTGGCTGTGGACTTGGAGAAGGGGGCTGGAGGCACTGCCAGGCACACAAGCACTTCTGATGCATGTTACTTACTGATTATTGGTGTGCACTCTTGGTTCTACCATTAGTGGACACAGGGCTAGATTCTCCATCTCTGTCACTTTCCTCCATGTTTATGTGCTCTGGGAAGAGGGGGAGAAGATGTTCAGATGTCACTGAAGGTTCAAAGGTCTTGCTTGCTTTCCTGGAAAGGAGTAACAAGTAGATTTTATTACTTGCCTTTTAAAAAAGCAACAAAGATTATCCTAGTCTGTTTGTTCTGGGTTTGGATGTAATTATGAAACTTTGTGCTTGCTTATTTCTGCCAAGGTTTTTAACTAGGGATGTATAAAGATTTTATACTTTTATTAATTATGAGGAAAGCATTAGATAAGTATTGGAAAACTGTTATTCCCTGTCCAAAAACAATCCTCCCCCAAACTGCTTTTCTGTAAGTACATGTGGAGAGTGCTGGACTCTACTTTGTAAATAAAATGTAGTTTTCAGTATGTGTGCATATGTCGATGCAGATGGAAAAAACAACCAACTAAACAATGAGAAAATAAAATAACTGCAGTGAAATGGCCCATAAGTGAACTTTAACTATTAGTATCTCATGGCTGGCCCATCTCTTGGGAAGATGTTGCCTTTTGGTGATGGTGTTTTAATGAGCATAGCTGAGAACCAAGGGAGGATGCCAGACCCTTACAGGAGGCTGGGCCTAGGAAATGAAGAAAATCTGGGGATACCAGTAACCCCACTAAAGACCTGAACCCCTGAGAACTGATACATCACCAAGAGTCTATGAGAGAGACTGCAAAAGGACAGCAAGTTTTTCATCTCTGAGAATGATGCAGAGATAGATGACAACACAGCCTGCAAAACCTGCTAAGGGCTCTGATGAGGGAAAGAATGCAATATTACCCTTTGATCTGTGTCTAGATAATGATGTTTTTATTGTGAAGAAATTGCTCAAGGGACACACTGGTCAGTTTATCTATTGCTTTTTCCCAGAATGATCAAGTGTGAAATACTCTAGAGCTGTTGTGCTGAGATGTAGGAAGAAAGGCAGCTCTGGGATAGCCATTAGAAAGACCCATTTCTGGGCAAAGTGCACTCTGAGCAGAGAGCACCAGAGCCATGGGAACTAACCCAGGAGAAATACAAAGGGGCCTGACTACTGTTTGCACTGTAACCTAAAAGCATTGTAAATTGTGTTGAATTACCACTGAGACAGCCAGAAATTTGCCCTTTGTTAGAGAAGGCCATGCTGTGATTTGAGTGAAAAGTGCAGGGGCTTGATACTGCTTGAAATATTGATCTTTAAGATGCTTGCTTGAGCTAAATCTTACATAGAAATGGGGCAGACTTTTCATCATACAGCCCTATGGAAATGTAAACATATCCATGGAGGCATCAAGCAGTTATTTCTGAGTTTTGCAGGTTAAGCACACTGTGAACTTATCAAACAGAAAACAAACACTAATTTTTTTGGGTCAAACATATTGGAACTTCTCATTTTCTAACCTTGGGCTACTGTCATGATGTACTTGGTTGCTGAAAGCTGCAACTACTTATTTAATTGTTAATCTAGTCCACACATGAACAGAGATGGAGAACCATTGTGGCATTACTTTCCTTTTAGTAAGTGCCTGAAGTGCAAACAAAGCTTTAAAATAAGTCTGATTAATATTTATAAGCAACTTGAGACCCTGCTATTAGATGCAGCCATGAACTCCATTAACACTTGGTTCATTGAGGCCTGGCATATATAGATTTTGAGGCTGCTGACTTTGATTTCCAGGGTCTGTCTTGTGGAACATTTGGAGCTCTTACAGGCTAATTAGAATTATGTACACATGGAGATGACTGAACTTTGCAATGCTTGGTAATCACAAATTACTGACCTTTCAGTTGCCAAGAATAAGATATTGCTATGGGTGTCATCACCCTGCACATTCACCTCCCAGGTCAGACCACCCAAAAGGATTTATGAGACAGCAGCATTTCTCCAGAAGGAATTGATGCTGTTGAATACTTTTTTTTCTGAACCAAAGTTCAACTAGCCTCAAAGTTCAGTGTTTGGAGTTCCAACTCCAGGCTAAGTTTGGAAGTGACTGATTTTTACCAGAAAAGATTTGGCATCTCAGCTGTGTAATGCCTTATATCTGAGGATTAAGTAGTAACAATTTTGTACTTTCTGTAAAGATCTTGGGTTAAATGCAATAGGTAGGAAGAGCAATAAGTACATTGAGCTTTTTTGGCCATTCAGCTATGCTGAAGCATTTCAGTTAAACTAGTATCTGTTTTGTCTGTATGTCTGTAATCCTGTGTATATAAATATATACTGGAAATATAGGCACTGGAATGTGCTGCCCAGGGAGGTGATTGAGTCACCAACCCTGGATGTGTTTAAGTCATTTGGATGTGGTGCTTGGGGATATGGTTTAGGATGCACTTTGTAGAGTAGGATTATTGGTCGGACTTGGTGATCCTGAGGGTTTTTTCCAACCTGAATGTTTCTGTGATTCTGTAATTGAAACTGTTTTATATGTAGAGAGACCAGAATTACCAGTCTAATCTGTCCATTTCCAGGTAATATTCCATAAATATGACAATCCAGTGATTCACAGTGCTTTGCAATCTGTACAATTGTTTATTACATTTGGGTATTAATTAACAGTGATTGCTGTCATTGCCAGCTATAATGGAAAGAATACTGCAACAGCAGGATCTGCAAACCTCTGAGATACTTTTGCTTTTCGTAGCTTGCCAGGGCACTGTCATTTATCTCGACTCAAAACAGGCTTGGTTGGTTTCTGTAGTGACATTTGGGGAAAGGTTACTGGATTATCAATAGCTACTTTAGATGTACATGCCAAAGGGGAAGAAACATAGAGGAAACAGTAATAAAAAAGAGTTTTAAATTCCTGTGTGGATTTTGTTATGAATTGTAAAAGGGCACAGCAGTCAAATCAAATTGATGTTTGCCAGTCTTGGGAGATGTGAATGTTCCTGTGGGAAGTAACGAGGGCTGATTGTCAGAGCTTCAGCTTCTAGTGCACAAACCAGAAATATTGCTCTCTCTTTGGATTTGGATCTTCTCTCTTCTGTAACCTCTGTGAGTTTTATTCATAGACCTTGGGGACAACTTGAAAGTGAGATGAGTGGAACAGTCCACTGAGGTTTGACAGAATAGAAGAAATCCAAATTATCTATGTAGAGACAGTCTGCAGCATCTATACTCTTACAATTAATAATTTATTGTCCCTATGTCCTGGATTAGAAGACTTTTAAAGACTCATTAGGATTGACTTTCTTCTTTGGGGATGCTCTTAGGTATTTTGAACATTGAGCACTGTAATTTGGGAGCAGATACATTGCTTTGCTGATGTAGAGGTTCAATTCATGCTTCAAGCACAAAACTAAATCCGGAATTACTGAGAATCAAATAATCACTCTTACTAATTTGTGAAATGCCTTTGCTAAAATGCCTCAGTCCTTGTCCTTTAAACTTTTCTTCCACATTCTGTGAGAGGCAATTTCTCTATCACTGTCTTGTGTTCCACTTCCAACTCATACATCCAAATTATCAGTAGGCTGCAGCTTTCCTAGTGCCCTAACAATCTGTCCAGCAAAATGCTCTTGCAGAGCAGGTCATTGATCTTCTAGTCTAGGTTGAAGATAGCCTAAATGTCAATATAACTTCAAACCATTTTTTCTGATCTTTACTGCAATGATGTGTGGATTATAACACTGAAAATGTATTCCCTAATCACTGGTAAGGATTAAGCATCTGTAGCATGGGAACTCTTCCACAAATTGAAGCCATATCCTAAACTAGGAAGCACGTCAAGTCAGCTAATTCTGTACTTTCTGGCCCTCTGTATTGCCTGCTTTATTTTCTAGAAACAGTGTCATTAAAAATAACAGTAGAATTGCTTAGCTGACTGTATCTCCAAGGGAGCAAAAAGACATGCATGCACTTGCAATGCATCAATAGAAAGAGCACAAAACATTTGAAAATTAATGTATCATGCAATATAAAAAACAATCGTGGCAGGAACAATTACAGTTTCTTGCACACCTCTGTCCCTGCTGGCAGCAGCAGCCACTGCTAAGTGACAGTGTCCTTCATCTGAGGCCAGTTCTCTTTGGTGAAATACAGATTCTAAGTCTAAGAATATGCAGTGAAGGGAGAAAGCAGATTTGCTTCCTTAGCTCTAAGTAAATGAAGTATTTTAATGGCAGTGAGGATGTGGCACAGCCAAGACCAGAAAGGAGGAGTGCTCTGCTCCAGGTATTTTACTGCTGTTGCCCAAGAGGCAGGCAGTAGCACCATCAAAAGGCCAGAGCAGACTGTAAGAAGAAAAACTGGGTGCTCCCAGAGGGTCAGGAGGGAGCATAGGGAGGTGTCCAGGGCACCATGAGAGGGAAGACTGGGAGTACATGACGGGAGAAGGGTTTGCAGTTACTGCATCACCTGTGTCTCTAGAGGAAAAGAGAAAGTGGAAGAGAGACAGAAACCCAGTAGGACTGTCCTTGAATAGTACTGCTAGCTACAATAAAAATTAGAAAAGCCTTGAACAAGACAAGGGGCATACTGTATCGCTGCAAGTTTGCAGACATCAAGTGACAGTTATTTTCTATAGAAAAGCAGCTGGTGTATGAGCCACAACAGGCTTTGTTAGTGGTGTATCATATACAACTGCTTTACCTCACTTGCTGCCTGTGCTGTATGGGTAAAGCTAGGCAAGCTTTGCATTCCCACTGTAACATTACTGTAACCTTCAGACATAATGCTATGGATGTTTGCCATTGCTTTGCCATGGATAAAAGTATTACAGGGAAGAAAAACAGAGTTTTGATAAACATTTGTTTTCTAAAGTGGTTATAGATCAGAAAGTAGTTTAAAACTGTATCTCCAAATTGGTTCACCTATCTCTGCAGAGTGGAAATGTGACCAATGATACTGAAGTGATGGCCTAGTGCAGCATGTGGGGACAGCCAGCTGCTGGACCTGGTTGCTACTGCTCATGCTAAACTTTTAAGCTATCCATTTAATCCTTTTTTGCTTGGGTGTTTTGTCTTTTAACATTCAAAAACATTGTCTTGGGCTGAGAGGCTGGAGTAAATAAGTGGAAGGGATGTATGGATCCAAAAGAATGCATGGATCCAAAAGAATGCAAGATGTGTAAATACTTGGACTGTAAAGTTGTCTGGTTAGTGGCTGTTCATTGTGAAAAATAAGAGACAAGCACTAATAAATGAAATCCCCAGATACCCGAACCCAGGAGAACAAGAGGTATGTGAGATGGTAGCAGAGACCAGATTTATCAGGAGAGGTTCAACAGAAGATCACAAATTGTATGAAAAGAGGCAATAAGGTTGTCATGGGTCTCACAGGAACCAACAAACTTCCTATGCATGTTTCAAAGGTACTATGAGAACGTGTGACGTTTATTTTGTGATGTTTAAGGGAAAGGCCAAAAGGAGGGGTCAGAGTGGGTCAGGGAGGAATGAATTTAGGAAAATGGAGAGGAAGGGGTCTAAAAGGGTCTGTTATGTATCAAGATATTTGTTGGACTTGGGCCCTGTATCTGCCTAGTATGGCTTGTCCCATCTCTACTAAACTCAGTTCCTAGCTGGTTTTGACGTGATCTTACTTTCTCTTCAGTGTTTATGAGTGTAGGCGCAGATGCGACTTCTGGAAAGACCCAAGGTCCAAGCTGGTGCCTATGTCTAAGGGGCACACCGACTGTGGGCACAGATACTGCACAGACTTAGCGCTGTTTGTGGGGTCTGTAAATATTGGTATTTGTGAACGTGTGTTTTTCACTAGCAAACCTCAGTCCTCATCAGCTGGGAGGAGGATCAGGCTGTCTGTGTGCCCATGTGAGTGCCGTTACCGATGGTGCTGTCAGTGAGGGTACGGCTGTGCATCAGCACCTTGAGTACACACAACTGGCTCACCACCAGCTGGGCCTGCAGATGGGAGCTCTGCTTATGGCACCTAATGGAACTGGAACAGGATGAACCTCCTGGATCTCAGCGTGCACCAAATGCAGCTGTTATGCATGTGGTGAGGGAATACTCTGGGATGGGAAACCTGCAGTTCCACTCTCTATGAGAAGTGATACTAGTTAAAGCAAGCAGAGAAAAGTTTTACCCAAATCACAGATCCTGCTTTCTAGAGCAGCAGGCTTCCCACGTAATCTATGAAATCTGAGGACATCTGAAAGTAGGGTGCTGTGAGTTGAAATCTACTATATTTGCAAATCCTTAGCAGACAAGGCTGAAGTGCTCCACAAGTGAAACATTAATTGGTGCTGTATTTTTAAACTTGGAAAGACTTCTGAATACTGCGAGCAGTAATTTTTGCATTCTAACTGTTTTGACTCCTTGCTCTCTCTAGGGGAAATGGAAGAGTTAGAAACCCTGTGGCTGACTGGTATTTGCCACAGTGAGAAGAATGAAGTCATGAGCAGCCAGCTGGACATTGACAACATGGCAGGAGTGTTTTACATGCTTGCAGCAGCCATGGCACTCAGTTTAATAACCTTTGTCTGGGAACACTTGTTTTACTGGAAACTTAGATTCTGCTTCACTGGAGTCTGCTCTGACAGGCCAGGACTGTTGTTCTCCATCAGTAGGGTTAGTATGATTTTCATATCTCCCTTCAAAAAACAGACAGGAAAAACATTGCCTCCTTAAAAATCCTCATTTATTCTCACTTGCACATTAAAAATATATCAGAGTGTCCATGTGATGCTCTAGTAAATGGGTTTAGGATGTGCTTTAGTTCCATGGGAAGTTTTTTCTCCATTAGGTGATTCTAGGACGTGTATCACTGTGTATTAAGGACAATCAGTAAGCAAAGGCTGAAAACAAATACATTTAGGGGAAACTTTGGTGGGGAAATGGTAGAGCTGCTCAGATGCAGGAAATAGATTAATATCCACACAAAATCCCCAAGCAGAATAAACACAAATTGACAGACATTAGCTCTCAGTTTTATGTATTTCTTAAACAAGTGGATTTTAAGTGTTAAAAAAATACTGAAATATTTTTACAAGCTTTTATTCAAAGCAAACTTAAATAAACCATGTAAGAAAAGGTCAAACACAAGTGTCATTTATGTTCAGTTAGACACTGAAATAGATTTTAAGAATAACTTTATGAAATCCAGCATGGATTCACATTTCCAAATAACTGATACTTGTCAAACAAGAAAAGTATGCACTTGCTATATTTGTGACTAATTAGTTGGCTTCTGTCTGCCTTTTTTTACACACCTCTTTTACGAGATAATTTATTTTGCTGGATTTTTTATGTAGCTGAGAAGGATTGACAGTGATACTAAAATGACTAATTACTTTAAAATGTACTGAAATTACCCTGTTGAGTAAATTAGACTGTATTGGAATTGTGTTCAAAACACTCTGCGCTCCTGTGGATTGTGCATTAACCTCCACGTTTTACATTTGAACTTCTTACTTCTGGCCTTTTACAGGTGAAGTTCTCCTAACCAACGCAGGTTAAAAATAGTACTTATTTCAAAGGTAAATTTCTGAGACTTACAAGTTCATAGTGTCAGAAATGTCAACTCAGCTCACAGGAATGACCAAAGAGGTTGGAGTTAAAGGACTGACTTCAGCCTTTTGCTCAAAATGAACTCAGATTCAAGCTTTAGAAAGAGCTGGAACTTTTTCATATGTGCTAGGAAAAGATAAAACAAGCTTTTTTTTTTATTTCAGTGAAAGGGAAGAGTACCTTAACTTTCATGAATAGTATCCTGACTGCAGACTCATTTGGAGGGGTAACTTTATCACTGGTTTAAAATAATAGAGTTTTGGCTAAATTAAAGGTTAATTACATGTTGTGATGAGATTGGGAGCATTTTGGGAACCCTTCTAATCTTGTTTTCTGAAATAAGCAGAGAAGGCAAACGTGGACTGCTGTTTTTTCCTTTACAGTTTCCATATTGATGTAGAGAAATGCTAAAAGAGTAAAGAGAAAGTTCTAATCATTAAACAATGTTTATTTTTTATTTATTTTTCACTTACTGCTAATGAAATACAGAATGGAAGCATTTAAAAATTACACCTAGTGATTTAATTTGCTTTATCTTATTCATATTACAGGGTATTTACAGCTGCATTCATGGAGTGCACATTGAAGAGAAAAAGAAGTCTCCCGACTTTAGTCTGACCAATTCTCAAACCAACATGTTAAAACTACTGCGAACGGCGAAAAACATGACCAATATCAATCCTTCAAGAATTAATTCCCCCAAAAGAACAGCTGATTTTATTCAGAGAGGTTCCTTAATTATGGACATGGTCATGGATAAGGGAAACTTGATCTTTTCCGATAACAGATCATTTCAGACAAAGGACAACTTTTTTGGTGACAACATGAGTGAACTGCAGACACTTCCTAGCAACCGACACAAGGACAATCTTAACAACTACGTTTTCCAGGGTCAGCATCCTCTCACACTGAATGAGTCCAATCCAAATACAGTAGAGGTTGCAGTAACAGCAGAAGCAAAAGCGAACTCCAGACCTAGGCAGCTTTGGAGGAAATCTGTTGAATCCATACGTCAGGATTCTGTACGTCAAGATACTGTACGTCAGGGCCAAGGTTCCCAGAGAGAAAATGGGTCAGATGAAAACAGGCAGCTTTCACTGAAAAGCCAAAGATACCTTCCTGAAGAGATTGTCCATTCAGATGTATCGGAGACATCAAGCCGAGCTACTTGCCATTTGGAACCTGAAAACAACAACAAGCACCACAAAACCAAGGACAATTTCAAAAAAAGGACAGTAGCATCAAAACACCCAAAAGACTGTAGCGAAGTGGAACTGACATATCTGAAAACCAAACAGAGCTCTCCACGGGATAAAATCTACACAATTGATGCTGACAAGGAGCCAGGATTCCGCTTGGACACACCTCAGTACATCGAAAACATTGTCCTTCCAGAAACGATCGAATTTCCTGACGCTTATCAAGATCACAATGACAACTACAGGAAAGCAGAGCATGCTAACAGGACTCCCTTGCATAATGAAGACAGTCTTCCAAATAATGACCAGTATAAACTTTATGCAAAGCACTACACTTTAAAAGATAAAAATACTTCCCTAGTTGAGATGAATGATAGATACAGACAGAATTCCACCCACTGCAGGAGCTGTCTTTCCAATTTGCCCACTTATGCGGGACACTATTCAACCAGATCTCCCTATAAATGTGATGCATGCTTGCGGATGGGGAACCTCTATGATATTGAAGAAGATCAGATGCTGCAGGATACAACGAACTTATCACTTCCTGAAGAAATATATGAGCACACCTGGTCACAAAGTAACGCTTTGCATAAAAAAAATAAGTTGAGGATTAGCAGGCAACATTCTTTTGATAATATCGCTGACAAGTCCAGGGAAATTGATATTGGAAGACCTTCTCGTAGTATAAGCTTGAAAGAAAGAGAGAAATTTCTACAAAGTAGTCCATATGCAAGCATGTTTAGTGTTCCCTCAAGCAAACTGTTGAGCAACAAGGCCTCACTTTTAACTCATGCTCTAGAAGACAGTAAGCGGAGCAAGTCCCTGTATCCTGTTCACTCAGATGATAATCCCTTCCTGCACTCGTATCGTGATGACCAGCACTTGTCCCTTAGGCGAAGTCCGGCTGATCTTTATAAACATTCATTACCAACAAGAGGAAGACATGATAATTATTTAAGGTCATCCATAAAGTCTACAACATCATACTGTTCCAGGGATGGTCGGATCCATAATGACATGTACATTTCAGAGCATGTTTTGCCTTACGTTGCCAATAGGAATAGCTTGTACTCCACTCCAAGGGTTTTAAATTCCTGTAGCAATAGACGTGTGTATAAGAAAATGCCTAGCATCGAATCAGATGTTTAAATTTTCCATGAACACTTTCTCTATAGGGAACAAAATAGTTGCCACCATCTTAGAGGGAGAATTTATCCCTTAACAGTATCCTGCTATGGTAAATGATAGGTAAACCTCTCCCTTTCCCAATGTACTTTTGTACATGAATAGGTAAACTAGTATGCTCTTAACTATTCTTTTAAAATACGTCTTGTTGAAAAGGATTAAAAAAAAAAAAATAGCCATTTATGTATGCTTTATATATAAATGGCAAGCTGTACTCAAATAGCCCCAATATATGTTGGCAACTATGCTGTTTTGTATCTAATTATTTTACTATTTTGGTTATTCTACTTTCTGTTGCTAAGTATCATTCAATGTACTTTTGTCCTTAGAAATGTTTAATGATTTTTCTAGTACTGGATAAGCAATATGGTATGCATGTAGTATGACACAGACAAAAAAGAATTAGGAATGCGTTTGCACAGATTCAAAAGGAAGACTCTAAATGAGAACAGAAAGCTAGACTTTCAAAAATATATTTTAGCATCATAATCATTTTCAGAGCCAAATACTAATTAAAAAAACAACAAAACCAAACAAAACCAAACAACCCCAAACCCTAGAACCTTAATAAATAAAAGACAGTGCTTTAGCACAAAATTAGTATCTTCATTCTAGACTGACAGAAAATGAATGGGAAGGCTGCAGGCCCAAACATGTGAACTGCTGTGTACCAAAAGGAAGCCCCCTGGATACTGGTTAATGTTATGTACAAATGCTTTTCTTATATTTCACATGCACTTATCATTATAAACTAAGTTCAGTGAAAAGTCTGCAGTCATCTTGCCAGAGGTTTCACAGCTGCCTACTCCAGAGAATATATTTTTAGATATCACTATATGGCACTTATGTGGAGCTGTGGACTTTATTAGTACCCTTGAGGCCTAATGTGTACCTAAGTTTGCATTTGCCCCTTACCGGTGATTACTCAGGGCTGTATAGTATTTCTTTTATTCCTTCACTTCCCAAACCAAATCCCAACCCACTGTAGTTCTTTCTTTGTAGTGTATTAGTGACATCTAATTAGCTATATGTTAATAGTCTTGGAGCTGTTAATGCAGGGCCAAACACCAACAGCCATAGGTTCAGCGTGACCCGTGAGGAGCGCAGCACGTTTATCCGCATACACAGCGAGGCAGTAACACCTTCTGAGGGACTTCTTCCTTCCAAAGCATTGTGCAGATTTGTTCATCATCACACCTTTTTTTTTGTTTTTTAAATCCCTCCTATCAAGTCTGTTATAGAAAATGAATATATGCACATATAACTAGGGAACAGTATCTTTATTATCACTGGCATAAAAGATATTCACCTAACAGGGATTTGTAGTTATATGACTTTTAATTCTAGTAGAGATCAGATTATTTCACAAATAAAATATCTGCTACACACCCCTCCTCACCCCCACTGGAAAAGAAAAAACAAACCACATTAGATTTTAAGCATAAGGGAGTGTGGAATGGAAGAGAGTGTACAGCTGTAAATTTAATTTCAACTCAAGAAGGAAATATAATTGTTGATATATTTAAATACTGGAAGCATTCAACAGATGGTGCTCTCCCGTTCTCCTGCTACTCTGAGAATTACCTGAGATTTTTTGTGTAGAGGAAGTTTATTCAAGTGTTATTCCCTACTCTTCACTGAAGAACAGTGAGCAGGGAAATGATTACCAGTGTGAATTGGACAATGTGGATGTTACCCTAACTTCTCTAAGCTGGAACTCTTTTCTTTCTTTCTCTTTTCATGCCTGTCAACTGTGACTGTAGTGTCTGCATGCCAGAGCTACATTATGCAAGTTGTTTAAAGTGGGACAGTATACTGCAAGGCAGAGTTGCAAATGGGAGAAAAATCCAATAATAGATAAAATATAGCTTCTTGAATTCTGTTTACTTTTTTTTTTTTTTTTTAATTGATAAATTTCATCTGACTTTAAATAGCAAACAGTCCAGAAATGAGTTCTTGGTAATTACAAATGTATTTCTATGTTCACCATGATGGTGAAGGATGATATTTTTGAAGGAATGGAATATAATGAGATTTGGGCTTCTGAATGCTTT
Source organism: Ramphastos sulfuratus (assembly GCA_013399055.1). NCBI lineage: Eukaryota > Metazoa > Chordata > Aves > Piciformes > Ramphastidae > Ramphastos > Ramphastos sulfuratus. Next base: position 73,584 of record WBNM01026596.1, read on the forward strand.
TCCAGTTTCCAAAAAATCTCAGTATACTTTATAGTAAGTACATTCAGAAAGCATATCTATAGGTATCTGTACATTGTCCAGAGGAAATATGTTTTGAGCATTCTTTATTTGCCCTTTGGTCGCAGTTACTGGCCGTGATTCACATGGTATGCCTTCTGATTCCTCACTGCATGTAGGTTTTACAAACATAAGATCCTTGCCTGCTCTTAGGTTCACATTTCTTAGGAACAGTTGTATGAACATAATAGGGCCAGGGTGTCTAGGGAATGAACATAACTCTTCATGAACCCCAGCCTTTTCCCACAGACACAGGTGTACTACTTGTATTAGGCCCACAGGAAGGAAAATGCACTAAAAGTGTATGTGTTGTTGCCATGAGTTTACCAAAAGTATTTCAGGCAATTTTTGATTTCCAAGCCAGACCATAGCACATTAAGTAAAATCTCAAATAATTTGATCTCCCTGACGTGTTTCAGCAGGTATGGCATTGGTTGATATCACACCAAAACCTGCCATGCAAGTCACTGAGGAATTTACCAAGGGAATCAAAAAAGGCAGTGGTACCTCTTGTCTTTCACATCATCTTAAAGCTCTCAAAATGTTTGCTGATCACTCCAAGTCCTTTGTATCATCATCTCTATCTAACTAGACACATGCAATTCAATATCTACACAAGTACTGTATGTGAAATTGTGGGAAAGAAAAAAAAAATCCCATTTACAATATTTTCTAACTGTTGAGAACCAAATGTAAACATCCTAAACCCAGGTGGATTTATCCTTCTGTGAAATGTACAAGCAAATTAGCTAGAAAGAAATACATTTCAGTGTTTGCTTTTTCTGATTTGAGCAGATTTCTGGTGTCTGTAGAGATTTATTACTGCTAGTTGCAAGGATGCAATACAACCACCTCCCTTAAACCAAAACAAATTAAAGAGGCAGAGGGAAGACTTGAAAATGTTGCACAGCAGTTGTTCACATGGAAATAAACAATGCTGCCTTAAAGGAGAAAATCAACCCTACCATACTGAAAGCAGAGGGAATAAAAGTCTGCATGCGTTTGATGTTTTGATCTTGGCATTTAATATCAGTGAATAAAGGGGGAAGAGAAGGATGAAGTGTAGGGTTGTAGGCGAGTAGCTGGTGTGCTTGCAGCTGTATATGTGTAAAGAAGAAGCAGCTGAGAAGTTGAAGAAAAAATCTTCAACAGTAGAGCCACAAGCCACAGCTTGTGAGGCTCAGCCATAGAGCACGTGGAATTCTGAATATTGCCTGAGCTTTGTTGATATATTTGCGCTGACTTTCGATTACACTGAGATCAAGACTTTCTGTATTTCCCTCTCTCTCACTCTAGCTGCTGCTATTCTTGAAGAGGAGAAAAGAATCTTCCTGCATAAGTGGCCATCCTTTCTGTACCTTTCTGGATGGTGCTGGTGACTTGTTACATTTTCCTGATTACAGCTCTAGCAGTTTGTTGGTCATTCCTATCACCAAGATTTCCCGTGACTCCAGCTGGAACTGAATCAGGCTGTAAATGATATGGGCCATTCTTGGTAGCATGTCCTGTAGTGTTACACTGCTCCTGGACGACACCTTTTGTGGAGGCAGGATATTGAATTGCTGAGGAATGGAGTAGGTACCCGGAGGTAAAAACAGCTACATAGACATACCTGCCTCTTGCTTTTTTCCTCTTTTAAAGATATTGTAGAATTTCTTCATGTTTTTGTCTTTCCCTTTTCACCACAGGTTTGCCTTTTTGCTTTCAAATGGATTTTGTGTTCTGCTTGTTTTTCTTAGACCAGTGTAGCCACCCGCTAACTTAAACACATGGGAATAAGATAATATATAAGATAAAATTAAGGGAAATGAAGAGGTTTTGTATTTCTGGGAGATTTCATTTAATGTTTTTGCAGCTTTTGGTCAGAATTCATTGTTCTGCTATCTACGAAACTTGGTTAGGAGAAAGAGTGCTGTGGACAAACAGATACCAAATCACTGTCAGCTCATTGTGTTTTGGCAGCATCTCATAAATACATGTCTCTTTCTCTATGATCTTTCAGGAACACTTAAGAGGTGAAATAAGGCTCAAAAGGGAAATTGGTAGTGGTGTTATTTTTTTCTGGCAAAAATAAACACTTTTCCATAGTTTTGAAGGAAGCAAAAGCTAGAGCTGTATGTATAGGTTTGGGTTCCTATCCTGGAAGCCTATAGCTCTTTCTGTGGTCACTGGAGAAAGAGAAAGCTCCATCTGAATGGCAGTTTGGAACACTGAAGGCCTAGAAACAGTTATGTGTGTGACGTGCTCTGGAAGACTTTTACCTCTCTATTGACTTTTTAGAAAGTATAGGATCCTCACTTAGACATCTCAGTTAGGCGAGCTTAGAAGAGTAATGATCTGTTGATCCCCAGCCTCAAAAACCTGCTTGTTAAGTCTGCAAGTGAGTACTAAGTTAAACCTTGGAGGTGCATACAGATTTCTGTCCATTTGCAAGTAGTTCCTAAGGCAGCACCTGTCATTTGTGGGGTTTACAGTCCTACCAGCCTAGTTTGGTCTCGCTTTCTTTATACCCTTTCACTATCCAGTGTGATACAGAAGTGTCAAAGTCTCTTCCTTGCAGAATAACTTGCTGTTTTCATGTTTCTGCAGTGTAGTGTATGCATCTTAGTGATAGGGAAGATTTTGGTCCTATTCCTTCCATTACAGGGTTCATCAATATAGAACAGGGATTGTGCTTTGAATCTAAGAGTCGGCTTGGATTTAGGGAGAATTTGAGAGGTGAATCTTTTTGTTGTTTCACACTGCATTTAAGATGTTTGATACATAAAACCCAGTGAAAACAAATTCATGGCAAAGTCCTCTCTTAGTTAATGTAGAACAGTAACTATCCTGTGGCTCGCCTAGATTGTGTTAAGTGGTGATCAGCACATTCTGTGCTTATTTCAAGGTGGAATGTTATCCATTCCCTTGCTAAACTTTCCCTTTTCCTAGCTCTAGCCTTCCCTTAGCTCAAAAATAATTTCAAAGTAGATATCTTACCTGTACAGGGCAATCTGGTTAGCAACCTAAAAAACAGTTTTCCAGTGATGCACCGAAATGGTTTGTTTCACCAATGATTATTTTTTTTTTTTTAATTTAAACTTTCTTCCTTTTGAGAGCTGAGCCTTCAAAGTGTAACAGTGAACTTCTGAAAGAGCATAAAGGCCTTTTAAAGTGTAACTCATGATATGAGCCATTTCCCTGCCCAGACTCACCTGTACTGTCTTATTTATGTGCATTTGTAACGTGTTAGTGTTTAGTAACACTAGAAGGGAGTGCAGCTTAATCACAGCTGTGTATTTGTGGTTGTAAATGTGAGTACAGACAGGTATAAGCTCTGACAGAGGGAAGTCTCAACCTGCTCTGGCTGGAGTGACCTGTGAAGCTGTGGTTAAGTGGCAGTAGCCTCAAGGGCGTCAGGTCTCTCACATGGCTCTGACTTTCCTGTCCGACGTGCACACATTGTACATAGTGTAAAATTCTTGTAAATGCTCAGCTTTCATCATGGAATTAATCCCTTGTTCTTCACCTTCATTCCAGTGTTGCAGCAGTGTCTGTGAGATGGAGAGCTGGTTGTTCGTGCTTTCTGGTGTCTGTTGCCCTGTCAAATGGGAGCAGAAGTCCTGCCTTGCTTCTCTCTACTCTCCTGGGGAGGGTCACTGTGCTCTTTGTAAATAAGCTCCTCATTTATTTTACCTCAGTCAAGCTTTCTGATTTTTTTTTTTTTAAATTATTTTTTCCCCCTGCATCTCTTGATGTGTGTACAGCATATGCTCTCTGAAAAACATGTGCTCTTCCAATGTCCTGAAGCTTTGGAAGTCAGGATTACAAGTGTGCATCACCCTGCAATGCAGTGAAAATGCACTGGGTTCTTCCTGTGGGATCATGAGCCTTTTTTTTTTTGCTGCTGTTGCGTTCTGCAGAATGTATCTGCTGTAGTTGAAACTATTAATTTTTCAGATGAATGCTAGTCTGACAGCTGTAAGAATCCACTGCTGATTTTGTGATGGTTTTGTCATATCTATAATTTAGAACCAGAAATAATATAAGTAAAAATAAGTTACCTCACTATTTACCAGGTTTTTGTTGTTTTGCACTTAAATGACACTTTTTACTCCTTTTGCTTAATTCTTGACCTACCTGTATTGAAAACAATGCTAAATTAGTAGAGAATATAACCATGCTGTAACATTGTCATGCAATACCTTTATTAGTAGATAACCACACTAAACATACTCTAACATATTTAAAAGTGAGATGGGTTTGACTCTCCAACTCTTAAGAAGTAGTGATGATATGCAGATATACTCCTAGATGTTTCGTCTTCTCCCTTTTGTATTAGTATTTATTTTCACTAATATATTTCAAAGATTATATTTCTATGTGCACGTTAGAAAACGGTGACATTAAATACCAATAAATATTGTGATACTTCTTCAGTGGACTGTAAAGTTCCAGGTGAGATGACACTTTGCTTGGGAATTGCTGAAGGTTTTCCTCACTTCTCATAAATGGTACTAAGCTTTAATGTGGGCAAATGGTAATATTTACAGTGACATGAAATTCTGATGGTGAATGTCTTGTTTTGCACTTCTAGGACTAATAGAAGCAATGGTTTGTTTTTCTCAGCAATTGCATAATGAGAATACTTTTTAAAAACTTTTTTCTTTCTTTCTTTTTTTTTTTTTTTTTTTAATTTTGTTTTTTGCATTGCAATACCTAAGAATAGCTGTTTTGGAGAGAATTATGTTCCATTACTACTACAGGATTCTTTAGTCTGATAGTTCCTTATTGAGCCTGCTTAATCATGGTATTTAATGGCAAAAACCTTTTGGAGATATGTTTAGGCTTCTGCTTCACATTGCAAGGCCTGTATTTGGAGTCAGTGATGCAGCTGAAGGCCCACACAGGGGGTTGCTGTGGCTTCCTGTGCCACTGGGCAAGGAGATCTTTCTTGTTCACTGCTGGGGCAAGGTTAGAGGTGTCAAGAAAAAAAATGGAGGATGTGTTGTGCAGTATTTGAAGTGTAAATGATGTTAAAAAGTGAAAAAAAAATTAAATTGGAGGTTCACAGTTATCTACAGGAGTGGGTGGTCTCTGACAGGCTGCAGGGAGTGTGGTTTCTGGAGGAAATGATAATTTTTGACTAAAGTGATTTGAATTCTATTTAAGATTCTGAAAGTCACTGAAAAGTAAAAAAGGGAGTTTTCCCCTCTGTTTCTTTTCTTTTCTTTTCTTTNCAAAGTCTTTTTGTTGTCATACGAGGTTTCACAGGGAAAAGGGCCAAAGAATACAACAAAATATGCAAAAAGTTAATCCTATGGAAAAGGGTATCCTGTCATCTTGATATGCACAAGCATATTAATGGTAATAGGAGCAATGTCTGTAATATTCCTGTATACTGCTCTGTAGGTTGCACTATTTTGAATGATACAAGCCTGATATTTTAATTACCAAATAGCATAAGAAGCTGTTTATTACTAGTTTAAACTTGTTAACCTAAATATATATACAGTATACACAGGTGTGCATGCATAATTCCAACCTAGTCATGTGTGAGTCATCTCCCACAGCTGCGGGACCCATTTCAGCAGGGCTTTATTTCAATGATTCTCTTCTCTCTTTGCCAAACCTCTGAGATCCACAAAGCCTCCAGCCACTTTCATTGTAGTGTGTGATACCTGTTACAGAAGAGGCTGAGGACATGCTGGGATCAGGATTACATTGTGCTAGGACACATGAAAACATGTGAGGAGAGTTCCTGTCAGAAGGAACTGGAAACAACACTCAGTATAAATAAGAAAGCCATAAGAAAAGGATGGCTTCTCATACTGTTCTGAACATTCATGCCCAGAGGGGGTCTGTTGGACTGGTGGCTGACTGTATAAATTTCTGTGTTGGCTTATGTGATCTACATCTGGTCATTGAACGTGTAATTTGGGATAGCTGAGAACAAAAATTCCCAGGAGAGATCAGCTGGCATGTGTGCCCGTGGCTGCCCATGTCTTCTCCTGTGCAGCTTTCAGTGGTGTTTAGGTCAGAATCACTTCCCAAAGCACAGGCTTTTGAGCTTGCTGTTATTGATGGTGTGGAGATTTTTCACCAAGAGATGATTGTGATGTTTGGCTTTTTAAATTTTTTTCCCCTAAATTTACAGTACTCTAATCAAAACTCAGAACAAAAACTACTTTAGAATGATTTGCCTGAAGTAATTCCTGAGCTTTTTTTTTTTTTTTTTTTAATCCCAAAGGAATAGGTGGATAGTTATTAATTTTTTCACTTTAACTTGGAAACAGAAAGTTCTTTAGGGTCTACAGTTCATTGCAAGTGTGTCTTGGAGAATTTGGTTCTAAGTCCTTCACCTGCAAGAAAAAAAATCTTTGGTCAGCAGAGTTTTACCTGGCCTGGGTCTGGATTCTAATCTTAAGCAAAACACCTTTTGACTTAAATAGGGATGTGTGAGTGAGTGACTCATGGGGGAGCAGATGCTTAGTGCAGTTCACACTCAGAACTAAAAACCATCCAAACCAAACAAACCCAAACCTCATGTTACAAAGGTATGGAAGTTGCATCGTGTAAAATGGTGCACAGCTAGGAAGGGAAGTAGTGCAATGTTTAGTAAGAAGTGTTTACAGCTTATACTTGATATCAGCTATAATATTTTGAACTAGTCTCATTGATTTCATAATGTCCATTTTGCATGATGAAGAACAGCTTGATCTCTCTGTCTTCACACCTCACACCCACGTGCTCACTCACAGTATATCTTGTGTCTTCCCTGTTGAAACCAGAAGGTACAAACAGAATTCATTAATGTGTTAGGCAAACTCCTACCTGGTTCTTAACTAAGTATCTGCTGTTTTTATGCAAAATTTGCATCAGTATGTTTCAGATTCTCTCAGAAGCACCTCACCTGTGAGTTAATAATTTTAATTCATCACATTCAAATTTACACTAAACCTTGAAGGGCATTCTGTGCTTCCTTTCATCCTGTTTAACAGTTTTTGCTGTCTTAGATGAAACACTAATATTCCTGTGCTGCTAAATGAAAAACTACCACAAATAGTTAAGAATCTCAAATTAGATTTTAGAAACATTTTTACCTGTTTACTTGAATAATGTAAATGTAATAATGTGTCGTCCTGATTCGTCTTTGTATACATACATGTATATATATAAGCTATGTGTAAGCTTTATATATATGTATATGTATAAAGATTTTGGGGGAGAATAAGGGGCAAGACAAACATTCAGCATTGTTGACAAAGATTCTACAACCACTTATTAACAGTTTCAAGTATTGTGTTGTTAGCTTGAGTTTGATTAAGAAGTTATCTTCAGCTGAACTCTGAACTCTGTAACTGAGAACTAGTATTGAATCTTCAGTTGCTATCCTAAGGCCAATTTAGTTCTGTGTATGTCTTCAGAAAATAAGAATTCACAATATTAACTTAGAATTTTGGTCAGAAAGGAAATTTGTTGTTAGTACAGTTGGAAAAGGATTCTTACCCTGATGGGGGAAAAAACCACCAAGTGTACTAATTTGTACTGGTTACATGGAGCACTAATTTGGGGTGAAGTAGAGGAAATTTGTGTTCCAAAATTGAAGTTTCACCAGAAATCTTGGAACCATTTGATTGTGTACACAGTAAATTAAAAACCTTGTCACTTCTCTTATTTACTAGTACTACTTATTGTAACAGTCCCAAGAGGGTAATGTTTCAAACCAAAGGGTAAGCCATAAATTTCCAATTGCCTGCAAAGTGTATCAGAGTTTTGAAGACCTCTTACCACCTGGGGAATGCTAGAATAGAAATAAGACTATTGGTGAAATGGAATCAAGCATAAAATAATTATTTTCAAAGAGGCCCCAATGTTTCATTTTAAAACTCATAATGAATTCTTCAAAAGCAAGGGTTTGGGGGAAAAAAGGAGAATAATTAAAAGCTAGTTTTGACATTCCAGTTATTGCCTGGTTTATTAGATAGGTTTAGCAAACTGAAATGAATTTTAACACACAAACGTCTGTGCACAAACACAGTTTTAACTGTCGTGTTACAGAGATAGGCATACACCTGGCTACCCCTGCACACATCTGTCCCTGCTCTTTGAACTCCTGGTGGTAGTTGGATCTACCCAACAGCACACAGTGCAGCTGGGAGGAGCTGGGAGTCTCCCACGTTACGCATACCCGGTCTCACAGCAGGTCACCCCCAACCATATTTTAACCCAGTGCATGACTGAGTGCTAATACTGTATAAATATTTTGAAACATATCTTAAAAAAAAAAAAAAAAAATTAAAAAAATAAAAACGTTTGCTTCAAACTTTTTATGATAGAGAACTCTATGATTATTATGGTTGTCTTACAGATTGTATTGTGTTCTTCATTTTTGTTAAATATGTAGAAAAAAAAAATTAAGGGAATGGGGGTAGGGGTGTAGGGACTCGAATGTCTGTGTGTACTGAAATGTACATAACTATTTGGGAAAACACACGTGCCAAGTATGACATGATGTACAAATTGTAAATATATGAAAAATTCATTTTTCTAATAAAGATAATTTCTGCCAGTTGATATGAAAATGAACAATGGCATCATTCTTGTCTGCTTTCCTTGTTAAATGTGTCAGTCGAAGCATCATTTAGGAAGGGCAGATCCTGCCTCTCCAACCTGATCTCCTTCTATGATCAGGTGACCCGCCTGGTAGGTGTGGGGAGGCCTGTGGATGTGCTCTACCTGGACTTCAGCAGGGCCTCTGACACTGTCCCCCACAGCAAACTGCTGGCTAAGCTGTCAGCTTGTGGCTTGATGGCAACACTGTGCTGGGTTAGGAACTGGCTGGAGGGCCGAGCCCAGAGAGTGGTGGTGAATGGTGCCACA
>WBNM01026596.1:82677-131013 GCA_013399055.1 Ramphastos sulfuratus
GAGAGAGTCATTCCCCACTGGAATGGGCTGCCCAGGGAGGTGGTGGAGTCACTGTCCCTGGAGGTGTTCAAGGCACGTTTGGACGTGGCACTTGGTGCCATGGTCTAGTCTGGAGGTCTGTGGTAATGGGTTGGAGTTGATGATCTTTGAGGTCTCTTCCAACCTTGGTGATACTGTGATACTGTGATCATCGATGAATAAGGCTTACCCTTGGTTTTCCATCAGGAGCTGATGTCATCTGAAAGGTGTTAATAGCTACAAGTTTAGAGCCATTCTTTGCTGTTAGAAATTATCTAAAGGTGAAGACGCCTGAAGTTAAAGCTGACATTATATATGCTTGATGTTTCCAGATTAATTTAATTTATCAAAAGGATGGAGACAATTAATGTATGAAAAAGTCACTGTGAGAAGTCTACTTTGAATGATGGTCCCTCAGCAAAGGGAGCAGTAGAAGCTGAGTTAAAGATGACCTCTTAACCTGTGGCACTGTTCCTTTGTATTCTGAAACACATCAGATGCTCAAAATATGATGGGGCTGCATGAAGAGACTGTCTTGGCTGCAGAAATGCAGGAGGAATTTGAGCGATTTTGGAGGCAGCATCCATCCCAAGGAGGGATCCTGCTAAGAATGATTTCAACCCTGAGAAGAACTGAGGATGTGAAGTGGTCTTGGTGTGGCAGAACCCCTGAAGGTTAACCAGGTGAGGATGAGGGAGGGCAAACTAAGGGGTCAGAAAATGTTAGTGATGTCTCACATTTTCTGGGACTTTGATACTAGCAAGATTGTTTCACATTCTGATTAATCAAGACAAATCAAAACAGTGATTTTAGTGGAGCAGATAAAATCTTCTAAGAACTGACCATTTATGTGTCCAGAGGAACTGAAGCAATGAGGTTCACATGCTGCTCTTGCTGGGTTCCATAGGATCCCGTTTTTCAGGATGCCTCTGGGATGTATCAGCCAATGAAAGTCTTCACAAAATAGACATAAAGAAACTCTTGGTAATTAGAATAGTGTTCTTCAAGGCAGTGGGATGGAAGTCATGGTGCAAATCCAAATCACCATTTTGATAAATGTGCTTCATATTCAGTATAAAAATAACAAAGAGGAGGTGAAAGGTTGCTCATAGATGTCTCACAGCAGAGCAGACTCACCTATTTGTTCCCAAGATAAAGATGACTGCACAGATATAATGTGAGAGACATAGAACTGGTATTCTGTCTTTAATGAGGTGTTTTATGAGCAGACTATTGGCAGTCTAAGCTGTTTTAAAGGGACCCCACTGTATTTTTATCTAAACATTCCCATTTCCTGAAATAAACCCCAGGTTATTGAACTTTTGTCTGATCTTGGATCTTTATTTTTATGCAAGCATGCAGGCAAATCTATTCTGCACAGTAACACATGCTGACATGAGTGGCATTGGCTCACCTACAGTGATGTCCACCAAAGGCCCAATTCAAGTCCTTCAATCAAGTAAAAGAAACAGGAGTCCCTATAGCAAATGGGTGATGCAGCACACAGCCTGCATGTCTCAATCTGGAGACACCTTTGTGACTCCTGTCTTGTGGTTTAAGAGCAGGGCTGATGTTTATATCCAGGCTGCTCTTGTCAGCTCTACCTGCCAGCGCGGTTCAGTTCTCTCTGTGCATCTATGAGTCATCTCAGCTTTGGCTTTGATTCCCTTTGGGATCTGGTTCAAAGATAGTCATATTCTCTCAGATCGTTCTTTCAAATCTTTACTGATGTGTCTATGGCAACTATCAGTCCTCTAAGACTTTGCTTACTGAAAGAAAATATAAAATGTATGTGGTGACTGAGAAATGGAACCTTTTTGAGTGTGACATTGTGCATAGCATTGCTAGCGGTGCTCACAGCAAACAGCAATCCACCTAGCATGAGCAGCAGTATCTTCTGTAATCTGGACACAAAAATATCTGTTCTAAGGCCAGCTGCTGAAGTCTGCTCATCCCTATATGCAGAAGCACCATCCACCCTCCTTGTGGTGAGTTTTCCTGTTGATTGTGCTAGCCACTTCTCTGCTTCTTCCAACTGTTTACATAAATCATTAGCTTCCCCTTGGAGATTTGCTGCAGCATAAAAAACTAAACCACAGCCTCTACAAATTGTCTTATTTATCTCTTGTGTGATTCTCTGTCACTGCTGCTGTTCTCCTACTTGGCAGTCTACTTCAGCAGGCATCTCCCCATGCACAGCACAGTTTGTAGCTGGGTCCTTCTTGCCATCAAAGAAAGGAAGTTCCACATGCTGAAGGTCTCTGCATTAATTTCCATACTTAGTTTCTAAAATTCCCCTCCAAAAGCTTTCTGTAGGAATAATTTATTGACATTTAATTTGCACCTAGTTAGCTAGCACAGAGGTTGACTGGTTGACCGCATTCCGTTCAAATCTTTATGCTCATATTTTATTAAAAATAATCTCTGCTTATATTGTAAGCAATGATTGTTCCTTAATGATTTTAATGTACTGAAGTTTCTTAGCATTGCAGCAGGCAACAGGGGATGGTAAATATAGGAGATAATCATTATTAACATTGCTTACACAAAGGTTCTGTCAGGTTGAAGAGATTTTCCAGTGGTCTTCATGCAGCTCCAGGTATAATGTAACAACAATAATCTTTTAAAACCCCTTTTGTGCTGCAAAAGTACAAGGTCTGGCATTTTCTTTCTCTGTTTGCAGTGTGGCACTTAGCCTGCTAGTTAAACATGGCACATCTAGTGAGGTCACTGAACCTTTTCAAAGACCATGTATGCAGCAAACTGGCAGGTAACATCTCACATTGTATGTAAAGAGCAATGATAGATACAAAGAGCAGAAAATCTGAGCAAAAGACTCTAGAGAGAAAAAAACCCAAACCAATATTAACCAAGTTTGCAAGACTAAGACCCTCTCATTATAGAATTGTGTACTTAATTACTTTGGGGACTGGTGGTGTTCAGCTTTTTAGAGGCTCGGTTATGAGCAGCTATCTCCCTGAATCTTGCACAGGCAAGTCAAGTAGGAACCATAGCAGGCGTTTCCCTGTGCTCGAGGGGAAACAGAGACCTTGGGCAGGTTTTAATTCCAGTTTTAATCTATCAGTTCAGAGAGTCAAGAGAAAAAGCTTCTGCAGTGGCATCACAATGTCACAATGCTGATTTTTCTCTCTTCTGCCAGCATGAGAAACATAGCAAATTTGCCTGGTAGCTGAAATGCCTGAGTTCCCTTACAGCAGTTATAAAAGAACAACCATTTGTGTACTTTGAAGACTATAAAAGTAGTAGGAATGAGGATAAGTGGAACAACTCAGATTTTCTTCTAGGAACAAAACTGTTGTTGCATTGATTTGGCCACTGTGAGTGTTTCCTAATATGGACTTTGAAAACTGCGGTGTGTGCTAATTCCTGTTACCTTTTTTATTTCACATGTAAATGTGTGTGAAGAGCTTGTGTTTAAAAATAGAGGTGAAGATGAAGCTGGAGGGGTGGGAGTTAGTATAAGAGGAACTTTCAGATAGGACTAGACAGCTCTAAACATCCTCAAAAAAAAAAAATGGCACAAACCTCTTTGAACATGCCTCTTACCTGCAAGAGCAGTTGACAGTAGATTTTCATCAACCAAGAAAATAATTTCTTTTTAATGAAAATCCAAATCTCAAATCATTAGTTTTGTTTACCCTAAAATTAATGGAATGATAATTAGGTCCTGTTGTGCTTAGCTTTAAACCCACTGCTGTACCTTCTCATGGATGAGCAAATGAGAGCACCCAACGTGACCTTAACTATATTTGTCCTTCTGTTTGCTTTCACGGATCTCTTTTCTCTACACAACTCTGATATTGTCACCTTCCTTCTTATTTCCCATTCCCTCTCTTTACTCCTATCAGTTTTCTCCTTTTATGTCCCTGCTAGAACATCATGGAAGTGTGAGCTGCACCTTGAAGCAGGCCTGCCTGGTCAGCACGTTTCCAGGTCTTAGTTAAAAGCATTGCAATCTTCATGCTCTTGCCTATTTTTGTCTCTATAAAAACTAACATCTTGTTTAGTTTTGCTCTGCTACTGTGCCATGAGAAGATGATTTCAGTATTCAGGGCACAGTGATATCCATAACGTGTTCTCTTTCTTTTTTTTTTAANCTCATCTCCAGACCAGGGATAGAGCTAAGGGCTGGATTTTAAGGGATGTTGGATAGATTTAGTTATTTCTATGTCCTGAATGCTTGCGTGTTGTGGTATTGCATTCTATATGCTGAGGACTTTCTGAGTTAATGTTCAACAGGGGAAAAAAAAAAAAAAAAAAAAAAAAAAACCCCATTATGTAAANTTTTTTCTTCTCAGATGTTATTTTTGCACTCAAAATATTTGGATTCTCTTTTGATTGGTTGGTTGGTTTGTTTGTTTTTGTTATCCTTGTGTGTGTTTATTTTCTGGCATTTCTAAACACTGTAGTTTTGGTTTGTTTTTTTTTCTTTAATACTTGAGTCTGATAGGTTGTTTTAGATCTCCTTCAAATCAGGCTATCCCAGAATAGAAAGGAGAGGTTGAGGTACTTGAACATGTCCAGAGAAGGGCAACGAGGCTGGTGAGAGGCCTCAAGCACAAGCCCTATGAGGAGAGGCTGAGGGAGCTGGGATTGTTTAGCCTGGTGAAGAGAAGGCTCAGGGGAGACCTTCTTGCTGTCTACAACTACCTGAAGGGTGGTTGTGGCCAGGAGGANATTATGTAATGTGATGTACTGGGTTAAACTGCTAAATGCTTTGAAGTTACAGAATGAGTTTAGGTTATCAAGAAAGGTATTAAATATTGATGCTTTGAGAATATGGCACACATCCTCAGTTCTTCCACACTGCAGTCTGACAAAGTGCCAAGCTTCCTCCTTTGGGGAGCTGTATGCAGGTAGCAGAATTGGCTTTTCTGAGGGAGAACTTTGAGTTAGTGGCAAAAGTAGCCCGATTTGGTCACGGTATTTTTTGCATATTTCTCAGAGCAGTGAGTGGGTAGTTTGCAGTGTATATGAACCAAGAGTTGCCAGCTCCCATCAGTGTGTTCCCCAGCTGGTTCTGCATACTTCTGTGGAAATATTTCTTCTTCCTGAGGCTGAGAGGGAAAGTAGGATGTGAGAGTATCTGCAGTGTGGTGCTTGTACCTCCTTACTGTCTGCTATAGGTTGGAAAGCTGTAACAACACAATGCTATGATTTTAGATCGGAAGTTGAGATGTAGTTAGTTACAAGCAGGCAATCCACGATGAATCAAACACAAATTACCTTGCTGAACTGCAGGCCAGTGCCCCAGTGAGCATGCAGCGTAGCTGCGGCTCGGCAGCCTGTGCACGAACAGCTGCGCTGATGCGCACAAAGACCAATCACCAGCCGGGAACGCTTCGATCCTCCTGATTGCAAAGTGGTCCCACAGGCTTCATCATCCTGCTGTAACCCAGGGTAAGCTCCTTCCTGGGTTCTGTGTTTCCCAGGCACTACAGGCCTTGAGCAATCTAGAAATGTGCCTGTTATTGAGGCAATGTTATTGAGTCTAAGTGAGGGCTGCAAACATTTTTGTGTGTGTGTGCACGATTTTTAGGGGGACGGATGGCTCAGTGGGCTGTAAGGACAGTAGGATTTTGTGAAAGTCCTGCTTCCTTTTAGGTTGGGAGCAAACCAGACTGGTGGATAGGGAGTCTTGAAGACTGTTTTCTGCAGCTAGCCCTTGCATTACCATGTCATGGGATCTGGTGAGCACTTCACCTCTTTGGTTTCCCTCCTGCTTCTCTTCAGTTTGTAAGCAAGGTCTTTGATGGAGGTCCTGTCTCCTGCCACTTTCTTATATGGAGCAGACACTAAAGTATTGGCAAAGGCCAATTTGCTTTGCAGCAACAAAATAGATACTGATTTTTCTCATGCTTTGAAGGCTGTTGCCATAATTTCACTGTATCTGACCATTTGCCAGCAGCAGCCCAGTGTACAGAGAAGTGCAACAAAGCAGAGCACATCTCTGGAGCCACCAACAGTTAGCATGAGCTACAATAACAAAGCTAAACCTCCAAATTGGTCTCATTCCATAACTACCTGCAAGGCAAGCTGGAAATCCTTGACAGCACTGACACCATGTTGCTCTTCACACAAAGATGTGTTTGTGTTGTGAGAACACAAATGAAGCACCATTTCTAAGGCTGCAGATGTGGAATTGACAGTAAGACATGGAGAATGTCAGTCTTTCTGACCTTAGCTGGACTCTTTGTCCTGATCTTACACAGAAACTTCATTTTCTTTTAATCTCTTATTATGAGTTATGTTGTTAGATTGTTTTTTGTTTAAAGACTTTTCCACGTGGTATTTTTGGTGGACCATGCTTGTCACATTTGCTGTTTATTAGACCTTTGTGAACTCATTCAAGTGTCCTCAGGGACTCACAAATATGAAAATGTTTCCTTTCTTGGATAAATTTTTCACTGTTTTTGCTGTCTGATTGCTTGTATACAGTGCAGGGCAGCTGTTGTGAATGTTATCCCTCTGTACTCTTTATGAGGGCACAAAGGAAAAGCCCTTTGGAAGAAACAAATTTATCTCCCCTTAAGAGCATCGGCATGAGAAAAATAATTGTAAAATAGGAATTAATGAGAATTTGAGCTAACAAGAGAGATCCAAATATAATTTTTTTTTAATGAGATAGGTTATAAAAAGTCCTGTAACAATGATTTCAGAGATTTAATCAGAAGAGTTGATTCATACTCCAAAAATGATCTCTGTGCCAGAGGTACATCTTCATTAAAGGGCTGCATTTTAATGGTCCACCAATCAAACTAAAGATCTCTTTGTGGATGTGAGGTGGCAACAGTTCTGTTTTAATATTGCTATATCTTTTAATTGCCTTTCCTGTACAGCCTGTGCTCATGGAGGCCTTCGCTGTACTGGTAGGTTAGAGGGAGAGGCAGGAAGAGTGAGCCTCAGTGGGTAACAAAGTAACTTAACACAAGCTGTTTATCTACTGGCAGGAAATGAAGTATTGAAAGGCTGCTTTGAAGAAAAGAACCCCCCCCCCCCCAGCAGAAACTCTGATTCAGGAGTTCTGAAACTGTGAGTAAGAAGTTGTATTTGCAACTGTGCTGGTTTGAGGCTAATTGGAATATTTTAATGGAGAAAATTATATTATAGGCTGTGAAAGGAAAACAATGGTGATGTCTACTTCACTCATAGGCTTGCTGAGATGTTTAAGAATAAGTACTCAAAGCGTAGATAAGTCAGTGTCTCTGGGGCACAGCATCTCGGGCTGTCTGGCACCTTCTGGCTTCCTCCTCTCTGCCAAGTAACCTCGCTAACCACTTTCCTTCAAACCCCCCTGGCCCATCCTCCAAATTCACCTTGTGTGTAAGGCAAACCTTGGGGTAAGGTATAAGAGTGGGAAGAAGGTGGAAGGGTGGTTGGGAGCCCCTCNGGGGGGGGCAAGTAACTCCTGAACCTACATCACTGAGTTCTAGTCTGGGTCATTTTACAAAGTGTCGGGGGGTGGGTAACTCCCAAACCATCACAGCAACTGAGACCTTTTATCCCATACAGAAAGGGGAGTGGTCAGACCATGATTGTGGTGTGGATTGAGCAGCTGCAAGACAGCTGCTATTAGTGTGGCATCCAACCTGGCAGTGCCCCATTCAAGTTTCTGAACTAAATAGAGTAGTCAGTACTCATTCCACACAGGGGTAGAGAAGAAAGCCCTTCTGACACCCATAAATGCTTCCAACTGCCAAGTGATAATATTGTGTTTTGGATAAGAGCTGCTGCAGAACCTGCAACAGTAGTATTGATTTAGGGTTTGGATACTGGGAGGTGTAGTGCTGTCCTGTTATGCACCATCTAATTCCATAGTGTTGCCATCCAATTCTCTGAATCTCATAAGTGGGACTGTGCCAGTTTTCTGTTCCCTGCAGTGCTGGTGTAAGTGTTACACCTCCCAAAAGTGTAATAGTGCCCCCAAATATTTGATTACATATTTGAATTCTTGTATTTATTTACATTTTGCCTGCTACAGATGGATTAAATTCTCTTCTTTGAAGTTCTGCTGCATTTGTGAAGCTGATTCAGTGCAGCCTAACTCATTTTTGGAAATTGTCTTCTGCTTTTCCGGCTCTGTGAAATATAATTTCATGTAAAATGTGATGAGGCCTGGGTAAGTTGCTTCAACACATGGTGTCCTGCTGTCCTCAGCTGTATAGAGAGGGGAAGAAAAAACAAAAGTGGCAGGCTTCTTAGTCAGCAACAAGTTTAGCTCTCAATCAAAGAGAGCTAAATGTTGCCCGTTCTCTGGACACGTTGCCCGTGTCCAGAGAAGGGCNTTTTTCTTTTGAAGAACCAAGTTTTTACAATTAGAATTTTAGGATTGGTATTTTTGCTCTTGTTCTTTCTCCTGTGATAACTTCCTTCCTCCTGGAAATGCACTCTGTGATGTGTCCTGACAGACACAGACAACATCCTGAGGCTTTAGAAGCCATATGTATGCAGCAGGCTCATTGTCTTCAGGTACAGCTTGGCTCTTTAAATTATTTGAGAACATTGGCACTCAGCTGAAGGGTGGCATGTGGGGGTGGCAGGACCACCTTAGGTTTTGTCCACAGGTGCTGTGACACTACATCTCAGCCCCCTGTGAGGGGACACATGCTCTCACCTTGCAAGTGTATTGTTAGGTTCGTCCTAGTTGTGGTGGAGCGTCAGAGGGGTTGGCTTCTGTTCAGCCATCCTTGATGTTATTTCCTTTCATACCTGTGAGAGAATGAGAGAAGCTGTCTGTGCAGGTGCTGGTGCAGAAATACATCAGTTCAGCTGTGAACAATGAACTACTTTCTTTCTTCTAACACTAAATTCAGATCCTCAACAAAAAAAAAAAATAGGACAGGTTGCACAAAGGGAACAAAACCTTTCAGCTCAGATGGGGTAGATTGTAAGTGGTGGGTCTGAAAGGCCTCATCAGGTTCTCTGTTCAGCTGGGGTGTGCAGGGTAAGAAAAAAGCTAAAGTATATGTGTTGCAGAGGCAGGGACTAGGGATGCTGTTGACTCCTTTGACTTCTGTGTCAGCCTGACAAAACTTTGGAGCTTTGTTCTGCCCAGTGTGGATGATTTATCTGTTGAGTGTACCATGCACTAGATGTTTTTAAACCCTTGTGTTTCACCACATGATTACTTTTGGAATAAAGTGCAGCTCTGAACCTATTTACACTCTCCAATTTCTCTCCCTGGCAAGGCAGTGACTTGAAGCTTGGTAAATACAGTTTTTATAATCTATGTTAATATGCTCATAACCTTGTACTTTAACACAAGCTGCTCTCTATTCTTGCCTTAGTCTGAAAAACCTAATAACAAACATGCAAGCAGGGAAAAACTATTGAGGCCATTGACTGGTTGTTAATAATTCTGAGTCAGTATCTGGAATGGCTGAGATGAAGATGCCCTCAATAACATCTGTTTCACAAAGCCTGTGCTGTCTACAGCTTTTAATCATTTTTCAGAGCAATACTCCATTAGCACCCTGTCCTGGAAAAGCATTCTTCCACTGTTCTCTGGCGTGATGGACTCCTTTTTGCCTTTCTAAATAATGTATCTTCCTTCCACTCATCTGTGCTCTCTGTATATCACAGGTAGATTTGATGGATTTCTCATATTGAAAACCATATGCTCAGTTCTTTTAGATAACACAAACTCATCCACTAAAATTCAAGGTGACAGAAAATCCTGCTTAGCTGAAGCACTCATTTTGATCCTTCTTTCCAACACTTGCCCTGCAGCTAGACCTGCTCGGCTGAAACCTTCCAGACACTGCCGGCACTCAAAATACATCTTTGGAGCTTTCCAGTTGGTTGTGACAAGAAAGAACTGATGGGACCAGCTTGAAGAGGCTGGCTTGTGTGCAAGAGAAGGGATGGATGAAGTGTTGGAAGAGGAAAGGAGTAGGTCATATTGTAGGAAGATACAGGAGAAGTTGCGAGGATAGCATTCAAAGAGAGTGTGGAAACTAGGGTGGGTAATGTGCAGTTAGGTTCTTGGCAGCAGCAATGTGGTTTAAAGTCACCCTGAAGAGGAGCACCAGCATGAGAAGAGGCTTCTCTGTGATCTGGGGAAGTTCAGCTCATGTCATTCTTGGACAAACACTTTTGTAGAGCATCAGAAACCTGAGTGATGGGCTTCACAAGGGAGGCAAACCCACTTCTTTTAGCCAGGCTTTTCCCTGCCCTGGCTCATCCTGCACCTGCAACATGGAAATCTGCTTGCACAAAAGGCCATGTCTGGGGTTTTGATCTGTCATCTGGGCTGCTGGATGGAAAATGCATCTGCCATTTAGACCTCAAGTTGAGGGAAAGGCCTAAAGGACTGTGAGACACTCAGCCAAGTCTGTAAGAGCAGCATAGCAGGTCTGTCGTACTCATGACTGAACAGTTGTATTTCTGCTGTGATTTCACTGAGCAAGTTTGCTGTTTGACCTGCTGGTGTGCAGAGGCACCCTTCTATGAACCAGATGGGACATACTCAGGCTAAAAAAAAAAAAAAAGAAATATTTCTTTACATTAACTTTTTCCTCAACTGTTTCTCAGCTTAGTCAGTTACAGCTGCTCAGCAGCAGAGGTATGTGCCAGAGCAGTCCAAGCAGTGGGTCAGACAAGGAAGTTTCTTGGGCATGGTAATGAGTCTTCATTCTCTCTTAGCCTAAAAGGCACTGTATTATTACACAGAACCCAAGCTCTGGTGTCTGCATACAGCTGCAAGAAAAATTGTCTCCAGATCTGTGGCTTCTAAAGCGTATAAATTGTGGTATGTGCAATTTTCAGCACCTCCCACAAGGGGAGAGGTGGGATTTCTCACTCAGAGGGATGCACGTTGTACTGACTCTGGAGAGTGAATATGTGCCTCCAAGTGGAATTTCACAGCCCAGCCCTCCTCCTTGGAGCTCATGGTACTTCTAGCTTCCTCTGACAGAAGGCATGCCATGGAAAAAGTCACTCCTGGAGGGAGTAAGTCTTACTTCAGCTAGTTACCTTGCATTGTTTAATCTTGGAAGTGGTTCAAGCTGATCTACTGCATGTAAGAATGGGGAAGTGGCTACAATCTGTAAAGAAACTTAGTGTGAACTGATGGAAATTTAAATAAAAAAAACAAACAAACAAGTCCCTAATGAGCTACCTGAGCCATGGTTTCACAAAATTTAATTGATCTTTCCTTGGTATTAAACATTATGAGTCAGGGAAGAATCTATGTCAAGGGCATCTGTGACTAGCTGCAAGTAAACTTGTGCATGATTGTATCTTACCATGTGCTTGGAAAAAGGTGCAGAGAAATTAGAACTGAGGACTTCAGCTACAGAGATAGCAGAAATCAGCTTGTGGATGGGGCAGATCAGGAGCTGACATCATCAGATAAATATAGGCAGGAAGTGTTTTTTTTTTTTGGTAAAAAAGTAAAGGAAGATATCATTAAAGCATGTTTGAAACATATCTGTGTGATATCAAAGGTTTGTCATTGGTTTAGGCTGTGATCTAAGTCTCTGCTAAAGCTCAGTACTGCATGGTACTAACCAGAAGCTTGCAGCTTTTAAAAATACCTGGCCACATGCCTCAGGAACACCAAGTGGATAGAGTTAAAGCTTTACATCTTACACTTTATCAAAATCAACCCCTCCAGAAGTTTAACACAACCATGTGGAAAGCATCAATACGTATTACATGCTTACAACAGTCAGAATCATAGAATAATTTGGATTGGAAAGGACCTTTAAAGGTTGTAGAAGCAATAGTTGTAGAGGTACATATTTGTTTGCTCAGTAGGTTTGTACTTGTGTCTTGGACCTGGCTGAAGGTCTGCATTTCCCTCAGCCATTACCCCATTTACTGCCCCACTCTCAGACATCCTGCCCTGGCATTAGAGATAGCAAATACACCTGGCATGCACTGAACTGCTGCTTTACGTGGCTCTGCTTCTGCCATCGGCTGCACTGGCGGAAGCAATTTTCACAGAAGGAAGCAGCTCCTTGGTCCTGAAGAGAGGGACTTTGATCCAAGAGGTGAGCAGGCTGGGGACACTGGCAGCTGCACCAGCTGCTGCTGCAGGTTTTCTCCATATGATTTCCTTCTGGCAGCAGCTGATGCTCTCTCTACCTTGTTTACGAAAATAACAAAAGAAGTCCCCTTTCCATTACCGAATGAATGGATTACCTGTCCTGGAAAAAGAAAGCAGATGAAGAAAATAACAGTCCTGCCTAGAGTACATGCACTTCAGTGGGGATGTGGAGGGCTGGAGAGTGATGCCTCATCCTTAGCCACAGCCCCACTATGATCAGGTCACTCATCTGATGCAAGACAGCCTTAGCAAGCAGGGAGAGAGGTTGAGGGATTGAACCCCTGGTTTGAAGGGTGCCATCTAATCAACTTTGACAGTGCAGTTTTCTATACAGACTCTCTCCACTGGCTTTCCCTCTGATACTCAATTTAATGTGCAATTTATAACCCCAACTACTTTTGGTTACACCAGTAGTCTTTCCCTGAACATGTTCCATGAATCACAAATATTTGCCTGGTGGTGGAAGGTCCAAGGAGTTGTTGCATGAAGCTGAAGACCCAAAATGAGTTTAAGAAAAGATGTGACACATCTCATGACAAAAACAGCGTCTAAACTTTCCTAGCCAGTTTATTTTGCCACTCTCTGATGAGGTACTAACTTGACAAAAAGTAGGTGGCTAACAAGTGTCATTTAGTGAGCAGAGTCTGGGAATGATCATCTCACAGCTGCAAGGGCTGACTGCCAGCTCCATGAAGCTGTGTGACAGTGACCCCAGGCCACTGCAGGGGAGGACACTTTGACAGGGAGAAGGAGCCATATTTCAGCCTGTCCACGTCTTGCACTTGCTGATAGCACTGTGAGAGGTAAAGTGGTTCATCACTCCCCAAGTCTCACCCTTGCCTTTGCCCTCAGAGGCTGACTGCAATATATGGTGTGTGTGTTCCTGACCACTTTACTGCCAGCAAGTCTCTCGCTCTTGCATTTTGACTGAGTTTAGTAGTTTCAAATGTTTTGTTGAGAATATGGTTTGATGAGAAATGCAGAGTTGCCTCTAAGTTGTTTTGCGCATCAGAAATCAGAATATTTACAGAGAAATAAAAAAAATATTACCATGTGTGCTTTTTTGAGGCTAATTGGAATATTTTAATAGAGAAAATTATATTACAGGCTGAGAAAAGGAAACAATGGTGATGTCTGCTTCACTCATAGGCTTGCTGAGATGTTTAAGAATAAGTACTCAAAACATAGATAAGTCAGTATCTGGGGCACAGGACCTCGGGCTGTGTAGCTTCTGGCTTTTTCTCCTCTCTGCTGAGTAACCTCACTAACCACTTTTCTTCTAATCCCCCCTGGCTGATCCTCCAAACTCACCTTGCGTGTAAGGCAAATTTTGGGGTAAGGTATAGGGGTCGGGAGAAGGTGGAAGGGTGGTTGGGAGCCCCTCCTGGGGTCTCTGATTTCTGGGAGGGGCGTTGTGTTTCTGTATTACCTTTAACTTGTGTATTTCTGTAAATATTCCTGTCTATAGTGTATATATCTATTTGTATATTGTGCTGAGCTGTAAATAGAGCTTCATTCCTTAACTTCCATCCAGCTGAGTTCTAGTCTGGGTCATTTTACAAAGTGTGGGGGGGGCAGGGAACTCCCAAACCATCACACCATGGGAGAATAAACAAATTTATTTGTGAATTAATGCAGGCAAAATATTTGGATTTTTTAATCTTTTACAGTGAGGATGGAGAAGCAGAAAAGTTGTCAGTATTATTTTGTGGTAGCTAAGTACTGGTAACAGGGTCAGTCTTTTGTGAACACCCTGTTTCTTCTGTTTGACTTGAACTTGACTCATTGAAGCCAAAGACCAGAATTGTTTCATAAATGCGTTGGGCACAAATGCGGTGTAAAGGCACTGACGTGGGAGAAGCTAATTAGAATGAAGAGGGAAGCTGCATTCCAGGTGCAGGGGCCATTAGTATTCTTCTGCTCTAGTTCCCTGAACCACTGCATTTATTAACCTTTAGCCAGATCACAGCCAATTTCTCCTGTTCCTTACATAATGCTGGAATTATAATTGACATCACTGATGAAAGGGAGAAGTCTCCCTGCAACTCAAATATTTCTTGCTTTCATGTAGCGAGTTTTAGAACAAGAGTCTTATCAGCTGTGAATAATTGCATCTCATTATTGCGTGCTGGAGATATATGTATATGTATATTAGCTGGAGTGGCGTATATATTTGGCTGGAAAATGTTATGGCATGCTTCAAGCAGCATCAGTGATGTGAAATTCAGTGTGCACAGCGTGTTTATGTAACCAGAGTGGCATTGCTAAAGAGCTAGGAGAGGATGAGAGTTGTACATTTGGGTGCAGTTATGGAAGACTTCTTGTTAGCAGGCTAAAAAAAAAAAAAGAAAAGCTTTCATCCTTGTAGTTGGACAGTTTATCAACACTTAGCACTCTCTGTCAGTGAGAAAATAAATTTCTGAAGGCTTCCACTGCCCCTTTCACTATGCTTGTTGCATTGAGGGCGCAATGTTTCCTGAAGGACTCAAAGTTTCCTGCCTTGTCACTTAGAGCATTTGCTATGTTTCCTTTGTTGTTTGTTTTTTGTTTTTTTTTTTTCCTGGTACCTCAGTAGGTTTTGTTTTTCTATGAAAAGTTAGTTTTGTTTTGGTCTTGCAAATCCCTAGTCACAGCAGGTTTTTGAGTCTCTAATAGGCAGAAAGTTCTGCCAAAAAGTTGTTTGTATAAGAGTGGTAAGTTGCTTTAGCCCTTGGATCCTTTTGAGCGTTAGGAAAAATCAAAGAATCAATTAATGATCTTCTGACTGCACCTGTTATTTCCAGGGTTTCCCCACATGGTTAGAAAGATGTCTCTTTTTAGTAAAGTGAGCTGGTGTATTCCTAAGAGGACAGGTCTTACAGTGCCTAAGGAGTAACCACAGCTGCCACATGGCTATGTGAGAGGGGCCTCCACCTGTGCCACGAACCTGGCTGCAGCGCAATTGTTAATTGCTTTCTGGCACAAGCAGCATCTTGTTATTGCTTGTAGTTCAGAGACAATGCAAGTCACACATGCCTATCCTGGCATGGAGAAAATGCCAACTGCTCTTATTTCCAGTAAAATAGTGATATAATTGTCAAGCTGATGAAAAACAAAGGCTTCCTTCTAATTTATTTGTTATTAAATGAAGAGACAAAAAGGAAATCTGTTGTTTAATTAAGGCACACTTTCCACACTGCCAAACCAGTTAACATTTAACAATTGGTGGTGAAGCTGTTGATTATCACTGTCAGATGAATTCTTGCTTTCCCAAATGCACAGTGATGATTTCTTCTTGCTCCTATTGGATTAGAGACATTTAACCTAAGTGGGGATTTTGTGTGTGATTCATTTTATCTTTCATTTTATCATTTTATGAGAGGGCTGCAGAGGCTCTCCTATGAGGACAGGCTGAGAGGGTTGGGGCTCTTCAGCCTGGAGAAGAGAAGGCTTCCAGGAGACCTTAGAATAGCCTTCCAGTATCTGAAGGGGGGCTACAGGAAGGCTAGGAAGGGACTATTGACAAGGTCTTGCAATGACAGGACAAGGGGCAATGGGTTTAAACTGGCAGAGGGGGGATTTAGACTGGATGTTAGGAGGAAGTTCTTTCCAGCGAGGGTGGTGAGGCACTGGCACAGGTTGCCCAGGGAGGTTGTGGCTGCTCCCTCCCTGGAGGGGTTCAAGGCCAGGTTGGAGGAGGCCGTGAGTGAGCTGTGCTAGTGGGAGGTGTCCCTGCCTATGGCAGGGGGTTGGAACTAGATGATCCTTGAGATCCCTTCCAACCTTACCATTCTATGATTCTATGATTATTGTTTTGCCAAAATTACAGTCACCTAGTATAAAGCACAGCATCAAATTATAGGTATATTTTCTACTTTGGGCTACTTTATACTTTCCTTTAAAGAGGAAAATAAAATGTCACCATTTCTTTTTCTCCTAAGATAACTTATGTTTACCAGCTTAATCTTTGATTTGACCTGGGGAATTTAATGCCTGACCAGAAAGTTCTGGGAATTAAACTCAGAGTGAGTGGAAGGACAAGTGCTGTACAGTGTAGTGCACAGCAAGGAGATTAAGAGAGCAGAAAACACATTTTCCAATGGTTGTGTCAAGATGAATGCTTGAAGGATAGTTCTGCTGCTGACTGAGAATGGTGGAACCTGCAGGATTGTTTCCAGAAACAAACTGAAAAATGTTCATCAATGTATCAATTATCACTTAGAAAACAATGTTGGTATGGTTGCTGTAATGATTAATTGTTTTGCTTATTATTTTCATAGCATACTATGTATTTTACATAAATAAATTAATTTGAGTATTATAGCTTCTGCTTACATGGGAAATAAAACCCAAGGTATTTTCTAAGCTAGCAGAATTCTTCTGTACTTTTATAGAAACATAGAATCATAGAATGGTAAGGTCGGAAGGGACCTCAAGGATTATCTAGTTCCAACCCCCTGCCATAGGCAGGGACACCTCCCACTAGCACAGCTCACTCAAGGCCTCGTCCAACCTGGCCTTCAACACCTCCAGGGAGGGAGCAGCCACAACCTNTTCATGAGGTTGGCCTGGGTCCACCTCTGCAGCCTGTGCAGGTCCCTCTGGATGGCATCCCTGCCCTCTAGCAAGTCGACTGTGCCACACAGCTTGGTGTCATCTCCAAACTTGCTGAAAGTGCTTTATGGAAAGTAATGGTAAGAATCCAACACTTGAGAAATGCCTGAAGAGATAATCTAAACCTTCATTATGCTGTCACACACACATGAAAAATTTTGTTCCAGACCCTTAGAATCACAGAAGTCTGCAAACATAGGGACAAATTTTGTGAGAAACACAAATTTTCTGATTGATCACAAAATGCAATAAAAAGGCAGGGTTGTGTTGCCTTCTAGATCGGGCACACAAGCTCTGTAGCAGGACACAGTTGTTTTCATAGCCATCAGCTGTTTGGTTATCTTGCTGTGGAGTGGTATTGGAAACGTCAGTCCACACTTGGACCATTACTGTGCTGAAAGGTAGGATGCACGTCCCAAGGAGGAGAGCAAATTAGACAAATTCTTATGCTGAGATCCTTCTATCTGCTCACCTGCCCATGCTTGGGAACATCATAGGAGCCTGTTCTTTGTCCAGTTCTATCTCATACTGATTGGTGCAAGGTAGATCAAACACAAAAGGCATTTAAAGTGTTTTTACACACATGGTGATACAGGTACAATTATACCAGATTTGCAAACTTAGAGGAACAGAGCCTATCCAATGATGAATTCAGATGACAGCTTAAGTGATGAGATGAGATTTATGCCCATGTCTGAAACAGGTCTGTTGTATTTGTTTCAGTCCTCTTTAGTGCTGTCTATAATCATGCCCCTATTAAAATGACACTTTTAGGGACTGATAGACTCTCAAGTATTCATTACCTTAATTACCCAGTATAAATTACCCAGGATACTCTATCCTTGTTTAGCTCAAAAATAATTACTTGTCATTATTCAGGTGCTAATCACCAAATCTTAATCCTTTGGTAGCTTATTATGGATTCTCAGAGAAAAAAATTAAAGGAGAGTCTTAAGTATGTTCATTCCCTAATTTGTTTAATAAAAACAGCCTGTCCATTCTGCCTCTGAAGAACTTCCACAGCTCATGTCAGGCTGCAGAGACATGTGATTGTCTGCATGTGGTGGTGGGAGGCGACAGAACGGGTGTCTCTGCTGTAGGATATTGCTTGTTCTCTTCTGAGGGGATTTCCTGTTGGTACATTTTATACAGTTCATTGGGTTCTTCAGCGGTGCTGAGTGCTTGGCACAGCAAATGAAGTCTGCTCCTGATGTCCTGATGACGTACCGTCTTTGATTCGGAGCAAGGCCTGGAGGTGGACCATCTGTCTGCTGTTTGCCTCTCCTTGATGAACTGGTGAAGCTGCTGGCTGTTACTGGCGCTTGTAATGTGGGCATGTGAAAGTGGATGTGTGATTGTATTTGTTCATGTGCTTTCTACTGAGGTAAGACTTGAAATGAGGTTGAGTTGTACTACGCAGTTTTGGTTCATGAGGATTTTGCGTTGGCATGAGTGTCCCACGGCGACTGCAGCTTTAATCCACACAGAAGATGTGTGGAGTAAATGCCCTTGGAGATGCTATCTGGCTCTGACATTGTAGGAGAGGTGTTGCCTACAGGCTAGCTTGTAGACAATCTTCTACATGCCTGCCTGAGGTCAGGTGCATTCACAGCTGGCACTGCCTGAGCGCTAGATCTGCAGAGACAGTGTTTGGAACTTGAGCCTTCCAAGTCTATGGATTCTGGAGGTCTTCATGCAGGAACATCAACACCCAGAAGCCCAAAGCTTTTTCTCAGGCCATTTTTCTAGAATACAGGAACATGTGTACGGAGCAGGAAAATGGTACATTTCTAAATTGGAAGAGCACATTCTTCTTCCTTAGAGACCCTTCCTGTGGTGACCCTTCATGCATAGCTACAGCATATTGGGAACCAGACAGGACAACAGAGACTCTGTTCCCAGCCTGCCTCCAGCCAGAATTTTATACCTTGACAGCATGCCATCCTGGCACTACAAAATCTGCCTGTAGCTGCCTGCTCCTCATAATGGTAATTTTTGTGTGCTTCTTCAGTCAATGTCATTTACAGCAGCAGTAGTATCACTGTCCCTGTGTTGCAAACCAATTGTAAAGATCTGTTGTAAAGTTATCTGTCAAAAAGCATCAAAGAGCAGATGTGAGACCATAATTTAAGTCCTGGTTCTATACTGTGTTCACTAAGCTGCAATGTTTTACCTGGACACAAAATATATAATGAAACATATACTAAAGATATGGTGACTGACATCTTAAATATATGGTAAAGCTCCAGCTTGTAAGAACAGTGCTTTAGGAGGTTGTAGTGTCTGTAGACCATTCACTGTTATCTCACTGCTTGGCATATGCCAGAAGAAGCCCACAGCATTTTATCTTATTAATGTCATCACTGGAATTATTTCTGAATGTTCTTAATTTATCCTGGTTTATCTGCTTCCAGTCCTACTCGATAGGAAGAGCAATTAAAAAAAAAACAAATCAGATTTAAGATATTTTTACCACTGTTATTTCCAGCAGATGTGATTTTTCATGACAATTAGGTAAGCAAACAATTACACAGTATGATGTTGAGGGTGTGAAAAATTTAATATAAGCCATCGTGTCTATAATAATCAAAGTAATCCTGATCAAAATATGGTGTGAATTGTGTGTGAATTAAAATTATCATGCAAGTGTTGATGCTCTTTGATGTGGCCATGGAAAAGCCTTAGGAGTCAGTGAAAATTAGGGGGAAAGTGACTATTTCTGATAACAAATTCTACCCACTCAGTAACGCAGACAGACTGGCTGTGCTAAATCAATTTACCAGGCTTTTCAGTGCTTTGGGTTTTTTTTTTCTCCCAACTTGATTTTTTTTTTTATATTTGGCTATTGAGATATTGGAAGGGAAGAGGAAAAGGAAGAGTGTTGTTGTCTTCATGGCAAATGTATTTTTTCATTATTGCTATATGTAAAGAGTACTTGATGTTGCACTCAGCTTTGAGTTTCCTTCTTACAGAAGCACTAAAGAATTTTTAAAGTCACCATGTGAAACGAAAGCAAGCTCTGCAATACAGCTCATTTGGGTTTTACATCTGTAAGAGTTTCAGACTTAGAATCATAGAATCATAGAATGGTAAGGTTAGCAGGAGACCTCAAGGATCATCTAGTTCCACCCCCCTGCCATAGCCAGGGACACCTCCCACTAGCACAGCTCACTCAAGGCCTCATCCAACCTGGCCTTCAACACCTCCAGGGAGGGAGCAGCCACAACCTCCCTGGGCAACCTGTTCCAGTGCCTCACCACCCTCACTGGAAAGAACTTCCTCCTAACATCCAGTCTAAATCTTCCCTCTGCCAGTTTAAACCCATTGCCCCTTGTCCTGTCACTTCTACATGTTTAACTGATTGTCACCTGTGTGTCAAAAGCTTACAGAGTTTAAAATCAGCTGATAAACATGGGAAATAAATTCGTAATGGGCTGTTTAAGTAGCGGTGACCTGTACTGGTGGGAGGTGTCCCTGCCTATGGCAGGGGATTGGAACTGGATGATCTTTGAGGTCCCTTCCAACCTTACCATTCTATGACTCTATGACTCTATGTTTGACATCCCCCAAGGAGCCTCTGCTTGTGCATTTCTTCCTCCAGAACACACTGCATGCTCTCACAGCCTCTGTTTTCCCTGGGACACTAACTGTACAAGCAGGCAGTTTACCAAGTGCACCATAACTCTGGTCTGCTTTCCCCCCCTGCAACTAATTTCAGCTTTTCCTTTGTTTCTAACTTCTAACAACTTTCTCAGCAAGACTGAGTCAACTGTCCCTATCATACCTGTCAGTTAGGCTCAACACTCAGCTTGTTGTAAGCTGAATAATAGATGTTTGGTTACATGCCATGTTTTTATACTCTAAAAGAAATTAATTTGAAGTGCTTCAGATGGAAACAAAATTCCCAGTTTGTTGCTGAAGAATGGAACTGGAGTGAAATATGTGATGATAAAATATTGACTCTGTTAAATGCTCTGGTGCTTATTTGATTGACATCATAAAATCAATTTTATGGCACCCTGGTCGTGTGTGTGAGTGGAAACTAACATGGTATGTGAAGACAGGCCTTTGACTTTCATTGTTTGCCAGATGTGGCAGGACATATCTGAAACAGCAAGCAGCTTCTTGCTCTGTTGGATACGCTTGCAAGTGCCTTTTAATGATACGTGAGAATATATTCTGACAAATTCACTGATGAACTATTGGTTCAGTGAGCTAGATCTGTCCGTTTGATTTCCTTATGAACCTCACAAGAAATAGTGTTCTGCACTTCAAAATGCCCTTTCTTTTCAGCTGAAGCTTTTGCTTTTTATACTGAGAACCCTTTTGAGCCAGCACACTTGTTCTTAATGCTGCACTATCAACTTCTCTGCAGTCGTCAGTTGTTTGCTGATATTTGTCAGTATGTGCATTCAAAATATTAGTGCTGGTGTCTAAGTATGTGTAATGCTTAGATTATGTTTACTGGCAAACTGTTGTAATCTCTGGTACCAATAACCAGGAAAAAATAATTTCAAACTAGGAACTCAATTTGGAATTTGCTATATGTCAAGAACTGCTTTTATATGTCAGTGCTCCCCAACAAAAATTAGGTATTGTTTAAGGTTTACATTTTCTTTGAGTCAGTTTCCAGACATATCTTTTTTTGTTTGTTGTCTGACAAGAAGTAGAACATTTTCTCAATTCACATATAATATCCTGCAAAATACAAATGCTGCTGATTACTCCCTGGCATGTTGAATTGTGATAGACAATCTTGATTCTAAGGTCATATTAGATTCGGTCTCTGTTCCTATAATAAATTTCCTTTATTCTAGGAAGAAAAACTTCTCATAAATAGGACTTGTTTCTGGCAAATTAAATTAAACAGAGTGGGTTTCCTTGGCATCAGCACTTGTGACTGCTGAAGTGTCTTAGCAGCACACCTGAGCTGCATGTAAGATACTTGTGCTGGGCTCTTGTACACTTGCCAAGGCCTAAGAGAGATTGAAAATGACTGAAGTTGAGGGATGCTCTGCCTGCTGCTGCACATTTGTATTTCACAGTATCACAGTATCACAGTATAAACAAGGTTAGAAGAGACCTCAAAGATCATCAAGTCCAACCCATTACCACAGACCTCGAGATTTCATAAAGCTTTCCCCATATTGTGGTCAGGCCCACAGAATAGACAAAATTCTTACAAACTATCTAATATGTCATGACTTTACTAAAATAAATGCTAGATGCTGTGAATGAAGCACTTGGAGCTGCAAGTGCATTGAGGTCTGCATGTGACCACTGATGAGAAGAGGAGACTAAGCTAAATCATAGAATCATAGAATCATATAATGGTAAGGTTGGAAGGGACCTCAAGGATCATCTAGTTCCAACCCCNGAACAAGTACAACGATCTTAAGTGCCTCTAAGTTTTTGACTGTGTAGCTCACTTGAATGACTTGGTGTTTATCATTTGGTCTTCTCAAGTGGAGCTATTTGCTAGATTTTTTTTTTTTTCTCAAAGTATATATATATTTTTTCAGAATAGAAAGGAAAACCAGTGAAATCATACGTGTTGTTCTCCCAGAGGATGGAAAAGAAATATTACATTGAAAAAATGCATGTGAATGTACATCAGTATCCCCACAGTGTCTGGGCAGCATGGAGTTTAGCACCTAAACAGCTTGCAAATGCTATGCAGTCTAGGTATGACTTCTGAAAGGAGTCTGCTAGCCCTAGGTGCAAGGCCAGTGAGATAAGGATGTATTAGCAGCCACAGTGCTGAAAACACAGGGTTAACTTGCTAAAGAGTGTTGAAGAAGGTGCATCCAGAGGCTGCTTAGTTCCACCTCCTGGCACTGATTCCCTGGACTGTCTCAGTATGTTGTGTGGATACATCACTGGATCATGTGCACAGTCACTACTTCTTTGCAGCCATCAACATTTGTCTAATTTCAAACATGAAGAAATTCCCTTAGATGACCTATTCATGTCTTCTAAGTTTCATTCCCTCAGGGCGTATTTCCATGGAATTATTAAAGAATTTTGTTTTCCTTTCATGAGTGCATAACATTAAGCTTGGTCTGGAATTCAGCTCTGCTGAAAAGAATAGGTTTTTCCTTTGTTCTTTAATTTTGTTCTAGCAAAGCAGAAAATACTGCAGACAGTGCCATAAAATGTAAATAGTTAATGTGAAAATCTTTTCCCAACAGTGACAGGGTAATATCAAAATGTTCTGAATTGTTTATCTGTTTCTTAATGAGAAATAAGGAGCATCATAGATATTAAGAGATTCCCTAGGGCTAATGTGTTTGAGGACCATGTACTGAAAGTTTCTGATGTTTAATAAATTATAAGCTAGCAATGCAGGGTGATTTTAAAGAGGTTTTAAAATAGTTTTTTGGGGTGTTTTTTTTGGTGAGGTTTGTTGTTTGTTTGCTTGTTGTTTTTTTTTTTCTTTCAGATTTTCTTTAGATAATGAATACCAATACACTGCACATTTGCAATTCATGTCTGTTCCTATATGAAATTCATGCTTGTATAGAGAGGCCAGTGCACATTTGGGAAATGTACTTGCACTCAGGCAGCCAGGTTCACTGTCCTCTTGTGTCTGCAGAAAGCAATCAGGAAAACATCTGTGCCTAGCTAGAGCTAATTTTAATGGATTGGGCTCAAATGTTGGCAGAAGGCACGTGCTCCAGGAGCAGCCAAAAGATGGTTAATTGGCTGTCAGCTTTGGAGCCTGACCATTAGCTGGGAGACACAATGCTTATTTATGGAGTCATGGTCCTTACTTCCAAGGCAAGCAGAAAGCAGTGGGAGTCTGTATGGCTGTGAGGAATGGGAATGAAAAGCGACAGGGTAAGTGGCAGTGAAATGCCTGTGCCTTCTTTGCCAAAGGGGGTAGAGGGAAAGCTGCCATCAGCTACAGCATTTATCCCTTCTCCAGTTAAAAGTGAACAAAACCAATTGTACTTTTATTAAAGGGAGAAAACTCTACTGTCATGTGGTGAAGGAGTTTTCTTCTGAAGTTTGTAGGACTAGTCACTGTACTTTGACAGCATGGGTTGTGCTAGGTCTACTGAAACTGTGCTGCTAAGTGGCTAACTGACTAACCTTTATTACAGGTGTGTGGCTGCCTCAAAGAGTGTTCAATTACACTTTAAAATTAATTTATAATAACAATATTGGCAGCAGCTGGGTTTGGTGTTTCCTCAGAGTCCTGTTACATTGCTTCCTGGAGGATGAGATAATGATGGTGCCTTGGTTTTTCTCTTGTCCTTGGCAGAAAGCTGATGAGTGTGGAACCAGATGCTTGACTGGGTGAGACATGAGTGCACATTTGCCTCCTCTGTGCTAGGATTTGGTTGTTTGGTGTTTCTTCCTCTTTTTAATGTAGTGTTCTTGAGGTAAAACATTTCTAATAAGAAAAGGCTAGTAAAGTGAGGAATTTTCTCTCTCCCCATATTTCAGGAGAACAAATATGCACAAACTGCTTGTAGATTTTAAACTGAGGGATGGAAATGGGAGTGGAGTATTTTGTAGTTAAAGATAAGAGTTGAGTTTTAGTTTTCTGGAGGAGCAGACCCTTTTGTTTTGGAATGAGCAAGACTGCTGCTCTGGAAACTGGTCTGGAAATTGGTGATTGAAAACCAGCCCTGTGTGGTGCTTTGAATGAGAGAAAGCCTCACAACAACTGTTGCTGTGGTATCTTCTGACTACTTTTGCCTCACACTTGCACAGTCATCTGCTTTTTGGTCCCTTTTCCCCATTATTTTGTTGTTGCTCAATTCCTTAAGGGAAGGAGGATTATGGGCTTTTGTTCTGTCTGGCCAGTGGCTCCTTGCCTGGCTGCCAGTTCAAACTGCTAACCAGTTTGAACCATAGCTGGAGGGAGAAGGAAAACCCTATGGTTGCCTACTCAGTGCGTTTGACTCTTAATTCAATGCATATTAGACTCAATAAAACCCACTCAGATGCTCATCTGTATGTGCTAGTCTAATAATTAAAATCTTAATTCTTTTACCACCATTACCACCAAGCCCAACATAACCACATCAGAAAGCTCACACACAAGCCTCATTATTCAGATTGAAAGCATAGCAGGAAATGACTAGAAAATACATTCAGAGGACTTATTTGGGACAGGCATGCAAGTGTTTTATCATGCTAAACAGGCTTTTGTTTCTGTGCTGTTAGGCAATGGCAACAAGAGTTGGAAATGCTCAGATGAAGTACGTTTTATTTTTCACCAGCAAGGAGCAGTAAACTCCTGGGACCTGGAAAGGGGAGAAAAAAAAAAAGGCAGTTCTCCCTCAGTTTGACAGAACAGTATCTGCACTGAACTGATACATTAATTGTGTCTGGCAGCCTCCATTTAATTGTGACTCATTGCAAATGATAGAGTTAGTCAGCTCCTCAGTTGCAATTCTGGTTTTGTACCAAGAATAATAGAAACTGGGTAGCACATAGGTTGGTTTTTTTGGTTATTTTTTTTTTTATTCTTCTTTTCCTTCCTTCTTATTTTTTCCCTACAAAGCTCTGCAATTTTGAGTAGTAGCCTTCCAGTATCTGAAGGGGGCCTACAGGAAGGCTGGGGAAGGACTATTGACAAGGGCTTGCAATGACAGGACTAGGGGCAATGGGTTTAAACTGGCGGAGGGGAGATTTAGACTGGGTGTCAGGAGGAAGTTCTTTGCAGTGAGGGTGGTGAGACACTGGCACAGGTTGCCCAGGGAGGTTGTGGCTGCTCCCTCCCTGGAGATGTTCAAGGCCAGGTTGGATGAGGCCTTGAGTGACTTGTACTAGTGGAAGGTGTCCCTGCCTATGACAGGGGGTTGGAACTAGATGATCCTTGAGGTCCCTTCCAACCCTACCATTCTATGAATATCTAAAGATTTGTGATTATTTATTTTTTCTATATATCCATTACACTCCTTTTTGACTGCAATAATTTTAGAATCTACCTATGAAATTCAGCCTCACAATGTATTCTCTGGTATCACAGCTATTCTAGAATTAAATGCATACAGGAAGCAACTAAACCAACTAAACTTCTTTGGTATGATTGTGCTACAACAATGCCAGTAAACCACCAGTGCCTATGACAGTAATTAGCCCCAGCATCTGCGATTCATCCCACTGTAAGTTGTGTGATGCTGTTGCTGAGTTAGAAGGAAAACCTGTGTTTTGATTTTTGACAAAGGGAGGAATGTGGATGAATTTCAGGAGAAATATCCATCCTCCAAGTCTTTATAGACTAAAGTAAGGTGTTGGAAAATAAGGAAATGAAGTGGGAGATTAAATGTGTCTTTAACTGCATGTAAAATCAACCAGTCATTTTAATCTTCTGATTTGTATTGCACTCCCTAGTAAGAGAACTTCAGTTAGGCTTAAGTCTTATTTTGATAAACCCCTTGGTTTATCAAAAAGACTTTTAGTTCAAGCTACTTTTCTAGGTTGAGGAAAGAGAGGGTGGAAGGGAAAAGATGGATAAATTAACAATGATGTCTGCAAGGTCTTTGCAAACTACAATAGATTATTTGGACCGGGGTTAAATCCATTTGATTACTACCAGTTATTTGCAGACCTAAAGACATGCCCTTCATCTGATTTGCCAATATAGTCTGGATTATAAATGCTAATATATGCACTGGCTTGATGAAATCCTCCAACTATTTAACCTTTTGAAGTTTCTTCTTGCTGACTTCTGTAAGCCAGAGTTCTAATGCACCTGTGAAATTCTGACAGTTGTGCAGCAACCTCTTTTCTAATAACTACATACTAATACATACTTTTCTAATAACTACTGTGCTTTTAAAAATGCTTTCCAAGCAGAAGATAGAATGGATCTTTTTTTTTTAAAGTAAAATTTTTGAAAGATAGAAGAAAGAGCTCTAACTTAAAAGGAACACAGGAGAAACTGGGGTCTCAGAAATCTGCATCAGTGGAATTGTAAACACTTGAAAGGAAGGACCTAGAGTTACTGCTGTAGCAGTCAGTGTTTG
Organism: Ramphastos sulfuratus; assembly: GCA_013399055.1. Classification (NCBI taxonomy): domain Eukaryota; kingdom Metazoa; phylum Chordata; class Aves; order Piciformes; family Ramphastidae; genus Ramphastos; species Ramphastos sulfuratus. Next base: position 109,348 of record WBNM01026596.1, read on the forward strand.
TGTTACTCCCAGAGCTCTTTTCAGTGACCAGAATGTTAGGGATGACTATTTTGTGTGTGGGCACATATGAACATATTATAAAAATACATAAATTAAAAAAAAAGACCATCCAGATTTCAGAGAAAAAGAAAACCACCCCTCTCTTTCAGCACAGCTTTAAAACATGACAATAATAACTGGTATTAATGTGTGATATTGGTTAATTAAAGGCCTACTAATCTCACATAAATAATAGGGAAAAAAAATGGGAATTACCTTCATCTATGTAACACCTTGTGCTGGTTTGAGGCTATGGGAATATTTTAATATAAAAGATTAGATTATAGGCTGTGAAAAGAAAACAATGGTGATGTCTGCTTCACTCATAGGCTTGCTGAGATGTATTAAAAACAAGGAGACAAACATAGATAACACAGTCTCTGGGAGCTGGTGTGCTTCTGCTGTGTAACCTAACTAATCATTCTGCTTCTAACCCCCCGGCCGATCCTCCAAACTCACCTTGCACGTAAGGCAGACCCTGGGGTAAGGTAGAGGGGTGGAAAGAAGGTGGAAGGGTGGTTGGGAGCCCCTCCTGGAGACTCTGATTTCTGGAGGGGTGTTGTGTTTCTATGTTACCTTTAACTTGTATATTTCTGTAAATATTCCTGTATCTTGTGTATATATCTGCTTGTATATTGTGCTGAGCTGTAAACAGAACTTCATTCCTTAACTTACAGCTGGCCAAGTGTAGTCTGGGTGATTTTCATAGAGTGGGGGGGTGGGTAACTCCCAAACCATCACACATCTCATCTCATAAATATAAGTCATTAGGCCTGGTCGCTGATTCCTTGTCTGAGATTAAAGATAACTCTTAAATTCTGACATTATGTAGAGGTTGATGTTTCCCTTTTTTCTGGGGTAAGATATAATTACAGCAGCTGAGCATTTCCATAAAATGTAGTCCCATGTTCTTCCAGTGATTAATGTTGTAGTTACTTCCATTGTTTTAATGCATAATGCTTCTTACATTTGCTTTTGTAGGATGAACCTAAATCCATCAGTGGAGCGTTATCATGCCAGCTTCTCCACTATTTTTATTTAGCTAATTCAACCACTGCAGTACCTAAAAGGATATAATTAATCATTATGTTCCTAACCTTGGCTTTTATTGAGACCACAGTTAATTAAGTTTACAAATTGACACAGAAAAGTTTGATCCAGATGAATTGCCTCTGAGAAGGATTTGTATTGGTAAAAGTCTCTGGACCAATATATTGTTGACTTTCCCAGCTGGGGATGAAAATCTACCCAGGTAGTCCTGAGTCAGGGCTGGCTCATAAATGCAGCCAAGCAATGCATACCAACTTGATGAAACCACTTCAGGAAATTAGAAGCTAGAGAGTGTCACCAGCTTCTCTAAACAGTTTTGCACTTAAAGAGGCTGATCTTGCAAAACATTCATTACCACAGCTCCTGCCTACATCAGTGGCTTCTCCCAGACTAGCAGGGTGCTGCTGAAGTCAGTGGGAACAAGGAGGAGGGCTCTAGAATTGTTTGGCACCAGCTGGGACAGCCACATTGGCACATGAGATGTGACCCCCAGGTGGGGTCTCCTGATGGGATCTGCCTGGAAAAGGAGGACTAAAGGCTCATTTGGGTGACTGGCTGGCTACCAGCCTGCTGAGGAGAGCTTGAAACTGGGAGAGGTGGGAGAGAAGTAACTGGCTGTGGTTAAGTCAGGAAGCAGTGACCAGGATTGAAAATGAGTGGGGTAGGAGCTGAGGAGGCATCAGGGATGATAAAGCAAGGTACAGAGAGGCCCATCTGAAGTGTACTGCATGAAGCACCACTGGAGCACCTGGGACCTGGCAGCCCAGCTTGTGTGGCTGGAGTGCTGCTGCAGAGAAACAGGTAGGGAGGAGGAAGAGGGAAGGTGAAGGAGCAGCTCTGATGTAAGCAGCTGAGAAACGTGTTACGCTGGTGGAGAGCTGCTGGGGCAGGGCCAGAGAAGAGGCCTGGCAGATGGGGTTTTGTTAGCTCAGTTGCCAAACAATTCAGTGCTTGTCTCCTGTGTCCTAGGTAAGAGGAACACTGTGTTTGGGGACTGAGTTTGATTCTGTGACTCTCTAACAAAGAGAAAAATGCAGCTGGGAGGATTATACTCTTTCAGGGTAGCAAACCTGTAGTCTGAAGTTCTCACAGCTGCTTTGCATTTGCTTTTCCTCTGCAAACAATAATTTGCAGGTGAACTGGCAAAAGATTGCTATAAATAATCTTAAAATACTCTTATGGAAATTTAAGCAGTTATTTTTACTTGAAATATTTCATCTAACACAAATTTTCAAGATAATTAGAAGGGTTAGGTGATAGGTTGGAGTCGATGGTCCTAGAGGTCTTTTTCCAACCTGGTAAATTCTGTGATTCTGAGCTAGCTGATAATACACCATTAGAAACACATTAAGAACACTGAGCATTTCTTCTGGCAAAATAAACTCTAGAACCTCAAAAGCTGCCTGGACATGTTCCTGTGCAACCTGCTCTAGGTGACCCTGCTGTAGTAAGGGGTTGGACAAGATGATCTCCAGAGGTCCCTTCTGACCCCTGTCATTCTGTGTGAATGCTTTTCTTGACTGACTTTGTTATTTTTTTCCCTTTGTGATTAATGGTGAACATGTGTAGAAGTGTTTTTCCTACAGTATCTACAGGCTGTGCCAGCTAGATACAACTATTCATTTGAAGAGTCTGTCCTTTGCAGAGGCTACACAAAGCACTGCAGCTTTGCTGTCTATTTACTATGATACTACTTGTTTCACTCCCTTTTTTGTCTTAATTTGAAGAACTTATTCATATTCTCCACTCTGCTGCCTCCTGCAGCAGCTTGAGCTCAGCAAATGACTCTAACCTCTGCTTTAAGGGTGTTAAGGATCCTGAGCTACCTTTAAACCTCTCTGATGTTCTTGTGGCTGCAGTAAAAATGGATGTGTGATAGATATACTTCCGTTCCTGTTCCGGGCAGTGCTAAATAGTCTTGGATACTATTAGACCGAAGCTGTAAAAGGCAGGATGTTTGATTCATGCTAACCCAGAACCACATCTTTCATGCATATTTGAACACTTTAGTACAGGATGGCTGAAGTTAGGCCTGAGCAGTGTGCTCAATGACAGCACAACGGTTCCAAAGCAATCAATGAGGTGGTTCCTTTTGACTGGAAGACTCAGTGGGTGGATGAAACAGAAACTCATGCAATGACCACTGAAACATCACATTATTTTCCTGACCATTTGTAATGTTCATGAAAGAGTGGGGAGAAGAACAAGCAAACAAATGTTTTCCTCTTTAAATAGTCTGAATCCTTTACTTTTTTTTTTCCTTCCAATNATTAAATACTGAGGAAAGCGATGGGAAGGAACTTGCTGTTTTACTCTGGGTCAAGTGCTGCTCGAATCAGGTTGATGAAGGATGGCTAGCAGAGTAAGGGAGATGATTCTGCTACTCTGCTCTGGTGAGACCTCACTTAGAGTGCTGTGTTCAGCTCTGGGGCCCTCAACACAAGAAACACATGGACCTGATGTAGAGGTTCAGAACACCTGGAGGACCTCTTCTGTGAAGACGGGCTTGAGAGAGTTGAGGTTGTTCAGCCTGGCAAAGGGAAGGCTCTGGGGGAACCTTGTAGCAGCCTTCCAGCACTTGATGTGGGCCTGCGAGAAAGCTGGGCAGTGATTATTTACAGAGGCATGTAGCAACAGGACAAGCAGTAATGGTTTTGAACCAGAGAAGAGGAAGTTTAAAATGGACATGAGGACATTAGTATGGAAGTAGTGGAACACTGGAACAGGTTGCCCAGGGAGGTTGTGGAGACCCCTTCCAAGGAAGCATTCAAGGTCAGGCTTGATGGGACTCCAAACAACCTGATCTAATTGGGGATATCCCTGCTTTACTGCAGGGGGGTTGGACTAGATTCCTAGAAGTCCCTTCCAAACCAGTGCGTTCTATGGTATCTGCTTTGGTTTATGGCTTTCCAGATGTCCAACAAACTAGAATCTTGCTGATTCATCCTGCTTTTCTTTTCATCTCTGGGCCAAGGATATTTACACATGTAAGTTGTTTTTGGTTGGGTTTTTTTTTTAATTCCTTAAAGTTTAGATATTTTTAGACTATGTGAAAATAAGCTTGCTTTTCTAACGTTAGTGTTTGTGATACAGAAAGACATCTCTGCAGTTAGAAGTACTTATTTTTCAGAGTAATGTGCCATTACTGCAACTGAATTATTAACATGAAAAGGATGATTGATCAAACAATCTACTGCAATGTGAGGGCTAGAACAAGGTCAAAGTTATTTTACAGGTATATGGAAACTAATAAAACCAGTAGCTTGCACGTACAGACAGATATCTCCACTCATGGTTATTGTTGTTTTCATTGTTATATTTGATAGTCTGCTTTCCACTTCTGACTTTCACTCAGACTGCAAGTTGCATTTATTCATCTCGGCCTGCAGCACTTTACAAACTGTTTATTAATGACAATACCAAACTCAGGTCCTCAGATGTACAATCCTATATCATAGAAGAATTAGTATAAACTGCTTGCAGTATCTTGACGTGTCAAATAAAGATTAGACCGGTTCACTGATCTTTCTCACAAGTAATCTCATCTCAGGGACACATAATTCTCAAAAAAATTAAAGCCAACAGAATAGTAATCATGAGTAGTTTATCTGGTGAATTTCCCAATCAGTTGTGGTATAAATAATTTATGTATGAATTTCAACATTGCATGCATTACCATTCCTAAACAGTGATTACATCTTGTTGGAGAATCTGAGGACTCTGTGTAATAAAGCAAGTATAATTTAGGACAGATCAGACAGAAGTTTTATTTACTATGATCATTGTGAGAGAACAGTCAGGCAGCATCTCCCCCCCTGCTGCCCTGTTCTCTGCCAAGTGATCACAGACCCAGTATATACCTTGTCAGAGAAAGAAGAAAGAGGCGAGGAAAAACAATTTCAGTACTAAAGGCAGATATCCATTCTTGGGGGGTGGACTACTTGAGTCCCTTGTTAACTACCAGTATTCTATGGAATCATAAAATTATAGAATGGTTTAGGTTGGAAGGGACTTCAAAGATCATCTAGTTCCAATCCCCTGCCATAGGCAGGGACACCTCCCACTAGAACAGGCTGCTCAAGGCCTCATCCAGCCAGGGAGGGAGCAGCCACAACCTCTCTGGGCAATCTGTTCCAGTGCCTCACCACCCTCACTGTAAAGAACTTCCTCCTGACATCCAGTTTGAATTTCCCCTCTGCCAGTTGAAACTCATTACTCCTCATCCTGTCATTGCAAGACCTTGTAAATAATCCCTCCCCAGTCCTTTTGTAGGCCCCCTTCAGATACTGGAAGGCTACTAAAAGATCATCTTGAAGCCTTCTCTTCTCCAGGCTGAAGAGCCCCAACTCTTGTAGCCCATCCTCATAGGAGAGCTGCTCCAGCCCTCTGAGCATCTTCAACCTTTTGATGTCCTTCATAAATAACATATGGAGAGATAGCTTGTAGTATTAGTTTAGCTTAGAAGTGAAGAGTTGGGAACAATCACAGACTGTTAGCTTTTAGGTAAAGGGAATCTTCTTTTAGTAAAGGTAACTTCTTAGCAACTTCTAATTTTAGCAGCACAGTCTGAATCCCTATGACATGTGCAGAAGGAGAAGAGAAAAAGTTAAGTGTTGCAATAAGTGGATTGAAAAGATGTCATGCAACTTCCCTGACCAATCACACAGATGACACTGCTGAGTAAATAAGATGAAGAATTTAATAATTTGCACCATAACCAAGAGCAGGAACAGCAAATATGAAAATGAGCATAATGGGCTTTATATCAGGTTCGATGGCAACTGTTTTGGTTACATCATGCCCTCAGCTCCTGTTTTGTATGTGCTGTATAAATGTGATTAATACATGTGTGTGTGCATTTAAAATATAAACATAATACATGCATTTACAAGGGATGCTTGCTAATGCATCAAAGAAACTCACTCCAATTTATTCGTCAGAACAGGGATGTTACAGGTCCCCAAAGTGGAGCAAAAGCATGAGCCAGCAGTGTGCCCNGTTGAAGGGTTAGGTGGGCACTGGAGTAATACACTTCTCTTATCTTTGTCATTGTCACAAGCAGACCTGATCACCTGAATTATCTTAACACAAATTGCCTGCTTGTACCTGCCCCATCCTGTGCCCTCATCCTTGGAACAGGAGGACAATACTGTGTATCATAGGATGTCAGGGGTTGGAAGGGACCCGAAGAGATCATTGAGTCCAACTCCCCTGCCAGAGCAGGACCATGCAATCTAGCTCAGGTCACACAGGGACATATCCAGAGAGGCCTTGAAAGTCTCCAGAAAAGGAGACTCCACAACCTCTCAGGGTCACAGAGCACTGGAACAGGCTCCTCAAATAATAAAGAAGTTCCCTCTTGTGTTGAGGTGAAACCTCCTGTGCTGCAGCTTACATCCATTGCTCCTTGTCCTATCACAAGGAGCAAGTGAGCAGAGCCTGTCCCCTACTCCTGACACCCAGTCCTCAGATATCTATGAACATTTCTTAAATCACCTCTGCCTTCTCCAGACTAAAAAGCCCTGGTTCCTCAGCCTCTCCTCATTAGGCACATATAATTACATGTGTATCACTACTCCTTATCTCAGCTAACTGCTGTGATCTTTGCAACAAATCATTCATCATTTGTTTGCAGCTGCAAATCAATATCACTTTTCAGTGATAGTGCAAGTTCTTCTCCCTGTGTCTGGTATTTCTTCTTCTTGTGTGCTGAGTATTGTTATTTAATATTAATTCAAGAGGTTTGGGTCTTCAAGGTGTTCAAGGCCAGATTGGAGGAGGCTGTGAGTAACCTGTGCTAGTGGGAGGTGTCCCTGCCTATGGCAGGGGGCTGGAACTAGATGATCCTTGAGGTCCCTTCCAACCTTACCATTCTATGATTCTTTACTTGGATATCTATTTGATGTTTAGCATGTTGTTTTTCAACTATAGCTACAGTATGAAGCTTGAGCTTTTCCTGGTCACTGCTTCATCTTCTAATCTTCAAAGATCTGAAGAAAATTTCTATTGCCAGTTTCAAGCTTTTGCAAACTGGTCTCTAGTCAGCTGCTGCTTCAGCTAAGGTTTTCCCAGGGCTTTCTTTAAAGGTGATTGTTGTAATGCCTGTGTCAAAGGCCACTTGTTGATTATCTGACTTATGCTTGAGACTCTCAGCTACATGATTTACAATTCTTTGCCAATATTTTTATTTATCTTCCATTGCTTCAGTCATGTAATAGATAAACTACATTATTAGGAATTTAATTAATACTTTCATTTTGCATTTTAAACTCTGCTTTCCTTAATGTCTCCTTGTTTTACTTATTCTTGGATCTTTTCATCAGTATACAGAGGCCTGCTGCAATTTAAAAATCATGGCATTTGGCAACAAGCATAATAATTAAGTAAATTTATAAAACAGATTCGTAGCATGATTATTAAACTAAATGAAGGGTAGCAAATCATGAAGAGCTGAGAAACTGAATTATGCTCTCTATTATGCATTTCTCAAAAATAAAAAGAGGGAAAAAAAAAAGAATGCTAGGGAACTAAAACTTCTGCCTAGGCAGTGTTCACTGATTAGTCTAGTGAAGCCTCATAGATATGATTATCTTATGGCAGTCTCCAGGATTGGATATTGGAGAAAGAATTCACATCCATAAAAATTAAGGTACAATAACACATCTTGTGCTAATACTCAATGTTATTTTGTGAGTGTAATAGGCTCTAAATCCACTATAAAAAGTGAAATATTGTTTCTGTTCTCCCACCTGTGCTGAACTAACACCATCCCATGGCTGTACTTGGGTAGGAGTGAGTGTCACAAGTTTAAAACCATGCATTGCCACCTTTTCACTTCTTCATAGAATCATAGAATGGTAAGGTTGGAAGGGACCTCAAGGATCATCTAGTTCCACCCCCCTGCCATAGGCAGGGACCCCTCCCACTAGTACAGCTCACTCAAGGCCTCATCCAACTTGGCCTTGAACACCTCCAGGGAGGGAGCAGCCACAACCTCCCTGGGCAACCTGTTCCAGTACCTCCCCACCCTCACTGGAAAGAACTTCTTCCTAACATCCAGTCTAAATCTTCCCTCTGCCAGTTTAAACCCATTGCCCCTTGTCCTGTCATTGCAAGACCTTGTCAATAGTCCCTCCCCAGCCTTCCTGTAGGTCCCCTTCAAATACTGGGAGGCTACTCTAAGGTCTCCTGGAAGCCTTCTCTTCTCCAGAAGAAAGAATATTTTGATGTTCTGCACACCTCTATGAGAGTAGTAACAGCAGGAAATTTCTTTTGTTTGCAATGCAGGTACTTTTCTCTGAACCACCTCTCCTCAGAACTCCAAAAACCATTTTGGTCTGATTTGTTTCATTGGAGCTATTTCTGAATAAGGTTCCTGTAGCCATGTTCAATATTTCATGATTTGAGCCCCAGATAAAGTACACTTCATCACACAGCTTCACTGCTCACATTTTTAATGTATTTAAATAGAACTGAACAGGATGTTTTAGAAGAACATACTTCATCTAGAAATGCCAATTTGTCAAAACCGGAATTGTGTGGGAAAGGCCTGATTTGATCCATTTCTTTTTTTTTTTTTCCTGTGGAAAAAAGCTTTAAGAACCAGATTTCAACTGCTGAGAGCATCTCATCTCAACATTTTCAACATGCAAGTGGCAGTTTTCTTGGCTTGGAAAAATATTTAAACTAGAAGTGAATGCAATAAGAATAAAAGAAATGCAGAGAATTTTAAGAGAATGAAATAATTCTACTAAAGTAAATTAGCCTTTAAGTACTTAAGAATTTAATTAGATTTTATGGCTCTTCATCCAGACTGTTTTCTGCACTCCTGTGCTCAGATGAAGCTAGCTCATATTTCTTAATTTTGCCTGATGTACTCTTGGCTTCATGCCACTTTCATTCAAAATGGTAGTGAGACTGCTTTGGGGTTAGGTCAGTGCTGAACATTTGTCCCCATATTAAGACCAGTCCAAAAAGGGGCCAAGTTTTCATTCTCCTCACAGGAAAAGGAGATCAGCTTCCATCAGACAAGACTGTTTTTCCCTGTGAAAACACACCTTTATAATTTGTCCTGTGTGATAATTACGCTTAATTTTATCATTGGTTAGTTAATTTTTGTTTTGTGGTTGGCTATGTATGTGTAACTGGTTTAATGGCTGGTTCAGAGGACCCTTCTCCTTGCCCTTATTGCAGGTGGCAGAAGAGATGGAACACCAAACCTTACTTTTTGTGTCACTTGTAATTTTGCCCCTCTATGGCAAGTCTCAACAGAGATTAGAATATCAGAAAGGACCAATGGAGAGGTTCCTCACTGAATCTGATACCCCTAGCTACCAGTTCAGTCAACCCCCTCCATTTCATGGGAGGAGGCAATAAAATTACATGTATCTTACAGTACTGAGTTACTGGCTTATAAAAACTTGGGCTAAATGCAGACTTCATTCATGGTAAAAAATAACCAAAACCAATGCATTAGTGCCCATATAATGATGAGGTGTATATAGGAAGAAAGGTCTTGAATGACTGTCAATACTCTGCAAACATGATGCTTCTTGGTAGTCAAAACCTAAACAGTTTTTGAACTTCTTATGTGNTTGCTCAGACATTTTCATTCATGTGAGAACACAGCACACTTCTGTTTTGTGAGGTAATGAGAATCAGAACAGAGAGGGGAGGAATATCTAGGATAAAGAGAAGGAATGGCTCCCACGTGTGGATAACATCAAGGTTTTGTGAATAGGATAACTGGGCTTTGGAAAGACTATGTATATATAGAGTTGTCTCTAAACCCAAGGTGACTCGAAGTGAAGAGTAAGATGGCACAAGACTTAAGGTGAAACAAATATTTCTTCACATAAAGCAAAGTATAACTTATAGAACCACTTGTTGTAAAGAGCTATGAAAGGAAATATAAATGGATTTACAGTGCATTAGAGGAATTCATGTGGGGTTAGGTGTCCTAAGGCAATAGAAAACAGGAAAGTCTGGCTGTCTGAAGACAAACAAATACCTTGAATTATGGGGAACCCCCTTAAGATTCTATTTGGTATAACATTCATACATGTGTGTGCACATATACACAATGCCAGACTGCAAGGCAGGATTTTCTGGGGTTTGTGTACCTGTGTAAGGAAGAGAGCTCTGTATTTAGATGGGTGCAGCTGGGGGCATACACACATACTTAGTACTGTGTACAGTTCTGGAACCCCCAGCACAGGAAGGCCATGGAACTGTTGGAGTGGGTCCAGAGGAGGCCACAAAGATGATCCGAGGGCTGCAGCAGCTCTGCTATGAGGACAGACTGAGAGAATTGGGGGTCTGCAGCCTGGAGAAGAGAAGGCTTTGAGGAGACCTTAGAGTAGCCTTCCAGTATCTGAAGGGGGCCTATAGGAAGGCTGGGGAGGGACTATTGACAAGGTCTTGTAATGCCAGGACAAGGGGCAATGGGTTTAAACTGGCAGAGGGAAGATTTAGACTGAATGTTAGGAGGAAGTTGTTTGCAGTGAGGGGGGTGAGACACTGGCACAGGTTGCCCAGGGAGGTTGTGGCTGCTCCCTCCCTGGAGGGGTTCAAGACCAGGTTGGATGAGGCCTTGAGTAACCTGTACTGGTGGGAGGTGTCCCTGCCTATGGCAGGGGGTTGGAACTAGATGATCCTTGAGGTCGCTTTCAACCTTACCATTCTATGATTTCTTGATATGTGTTATTTTCCAAAGGCTGCAGACTGTTTCACACCTGTCAAATATTGTCACTGTAAAACTATGAGGTCTGCTGTATATTCTGTGGAAGATTTTTCTCTTGTCTCACTTGGGCTGTCACCTGTTAGAACTTGGCTTTTAAACTTATTTGCATTGGAGCTTTTACTACTCACTCAGATGAGAAGTACAATTTAGAAACAACATCTATGCAGCAGCTGGGACATTCACAGGCACTGCCAAGCCTTTGTTATTACATGCATGTAAGGATTGTATTCCCTCTGATGGTTTACTGTACTCAAATGTAAGAATGGAGATCTTGGGTCTCCTTTTATTAAAGGTTCTTTCTTTTTTGATTTGGTCTTGACTTTCAGGGATTAGGAGTATTAAAAGGGCAGAGGATGCCAGTGAAGGAAAGATTGTCTTCAATTGCTGTCTGTTAGTAATCCCTGTGTGATGCAAGGCAAGGATGTGCAGGTTGCAGAGAGCTGCACTTCCCGTTGTGTGAATGGAGAAGTCACAGTGATGCCAGGTTTTGTGATGGTGCAGGGAACCAGAATGTGAGATGTTTCACACAAAGTATGATTTTTTTTTTTTTTAAGACATTTTGTATGTTCTCTCTCATCAGCTCAGGGGCAGGGAAAGTGCACTGGGACTGAGCTAAATGAAGACAATCCAAAACTGACATTTTTGGTATTTCAACAAAATTCACCTTTCTAATGTCTTAGAAATGGGAAGCCTTGTAATGGGGTGGGTTAAACTCAAAGTTAAGTGTGAAAGACTTTTAGCAAGCAAAGAGTCTTCTTATTGCCAGACCTAGAAAAAAATTTCAAGACTTGCAAACTTGTTTGCCTGTAGTTTGTTTCTGGGTATGAAACCATGCGCCCAAAGACGTGCAAAGCCCGGGATGCATCTGTGCTGCAATTGCAGGTAATGGACCCATAGAGACTCTACAATTCTGTGATGGTTTGGGAGTTACCAGCCCCCACACTTTGTAAAATGACCCAGACTAGAACTCAGCCGGCTGGAAGTTAAGGACTGAAGCTCTATTTACAGCTTAGCACAATATACAAGCAGATATATACACTATATACAGGAATAGTTACAGAAATATACAAGGTAAAGGTAATACAGAAACACAACTCCCCTCCCAGAAATCAGAGTCTCCAGGAGGGGCTTCCAACCACCCTTCCACCTTTTCCCCCACCCCTATACCTTACCCCAAGGTTTGCCTTATGCACAAAGTGAGTTTGGAGGATCAGCCAAGGGGGGTTAGAAGGAAAGTGGTTAGTGAGGTTACTCAGCAGAGAGGAGAAAGCAAGAAGCTAGCGAACCCAAGAGTGTCTGTGCCCAAGGGACTTATCTTTGCTTTGTACTCTTTTCTTATACATCTCAGCAAGCCTATGAGTGAAGTAGACATCACCATTGTTTTCCTTTCACAGCCTAGAATATAATTTTCTCTATTAAAATATTCCAATTAGCCTCAAATCAGCACAAATTCTTAATTTGGGAATGAGAACACGGGGCAAAGAATTTAAAATGATTTATTTTTAGGAGCACAGGTTGACACTGACAATGATATACTACCTGACAGCCTGTGCTGGGGGGTATATAAAGTACCACACTGCTTAGCATTCTTGCTTAGGTCTCTGCAATCACACTTGCACCACAGACTCAGAAAACTCACATTTAGGTTTGAATGCAAAGAGCCAGACTGTCTGTGGTCTGATCACAAATAGGAAGAATGTGCTTGGTGGAAAAACAAACTCTTAATCTGGTCTTGAATAGCAATTATTATGTATTTAGCATAAAATAGTAGTTATGGGAAAAATAGGTTTTCTTTTCCATTTGCAACAATGTGGTTCCCTGTGAGATTTAATTAATGGCTCTCATTTATTCTTATTTATCCCTATTCTGTGAGTGCTGAGTATAAAAGAACACATTTAATTTGGCTTCTGGGCAGCAAACAAATTCATTTAATGTGATATAGAAGCTTCTCTTTGGATTTCAGAGGGAAAAGAGAGGGAGGGACATGGAAGGGAAACATGGTTAGTAGCATTGATATCATGGACAGTTTGAATGGCTTGAGCAATCAGAGTGAATTTTGATGAAAAGAGGCATCCTCCTGCACAGCAATTTGGAGAATGGGGAATTGTTTCCAACAGCACATTAGGTAAATGGAACCCAGAAGCTATAGCCTACTTAATCTGGATGTAACATTTTGTCTTTTGGGGAATATAGAAGATGTTAGAAACACACCTATGCTCTCTATTATCTTTTTTCAATGAAGATAATTAGCTTTCCTTTGGATAATGTTGTCTTGAGGAGTAAATTTCAGGTTAAACAAATCTTCCTGCTGGATAAGTCAGGCTATACTACAAGTTTCAAAAAGATGTTGAAATGGACAGAGTAGCCAACCTGCAAAGTTCCTCCTACAAGCAAAGGAAGCAAGGAGTGAGGTGAATGTTGATAGATGGAGCAAGTCAGCCAGAGGGCTGTGTTCCTTTAATTAATGGAAGTTTTGCTACCAACTTTCAGTTAATTCAAGAGCAAGCCTTCAGGCTTTCTACCAAGCTTGATTGCAGACCCACTGGCATCAAGAACTGAAATCCAGTGCTGTAAACTTACATCTGTCTCTTTTGTGTGAAAAAGTCTGTTTTTAAAAGGCAGATTAAGTCCTTTTGAGGAGGGTGTTTATAGGAGAGGCTGGAGCAGCAGCAGCCTATTGTTTCAGGTAGCAATTGCTTAGTGCCTGTACTTGTAGGTTGTAAGAAGATCAACATGAAAAAAACTTTTCTTCCCATCTTGTGATACTTAAGCTAGCAAAGGAGAGAATGAAATTAATAGAAGAAAAACGAAAGCATAATTTAAGGGTGAAAATTGCCCAGGGCTCATTGCAAAGAACATCAGTAGACGACAGGGAATCCTGAGAATTTCATAGTACTGAAAGCAGAAAGAGCAATAACACTTCAATTTGCAAATGCCCCATTAGAACATGATGTTTCAGATCCTGCTCAGTCCTGTCTAGGATCATCTGCTCCCATCCCTGCAGATCATCCAGCATGGAAGCACAGGTGTATCTGCTTTTGATGACATGACTAATTTATTTGTTAAAAAAGGTTTTGAGTGGGGAATAAGGATTTATATTTTGGCTGCTGTAGTTGCATCATTCATCAACTCTTTCTTTGCTTTTGGCAATGCACATAATTTCCTCTGGCACAGTACTAATTTTAGTTCATTTAGATTCTTTTAATTTTTTCATATTTGTCACAGCTTAAAGACTCTGGCAACTTATGTGTGTTATAAGCTTGGGCTGTTTATTCCCTCCTTTCTCCCTTTTGGAAAATCTTTCTGAGAATATTTTTCATAGGGTTTTGAGATCAAATGGTATTAGCAGGCATGGCTGGCTGAGCTGAGTAGCTGGAGGCCATTTGGCCTTTGTGCAGATCTCTTTGCCATGCAGTTTGCACACTGATTCTTCTCACCAAGTGTCCTCCATGGTCTCTCTTTCAGCTCAGGGAAAATGCACAATAGCAGCATACTTGCTCACCAGGTATTCCTCTTATATCATCTTCTGTACTGGTAAAGGTAATACTGAGTAAGAAAGAAATGGGAGGCTTTTTTTGAGCACAATTTTTTAATGTTTGAATCACAAAGCAGGAGAGGATTTGACCTGTACCCTGTGAGGTGAAAGACAATGACTGCTGCTTTTGACTCGAGTGGATATGCAGTTTCACATACAAAATGTTCAAAGCAGGCAGCATTTTGGATGCCTTAGCATACCAGCATGCTAATTTCTATTACATGAAAAAGCAAAGGCAAAAAAATAAATGGAGAATAAATATCTCTTTGCATACATTTGTCTGCTGGATTCATGAGACACCTTGCCTTGTGCTTTATTCACTCTGCTTTACGAACTGTGTTTGAAGAGGATGATTCAGAGAAAGTCCCTTTTTATTCTCTGACATAGTTCTCAATTTTATTCACAATTGGTTGAGAAATCCGTCCTGGTACCCTTTTTTTTTGGTTTTTTTTTTCTAAGAGAAAAACCATGGAGTTGGTATGATTTACATTGGCTTTCAGAATCATTTGGCTTATAACTAGAAAATGCCTAATGCAGAATCAAAGACGCAGATGCTACTTGCTGAATTTCCCTGCTGCATTTTTACCTTCCAGCTCTTACTATGAACTTGCTATAGGGGCTGCTGTTGGCCATCTTCCTGGTTTTTTAATGTCACTGTCCTTTGACAATTCATAGATCTTAGTAAAACAAGATGTTTTTCTCTTCAAGCTGTATTATTCTTTTCCCCCCACAGTCTGTTGTGCATTTTAGGCAGGCTGTGAGCTAATGATAAGATTGCTAAGGTGAAATCCCAGATCACCATGTTTTCTGCCAGAGATGAAAGGCCACATAAATGTGCTTTTTGGGCTCTTTTCTCAGATGTAATTTTCATTCCCCTTTTATTTTTTTGCCTCTGCACTCTGCTGGCAATATGAAATAATAATATCCCTGTTTACCTACATGCCCTTCTTCACAGTGTTGTGGGGGTTCAGTTAATAATTATTACATGATTTCCCCCAAAATACTACTCTGTAGTTAAACCTTTACTCCAGTTTGCACTGGTGGTTAAATTTGTGAGAAGTACTTAAGAGTGTTACAATAAAATTGCCTTCCAAAAATCTTCAGTAATGTCTCTTCCAGCAGGAGGAGGACTAAGATATTTCTGAATGTGCTATATCCTGTATCCAGTGAGGGCATTCAAACTAACCTCAAAAAATAAAAATAAAAAAGGGAAATACTGAGAAAGCTATTTGGAGCTGGGTCTCCCTAGGCTGCCAGGGTTCCTGTTCTACAACTGGGAACCCAGAAGTGTAGGACAGAAAAAATTATATGAATGTCTGCTGTTTTATGCCAGAGCTGCTCTGTGGGATCTGCTGTCATCAGTGAATTTCTGATCATCAGCCCATAATTTGTGATCATCAGTCCCATAAACCCCAGTGGTGTCAGGCTCATCCTTAGAAATCCTGTCGCTTTGGAGAGTACAAGTACCTAGCAAATAAAGGATCATTTCAGATTTCATTAGCAACAAAGTGGGCTGAATTTCAATTTCCTTGTTAAATGGGAATATTTAACTGGAGTCTGTGTATGCAGGAGGAAAGGGAAGGCTTGTCCACACAGTGAATTTAAGGAACAATAAAATTCTTTGTCATTCAATTATAAGTGCAAGACTATGCAAAATACACAACACGCACCCAAAGGCACAACTGGGACCTGTTTGCAAACTTGATCTAATTTAAACTGCTCTGAATTTTTTTTTTTTTTTTTTTTTTGTTAGGGTCAAGACATGGAAAGAGCTTTTTAACCCTTCTTCATCCATATCCAGTCAGTCAAGTTAATGATTCTATTGTTTTGTTAGGTAGTTAGAATATATGTATAGAACTGTAGCATTCCCTCATGGTAGGTCCTCAGGCACTGAAAGAGCTGATGACATTTCATAAAATACAGTTATATAAAGCATTGCTGAAGGCAAGACTGTGAAGATAAATCTTTACTATGTCTAAGGCAGAAAAAAAAGTGTTCTAAAGTGTTTACCTAGTCTCAATTGTCATAAAAACTAGCCTAGGCTTATCATTTACAGTTAACAGCGTTCTGCAGTTCACAGAATCGCAGAACATTAGAGGTTGGAAGGGGCCTCCAGACACCATTGAGTCCAACACCCCCTGCCAAAGCAGGATCCTCTAAGGGAGTCCACACAGGAATGCGTCCAGGTGGATTTTGAAAGTCTCCAGAGAAGGAGACTCCACAACCTCTCTGGACAGCCTGTTCCAGTGCTCTGTCACCCTCATTGTAGAGAAGTTTCCCCTCACGTTGAGGTAAAACCTTCTATGTTCAAGTTTGTATTCATTGCTCCTTGTCTTACTGCTGCTGACCACCAAAAATGGACTGGCTCCATCCACTTGACACCCACCCCTCAGATATAGAATTATAGAATGGTAGGGTTGGAAGGTACCTCAAGGATCATCTAGTTCCAACCCCCTGCCATAGGCAGGAAAACCTCACACTAGTACAGCTCACTCAAGGCCTCATCCAACCTGGCCTTGAACACCTCCAGGAAGGGAGCAGCCACAACCTCCCTGGGCAACCTGTTCCAGTGCCTCACCACCCTCACTGGAAAGAACTTCCTCCTGACATCTAATATTTATACACATCGATGAGATCTCAGTCTTCTCCAGACTAAACAGTCCCAGGTCTCTCAGTCTCTCTCCACAGGGGAGATGCTCAAGTCCCCCAGCCATCCTCATGGCTTTCCAATTAAAGGTATTTCTTAGTGGAACATGGGCACAAAGTTACTGGTACTTTAAGTTAGTTATAGTAGTTTGTCTCTTATTGAACTAATTAGAATCCCCAGACAACCTCTTTTTTTTTTTAAATTTAAAGTAATATTCCACATCTCATCACTGATTTAATTTTTTTTTTTTTTTTTAAAGTGAAGCATTGTGGAATCTAAATTTAGAAAGGAACTCTGAACAGGAACATTTTTTTTGCATAGCTTATAAATGAATTGCTCATGAATCATTCCACGACAGATTCAGATGAGTAATGTATTTTTGTAACGAGCAGTACATACATCTTTGTCAATCTTCAGGTTTAATTGGGAATACACTCAACTCTCTAGTGCCACATGTAATACAGTTTTGGTGCCCTGTGTGCAGAGGATTTGAGTCAGAGATGTCAGTGACATTACACTGATGATAACACTGTGAGTTGGACAAATGGTGTGTGCAAGCAGAGAAGGAAAGTATCTCCTTGCAATGAAGTTTATCTGGAGGTATACTGAATTATTGCAGCTTGGGTCATTGCTGTTTAAGTTTGGAAAAGGTAGCTGAACATGATAAATAAAGGATAGAATTAGGTTTGCTTTTAATTTATCTTATCAATAACTTTTTAAAAAGTTTTCTGTTCCTAGTGCATTTGTTGGTAACTGATGGCTATGGTCAAGCAATTACTGTGAGTGCAGCAAAGCTGGAAGTGCATTTGCTGAAAAACTGGGACTCGGAACATGCTGGTTGAGGATAGATTATCCAAAGCCAAACAAATAGTTTTAGAGGAAAATATCTCTTCTCCATCCCACTCCATAATACATCAAAATCCTAACCCTTTAGTTCATCTAGTCTCAGGAAATAGAATGTTCTTAAATTTAGTTTCTCAGTTCTGCTGAGGTTTGTTTACGCAGGATCACACGTGTTGCGGCTCAGTCAGTGACTGCTGATTCTTTCTTTAGTGCTCCCTGAGGGAAGGACAGCTCCTCCTGAGAGTGGACACCAGGGAGATAAATGCTCCTCTGCTAGTGTTTGGGCATGATTGTTTGAAACAATCTGGTGGGAATGCCCAATGTAGTTTTGGGAGGGATCAAATTGCCATGTCTGAGCACTCACTGTTAAAGTTCATACTCTGGTACTTGGGGCTAGCAAGATGGTGAGTTCCCAAATGGCAAAGTGGTGGGCCTGGGGAATAGTCAACTGGATTAAAAGACATGGCTGCAGCTAGAATGCTACAAGTTTTATTTGGAGTGAGGCAGAAAATTTACATAGCTACAGGACTAATAGATCACTTCTGCTTTACTAAAGTCCCCACATTGGCTAAGAAATCAGCTTAGCAGAGGAAACAGTTGCATATAGAATCATATAATGGTAAGGTTGGAAGGGACCTCAAGGATCATCTAGTTCCAACCCCCTGCCATAGGCAGGGACACCTCCCACTAGCACAACTCACTCAAGGCCTCGTCCAGCCTGGCCTTGAACACCTCCAGGCAGGGAGCAGCCACAACCTTCCTGGGCAACCTGTGCCAGTGCCTCACCACCCTCACTGGAAAGAACTTCCTCCTAACATCCAGTCTAAATCTTCCCTCTGCCAGTTTAAACCCATTGCCCCTTGTCCTGTCATTGCAAGATCTTATAAATAGTCCCTCCCCAGCCTTCCTGTAGGCCCCCTTCAGATACTGGAAGGCTACTCTAAGGTCTCCTGGAAGCCTTCTCCAGGCTGAATATAATGCAGAATGATTTTGCAAGCTGCTGTGTGTTTTGTGCACATCAAAGGAATGCTTTGATTATGTTGTCTGGACTTGTGTTTTAGAAAACATTTGAATCATACCATTCTGTTCTCTCTTCTCTAGGGGATTCATAATTAGGCAAACCCAAATGTAAATCAAAATTCTGTTCCTATCTGCAGCTAAATAACCCTTTAAAAGGCTCAATGAGGAGGTAGAGCAAAACCACTGTTCAGACAGCTATCTGTAGATTCACTTGTGCTTAAAATGTGATTAGATTTTACCATTAGACCTGCATCAAACAAGCTCTGAAAAATATGAATGGAAACTTTTATTCACCAGTAACCGTCTGAAGTTAGTTCCTAAATCTGACAAAGTATCCCTATAGTTTTGCATGTAGCTGGAAACAGTCTACACAAGAGGTCTCATATTGCTCACCAGTAGCAGCTGCCAGAGAAAGAA
Source organism: Ramphastos sulfuratus (assembly GCA_013399055.1). NCBI lineage: Eukaryota > Metazoa > Chordata > Aves > Piciformes > Ramphastidae > Ramphastos > Ramphastos sulfuratus. The sequence continues at coordinate 128,641 of WBNM01026596.1, forward strand.
GCTCAATTTTGGTCACACACATCCTATTTGGATAGGACAAGTACTGGAGGATGGAAGTATGAGTAATGCACGTTTGACTTATGGTTCTAGCTTGCAGATACACGAGCATGACCAAGAATGCACTTTGTGGCTCTTCAGAGATACAAACGTGCTAATTTGGTAGATGAGTCTTATCCTTATGGAGTTAAAAAAGCAAACACAAGAGAACAACAAAACCCAGGACATGAAAGAGCACTGGCAAAGTTCTCCTGGAGAAGGAGATTCCAATAAAAGCTGTTGTTATCTGATTACATGAATTTTCCTATCTCCTTTTAATGACTGGCCTGCAGTTTTTTTGGTGGATTTGTCTTTTAAGGAAAAGTGCTCAATGGCAGCCTTCAGGAAGCCTGGGATTAGATGTTATTCCCTTGCATTGACACAATAGAGTTGATTTGTATTGGCTGTAGAGTTTGCAGTGTCTGTGTACCTCAAAGTGTGCAAATGCTCTTTGAAAGCTGCAGTAAATTTATACTTGGAAATTATCGTAGCAGTTAATGGGTGAATAAGACAGACCAGAGAAGAAAATTATGAGCCAAACAAATGGACAGTGACAGGCAGTCTTTGTGTAAATTACTGTAGAGTATTTCCTGCAAATTGCACTGTACAAGTTGAGGATCTAATTAATGAAGTACTTTAACAGACTAGCATTTGAGTCATTTCTCTTATTAGTAGTCCCCAATGCCAGCTGTGATAGTTTTATTACTTCACCAGGTTTTGGAGGTTTATTTATGGAAGCTGTGGTCACACATTAGCAGAGGATTTGTTCTTTTTTGTTGTTGTGGTCTGTGGTTTTGGGGTTGTTTTTTTATGCTTCAGTCCAAAGTTATGTGTGATTATTTGTAAGGCTTAATGTGCAGTAAACAACTTTTCTAGGTCATTCTAGTACTTGGAGATTTCTAGACTTTAAATAACTTTTCCATGTACACACATACATATGACAACAGAAGCACTCTAGGAAACCAAACTGGGAGATGGTAGCCTATGAATTGTTACATAAACACAAGCATGTTTCACGTGGGTATAGCAATCTTCTATTGGATTTGGATGAAGAAACCAGAGATACACATTAATCACTTGCTGTGCAGAAAACCTTCCTCCTTGTCTGCAGTTCATGCAGCAGCAGAATATATTTTTTTTCTTTTTTTCTAATTTGGAGGGGCTATATTTGGTAAGTGAATGTATGTGAAAATAACCTTTAGCCAAGGTTAGCTTGTGGTGAAACCTACTATAGATTTCATAAGCATGGGAGCCAAAGAGGGTCCCAAAGTTGCCTGTTCCACTTAAGTGCTGCATACTTTTCTTGGAACAATCAAGGACCTTAGTCCTAGGAATTCATGCTAAAATTAGAAAGCAAAGTCTTGATCACTTAAGTCTTGATTTAAAGATAATTCCAACTTCCATGAAATGAAGTACTCTGCTGGAGTATGAGTTTGCTGGATCACTTGAACACAACACAAACCAGTGGGGTACAGAAGCAGTATTGCACCTGAGCATAGATTGATTCTAACAGGATTTAGTGATTTATTGCACCAGGTATAACAGCATGGTACAAGGCAGCATGCTATGATTAGATTTAAGCAACATAACTCAAAATGATGGCTGAAATGTCAAGAGAGGAAGGCATCCACTTCTCTGGTCAGCCAATATTAATTCCCCTACCTGGTGTCCAGCATAATTCTTTCAAAGAATCAGAACAGGGGAGGAAAGTTTACAAGGAGAGAGAGAGGGATATATATAGTTTTTCTGAACAAGCAATGTCATGAACAGAATGATTTATAATAGATGGATAGTGCTCTAAGTTTATATCTAACTGTTTTAGCTTCAACTAGCAGTTAGATGGAATCATTCAAGACCAAATCATTCTCAATCCCAGTTCAGTGCTTCTGTTCTTACAGCCCATCTGTTGACATGACAAATTTGTCACATTTCAGAAGACTGTTGCTCTGTACATTTACCATATCCCAAAGCGGTGCTGCATAAATAAATCAAAGTGAAAACTGATGAATTTTGGCCTTGGGATAAAACATTTTGCCAATTATATCTTTGGAACAATTTATTTTTTTTTTCTTTTAATTATTCTCAGTTATTCCATGTTGCTTCAGATTTTAATGGCTCTTCCTTTCCAGAGATAAACTTATTACATTTTTTTCCTCACCAAATTGTTTTGTTCCAAGCAATTTCTATGAGATTTCATCAAGTCATAGAACCACAATCATCTAGTCATAGAATGGTTTGGGTTAGAAGGGACCTTAAAGATCATCCAGTTCCAACTCCCTTGAACTGTGTACATTTCTGTAGCCTCCTCACACAAGAAGGACATTGAACTGTTGGAGC
>WBNM01026598.1:0-14633 GCA_013399055.1 Ramphastos sulfuratus
AGAACTGTACACAGTACTCATCTGTTGCAAATTATCATTGTTCAAATTCACTTCAATGGATTTGGTAATTTATACCATCTGAAAACTCTGTAATAAAAAGCATTTGCTACCTTAACAAATAGGAGAAATTATAATGCCTTGTATATGTCTAAGTCTACCTATCTTAACGATCTGTTGCTCAGCTGAAAGCACACCATGCACACTGAAGAATTTAAGTCCTCTGTCCTGCATCTGAATAATAGAGACTGTATTCTCCATTTTATCAAAAATGAAAGCTGAACAGAAACTGCTATAATCCTTGACAGCAGCTTTGCTTGGAGACCCAAATGCCAACACTTCCTCAGCAAAGCCCATCAATTTGGCTCTTCTAGAAGCTAGTCATATCTTTGTATTGACAATGAACATTAGATATATTATATATATGCAATACTTAAGTTTGTCACTTCAGTGTACTTTAGTTTTGATTTCTACATTCACCCTGAAACCCAGAGGAACAATACTTGATGTTTGATATCAATCTGAACTTGTAAAGAATATGAGATGGCACAAATACCAACTGTTCGTATCAACAATGTGGAAAGAATTAGTAGAGTGTTTGACAGAAAACATGGTCTCTGACCTATTGTGCTGGTTTTGGCTGGGCTAGAGTTAATTTTCATTACAGTAGCTACTAATGTTTTGGATCTGTGCTGAGCAGTGCAAGACATTTTCTGCTTCTCACTCCATCATGTGGGATGGGGATGCACAAGTCGTTGGGAGGAGACACAGCTGGGGTAGCTGACCCCAGCTGACCAAAAGGATAGTCCATACTCTATAGACTCAGCCTATTAAGTTGGGGGCGGGGTGTGTGTGTGTGTGTGTGTGCGGAACAAGGAGGAAGAGGGGCTGTTCAGAGTGATGGTGTTTGTATTCCCAAATAACTGTCACATGTGATGGAGCCCTGGTTTCCTTGAGATGGATGAACTCTCCCTGCCCATGGGAAGCAGTGAATGAATGTCTCATTTTGCATTGCTTGTGTGTGTGCCTTTTACTTTATCTATTAAATTATTTTACCTCAACCTACAGTTTTCTCACTTTTACCCTTCAGATTCTTTCCCTCATCCCACCCAGGGGACACTTTTGGTGAATGACAGAAGTTTCCGTGCATGCTCCAAAACCATCCTTAGTAAATCAGCAAGAAAAAGAATAAAGTTTTATTCCAAATTGTTCCTCAGATATCACTGGTCTGATTGTCTTTACATCTTGCAAGGGGTTTTCATTCATACAGACCTAAAAGTAACTTTTTCCCAGTGTGCATGAGTAGAAGCATTGGTAAATGACAGAATGACGGACTTTCAGAAACTTTTTTTCCTTATGTATCTAGGGCTGGCAACTTCCTGTTTCCTCAGCATCATCGCTTTTGTTTAATACCCCATGACGTACTTTAACTAGTACTGAGATATAACTCTTCCAGTTTTGTGAGGAGAGCAGGGGAAATATTTTTACTTTTCCCCCCCATCGTCAAATTTTCTCACAAGTATCTGTAAGCGAAATGAGTTACAAACTACCAATATAAAGAAACAAAGTGTTGACAATCCCAAACTGGGAGAAATATTTTGGCAGTATGTGTCAGGTTATACTATAGTCATGGGAGTTGTTAAGGGGATCCTGGGCTAATTGCTTTGGATAATGGCTGTAGCTGCATCACTCAACAGAGCCTAGTACATGTGAAAGGAACATATTTGCCTATGGGAAGGCTTTTTTTAGGTGCAAACAGGAGTATGACAAAAATTACCTGATTGACCCTAGGTAAACAAAACACTATCAAGCACAGACAGCATTCTTGTCTATAGGTTGTTGAAAAAATGTAAGCAAGGACTTCCTCAGACTTCTCTTTTCCTTCCTTGTCTTAGCTGCCTCACTTGTTTTTACCACCATCCACATACTTAGGTGACTTGACTGCATCTTACTACAGAGGGCAATGTTTTTCTCCCATCCCTGGCTGTGTCAGTGTTCCAGCTCTTAACATTCCTCATCTTCCTGCCATCTTGTTCCCACATAGCAGCCATCTGTGTGAAATAACCATCAAGGGTGAGAGAAAGGGCAATGAAGACAAATAAATGTGTGGAGATCATCATCCCAGTGAGCCTGCAGGAATCCTGAGGTGTGGTTGAACTAGTCTGGTAATGTTCTGCCCTTTGGCGCTGTTTTATGTCTACTCAGGGGAAATAATCAGTGGTACAGTCACTTTTACATTTAGGGTATACAGATTATTTGTGACTACAATAAATATTTTGTTTATGGAGCACATATGTTTGAGTACAGCTTTACCTGGTTATCTGAAATGACTCTTTATTCTGCATGTGTCTAAATATGTTCTTACTTTTTGCAGTGCTTATACAGATAAGTAGTGTATGATTTGTGTTGGACACAAATATAGCAATGTTTTGTGTTGTTTTACATGCTGACAAATTGATTTGAATTTATTTGCAATTAACCAAAGCACCATATCCAAAATCTGTTCCTAATTATGGATATTCAGGTTTGCATTTGCTAAAACAAATAGCATCTTATGTGAGAGATGAGTTTGGATGATAAAATATGAAACAAGATGTAGTACATGCAACTCCTCCTCATGTCTATTCAAAGGACTCCCCAGCCACTGAGTTTTCAGCTGGCTTCAGAACCCACACAGCTAGGATAAGCAGCTTGGCAGCTGAGAGGAAAGTACTTGGGCTCTGGGGGAATCTTCAGAGGCAAGGAGCGTCAGCCTGAGCTCTTCCCACAAGGTTCATTTTGCAGCCTGTCCTGCTTTTTTAAAGACGGCATAAACTGGGCTGTAATCAATTGCTTCTTTTTTTGCTGTTGCCATCAACAGCCTTATGAAAGTTTAACCCAAAAAGTTTTACTAAGCTGAACTGGTAGACTTTTCTCTGTGGCTCTGAGATATTTCATTTTTCTTCAAGGCTTCATTCAGGCCAGTAAGGAAAATAGAGAAGCTTGGAAAGGGTTACTGGCAAGGTGCCAGTGAGGGTCTTTGGTTAACTGCAGCCCAGGAGGAGAGAACAAATCCATTGCCCATTTTCCTACCTGTCTTCCCCTTTTCTGATCACTTCTATGTCATGTGTCTCTACATGACTTCAAATTTACTAGGTTTTGTTATTCTTCCTAAAAAAATTGTTTTCTGAATAAAACAATTTGCCTCTTAGAAGGATTTTGTGTTTATTTAGTAAAAACACAGGATGTGGTGTACTCTAGCTGCACAGCATGTCTGCTTATGCAGAATCAGAATCAGCACAGGCAAATGTAGATAATTCCTTCATAAAGGAAATGCATCCATCAAATAGTGGCAGCTTTGATACAATAACATGGACCTTTGTACACAATGAGAAGATTCGCAGCTTCCTTTATATATGGGTGTGAACTTGATCATCACTCATAAAGATTCAGACTTTGTAAAAATCTTGTTTACACAAAAGAGCTCTCATCTTGTGGGAGTGAACTCAGCTGCAACAGCCTTTGATACACTTTTGTTTCACAAAGTGTCTTCTCCTTCTCATATTCTGAAATAGTAAATAAAAACAGTTAACTTCCTCTTTATGATCTTTTGTGCTGTACGCACATTTCTGTTGTGTCTCAAATCGTTCTCTTTTTAAACTTAGAACTGTTTTCTGTCTCTTCATAGTCAATGAATGGATACTATTTCCAGAATTTCCATATATCAACTAGGCTTTTTTAACCTCAGTGTATGTTGGAGTTTTTTCCTTTCTTCACTTTGAACGAGGACATTGCTACCCAAAAAAACCCTGTGACAATCCTCCACACAATATCTGATCAGTACTTACTGCTAGCCCTTATCTAGATAGATGATTTTTTTAAAAGGTACATCTTACTTCAATCAGGCGTAATTAAGGACTACAGCAGTAAAGAAATAAAGCTGAATCGACCTGTGTACAATTTTTGAAATAAATGTTATTTATTCTGAGTTATGGAAATATTCTGAATGAGACTAGCAGAATAAACAACAAACATTAAGAACATAAAAATTATTTTGTTACTTCCCCCCCCCCTTATTATTATTAAAAGTAAGAACTGGATAACAGATTCTCTCATGCAAGAATGTAAGGACTGACTGACACCAATAACACTTCTTTTGTTCCTCATAATACAACAGATTTGTGCGCACATATAAATTTGTGTAGTTGTAGTGTGCCTTGCTAACATTCAGCAATGCATGCATATATGAATGGGTATAATAACAGAGCACGTTTTGAAGAGGTAACAGTATTTCATTTGAATTTAAATGTCTTGTTTTGAATAAGCAGTTATGTTATGGAGCTTAATCAGTCGTCTTAACAACAAAGGACAGTATGCTGATGAATTATGTATGTTATCTGCATTTTCTGCCTGCTGATAATTGACAGGTATCATGGCACCTTCTACAAACTTCCTGTAATTATATGCCACATATCAAACACTGACTTATGTGTAATGGTCCTCTCCCCACACACAACAGTTTTATGTTTTATTTAAAGCTTACAGCATTTCCAAACCTTCTGTTTCTCTTCCTCTGCTTTTCAAGGTGCTTTGCTACTCAAGCCGTACAATAATGTTACACTAATAAGATTCCTTTAATGTTTGTTTGAGTCACTCATTCAAGCATTTGTTCCATCCTTTTTTATTTATTTTGTTGGGGGGTTTGTTGGTTTGTTGTTGTTGTTTTTTTAATTAGTTAGGATAAATCAGTACTGAAGAAAATTTACCTTGCAATTAAGATAAATTAATTGCTATTTGGATACTTGGTAGTAAAACAGATGTCTCAGTCTCTGATACTAAGTTCCTATCATCACTGACAGATATGCTTTTGTCATTATGCAGCAGCTTTAAGCAGTAATAAGTTAAGAACGCTGCTGTCTTACTAGCTGATTAAATAGCTAGTTCATTCTTTGCAGTGTGCTTTTAATTCAGACTAACTCCAGCAGAGCAAGGATGCATTAACTGAGTAGCTTTGCGACTGGATTCATTAGATGCAATGATTACAGATTAAACATAATCACTACTGGCTATCTAAGCATCATTTCTGAATAATTTCTGAATTTCTTTTCATTCTGTTTCTTGGAAGGAAATTAATTTTGCTGAAAATTATTTTAATAAACCCGTGATAATAAAGCTATAATTAAAAATGAGCCTTCTAGTTATGTTGAGGGGCTTTTTCATTACAGTGCCTTAAATATCCGAACTTTAGATTTTAATCTAAAAATCTACATTGGGTAAATTATATGCCTGGTGTGTATATGAAAATGTGCCACTATTATATGCTCTGTAAGAGTTCCTCACTCTCTGTCATTGCATCTTTGACAGTATTCATTACCACGGAAAGCGAATGAAACAAAACCCTAGCAATTACAGAAAGTAATTGTGCAGGATAAAAATTAGATAAATATATATTTTGTTCCTATTAATTTAGACTTCATTTGTCAGCTTCTGTAGAAACCAAGTTTTACATTCTTATCTTGTGTCACTAAGATGGTTCTGAGGCTCATACCTTAGTTAAACAAGTTGTCTGATACACCGTTTCTCACTGTATTAGGATAAACTGTTAAATACATTCATAAATTGCCTTTCATCAAAAAAACCTTCAGCTTTCAAAGTAGGATATCCTGGGACTCTGGTAGAAGGTGACTGTCTGTGAGCTGTAGCTGATCATGGGTTTATGAAAGGCAGTTCCTGCTTGACTAATCTGATCTTCTTCTACAAGAAGTTGAGCCTCTTAATGGATAAGGGAAGTGATGTGGACACTATCTGGACTTTAGACACTTTGATACTGTCTCCCACAGCATTCTCCTTCAGAAACTCATGGCACTTATGGCACAAGGCCATGACACCTTATGGCACAAGGCTTGGATAAGTGCAGTTTGCACTGGATAGAAAACTGGCTGGCTTGTTGGACCCAAAGAGAGGTAGTGGATGGAGGCAAATCTGGCCACTCACCAGTGGTGTCCCCCAAGGTTCAGTACTGTGACTGTCTTCTTTAATATCTTTATGGTCTGGATGAGAGGATTGAGTGCANAGGGAGTATTGGTTGATCATCGACTGAGTACAAGTCAACAGTGTGCTCGAGTGACCACGAAACCCAATAGCATCCTGGCTTACATTAGAAACACTGTGACCAGCAGGAAGAAGGAGGTGATTGTCCAGCACTGGTGAGGCCATAGAAAATACAAAGTATTTTGTTCAGTTCTAAGCCACTCTCTACAAGAAGGACATTGATACGCTGGAGCGTGTCCAGAGAAGGGCAACAAAGCTCATGAAGTGCCTGGAGCACATGGTCTGTTGTCTGAGGGAGCTGAGGTTGTTCAGTCTGGAGAAGAGGAAGCTGAGAGGAGACCTCGTCACTCTTTACAACTATGTGAAGGGAGGCTGGAGTGAGGAGGGGGGCAGCCTCTTCTCCTTGATGTGAAGTGATTGAACTAGAGGAAACCAGGGGAGGTTTAGGCTGGATGTTAGGAAATATCTCTTCACAGAGAGGGTTATGAAACATTGGACTGGTCTGCCCAGGCCAGTGGTGGAGTTGTTGCCCTGGGGGTGTTTACACAGCATGTAGACCTGGTGCTTAGGGACATGGTTTAGTGTTGACCCTTCCATGCTGGGTCAAGGATTGAACTGGATGATCTTTGAGGTGTTTTCCAACTGGATGTACGCTGTGTTTCTGTGAAAGCAAGGGAAGAATAATGTACTACCACCAGCTAGTACCATACCTGATGTTCACTGAACTGAAAGACAAAATTTCAGGACACTATTTTTTCTCTAAGGCATGACTTCTGGCAAAAATAGCTGGATAAAGGACATGTCTGGCTTGAGAGCTCTAAACACTTGAGTGCAGATCTTATAGCAGTTGTTGGCCAAAGGCTTGTATGAACAATGTCAACAGGCACACATAATTCCAGTTTTCAAAGACCTAGAATTCAGATTAAGTAAACATACAATTCATAGGGATATGCAGAGGTACTCTGCCAGATTGGGTCCTAATTTCTCTATTTCTATCCCAGTGCTGAGGTCCTATAGCTGATTCTGCAGATAAAAAATGTTGCTTGAGCCTTTTTTAAAATGTGCCTTTATGCAGAAAGTTATGAAGAACTGCAACCATGATTTAAATAGAAACGATCATGCTCCCTTTCCGATTTTTATTTTACATTGCCACCAATGTAAACACTAATGCCTAACACTTCTGATGGAGATTTTATTTTCTAGCTCCTAGTTATCCAGCTTAGCCTGAACCAGCATAGATGTTTCCAGAAGCTTTCCAGATAATCACAGATATGTCTGCACCAGAGTAGGAACTCAGGGAAGTGAGTAGGCAAGGATACTTGTGGAATACAGTTCTTTCAGAGGCAGTGTCCTGGGGACATACTGCAACTGCTCTCAGAGAGGAAGTTCCAAATCAATGACATTACCATTAAGTTTAACCTCTTAAAGTGAAGGCTGGGATAGAGTTGTATTATTTTTGGTAAAAACAAAATGGAAATGTTTTCCATTCCATACCCTTGTAAAAAGTAATCAAACAAACACACAAAAAAAACCAGACTAAAAAAAACCCCAGACTCTGTGATCCCTTTTAAATGGTCTTCTCAACTGCCAATTTAACATAGCCAAATTTGTTTAGCACTAGATAATACTACACTTTCCTCACAGGAGCTGTACCTTCTTAGGCAAGTAATGCTACAAAATTTACAGGACTACTTCTTTAATTAAGGGTTTCAAGACAGGACTTTGGCAAAGACCATTTATTGTCTGTGAATATTCACATCAAAAGTGTTTACATAAGGGCTTGTTATTATGTTAGAGCACTATTACATGAGTTTGACTATTTTTTTCTTTGTGGTGGGCCCCATTGCCTCCTATTGGGGCATTCACAGGCTCCAGTTTCCTAACTTTCCATTATAATGCTGTCAGAGGAAAGAGTATTACATAAAACCCTGCCAAAGAAACAGACCTGTCATGTCATGAGTACGGATGGGTGCGTGCGGTAGAGAAAGCATATGGCAGAGAAAGGTGCACAGAGCCCTTAAGATGGACATAGGTGAAACAGCTATGGTCAAAGCAATTCCCTAATCCAGGCACTGGGTGCTGAGGAGGGGAGCAGCATGCAGCCATCCAGGGTCTTCTGCAGGACTGGCTAGCACCAATGAGCCCTAAGCAAACATCCCTACTCTAGCCATATTTCAGTTTTAGTCATTGATCACAGGCTGTGATGGTATCACAGTATCACAGTATAGCAAGGTTGGAAGAGACCTCAAAGATCATCAAGTCCAACCATGGTGCTGAGGGTCTGGCTTGTTGATGAGCCTCTGAAAAGGTAATGAATAAAGGAGCCACATTGTCAACCTGTCTAAACTGAGCTTTCCCATGCAGGTGAACTGCAGCTGGAAAGAATGGCTGTCTGCTCTGTGGACCAACATATGGAGAGTTCCCATGCTGCAGGTTACTTCTGACAGGGCATACACTTAGGTAATTTTATGGGTAGATCTTCAAAGGGTGAATTGAAAACATGCTGGCCTATACTTGCCCCAAAAGAATAAGTGTGTAATTTCTACTTGTTTTGGCACTTAACTCTACCAATAAAAAAGTCCCACTGCGGCAAAACAGCCTGACATTCTTGTAAAAGGATGGCTTGATTAGTAGTTGCAAAGCTTGTTTTGCAGTTCAAACCTTGTCAAACCGAGTCCAAAATTATTTACGATGTAAATACTGAATCAGAATGTATTTTCTGCAATTACCAAGCTCTTCTGTAAAAAGGCTCTTAATGTAGTCTAAATTGCCTCTCTTACCCTGCCAAGCTTCCTTGCTACCCCAGGGGCACCTTCCTTGAGCAGTGCTGTGCTTGGACAAAGAAGCAGGAGGTCAGCCTACATGTGCCCTCAGCTTCTGACTGGCTTGGAGCTGTTGGTGATCCACTTAGTCCAAGTGCTGAGGGAGAAGATTCCTGACAAGCTGCTATCTAGTGGAAATGGACATGACACCTCTCCTACCATCTTTTGTCGTTTGGAGTCCTTGACTAGCTGGGCATGCTTCTGTTAGATCAGTTAAAACACAAGTAACCTTTGGTTTCCAGTGTTACAAAGACAGCAATATTTTAAATTATGATAGGAATTTGGTTCAGAATTATATTTAATTAAAAAAAAAAAAAAAAAGAAAAGAAAAAGAAGAAACAAAACATTTTTTTATCTCTATGCACATGTCAATAGGTAAATTTTGGAAGTTCCCTCTTCCTGTGAGGCTGGCATACATGTTTGTCAGCACTATTAATTCTGACAAGTTTGAAGACAAAATTACCTTTTTTATTTTAAACAACTGCTTTATTTGATTACCTGGCAACCTTGATGTCCCTGGTAGCAGCTTTGGGTTTTTAAATGAGTGGCAGCTCAAAGGGCTCAAATAATTCATAAACCCTCATCTCAGTTTTGTGTTACTATTCTCCTCAACTATGATAACAGGGTGTCAGGCCCTGGGTGAGGGTCTCACAAATAACAGCTGCAGTGAGCAGTCTTTCCAGAATGACTGGATTGTGCACAGGGTTGAGTAAATGTTCAGCAAAGCAGGTGGAAACATTTTTGTGGAAAGCTTTTTTCCATCTAAAAATAGCAGTTGGTTAAACTGAATGTTTTCTAGAAATATCAGTTTTGACAACAGCAACAGCAGAGAAATGTGAATGCCATCCTTCGGCCAGGGTAGATTTTGCAGGATAAGAACAAAGAAGATACCTCCATGTCAGTTGGATGTTTCCTGCCTTCTCAGTCAACATCTCAAACACAGAACCACACTGTGCTTCTCACTTTTGTGCTAGAGGTAGTCCACTCTAGAGAAATAATCAGGATCTGTCTGGGCTGCAGAAAGGCTCTAGCTGACCCATACTGGCCTTTGCAGGTGGGTGTAAGGACTGTAGCCCCAGAAGGCAGTGAGGACAACTCACTTTCACCCCCTGCACCTGGAAATACCAGCGCTTCTGCAGAACCAGTCACTGCACAATCATCTCATTTTGCTTTTCTTCTTTAATTAGACAGTGCAATTTTACACTTCAAAATGTGAAAGGAAACATCTGATGCCAATATAGAAATTGAGAGACTGAGAAACCTGGGGCTGTTCAGCCTGGAGAAGAGAAGACTGAGAGGAGATCCTATCAATGTGTACAAATATCTGAGGGGTGGCTGTCAAGTAGATGAGGCCAATCTCTTTTTTCTGGTCAGCAGCAATAAGACAAGGAGCAATGGCTACAAACTGGAACATAGAAGGTTTCACCTCAACATGAGGACAAACTTCTTCACAGTGAGGGTGATGGAGCAGTGGAATAGGCTGTCCAAAGAGGTTGTGGAGTCTCCTTCTCTGGAGGCTTTTAAAAGCTGCTTGAATGTGGTCCGGTGTGAACTACCCTAGTGGATCCTGCCTTGGCTGGAAGGTTGGACTCGATGATCTCTGGAAGTCCCTTCCAACCTCTAAAGTTCTGTGATTTTGTAAAATAAGAGACATTTCCAATTTTTTTTTAATAGACAAAATTGTTGTTTTCTAGCCACACCTAACGGGGCAAAAGCATTGCTAGTAGATTGACAAGGCTGAGGTCTTTCACTCCAAGCCGAGGCTGGATCCTCATTGCATTTTTAGTGCTGTGTTTCACCTCAACAAAACAAAGAGGAAAAGAAACAAAGCTCCCTATCTCCAAAAGATTTCCACCCAAAACAATAAATGTCCTTGTGTTGATGATCCTTAGAGTAGGAATTTGTGTATCACTATATTTCAAAGATGCACTCTAAGCATCTATATGTTGCAACTTCCTGAACAGTACAGAGTGTACTTGTCTAGAGCTGTTTCTACAGTACATTTTTTTGACACTCGATTGTTTCATACTTGCCTTAAGATAATTTGTAGAAAATTTCCTGAGAACTAAATTAGCCCTGGTTTTTACAAGATGTTATCAGAATCAAAACAAACAAACAAACAAAATTTAAATAAACCTACAATATTTTGATGAGAGTTTTGTGTACCACTTCTTGTGCTACATGGTGCACAAGTTCAACGTTTCTATTTCATCAGTAATGAAAGTGCTCATCAGTGAGAAACTGCAAGTGAAACTGATCTGCTCTCATTGTTCAAGCAGACAAACAGAGATGGGACAGCAGCATGGTAAGTGAAATGTCATTTTAAGGAACACCTCAAAGCACAGAATTATTATTTGATATATTCGTTCAGTTTCAGCTGAAAGGGTTGTGAAGAGCCCAAGCACTAGCCAAGGACTTCGCCTAACACATATAAAAAGCTTAAACATAGTTCAGAGTGAAAAGATCTGACTGAAATGTAACCCACCAGATAGAAACAACCATGGTCTGAAAGAAAAGCATGAGCAGAAATGCTCAGGGTGGTGTGACTTTGCCCAAGTCATTCAGTGAAAACAAAGACAGTGTGGATCTCATACCTCAGCTGCTTGACATATAACCAACACTGCTTCCTTCCAGTTGTCTGTTATACACGCCCCCCCACCGTGCCAACACTCACGTGGTGGGACTCCTGACATGCTGGGTGCTGTGCAACCAGCCAATGCTTCCTTACAGTGTGAAAGCCAAGGCTACACTGGTGTCAAGGCACTAATAAAATGAAGAAGAAAAGCTGAGGGATCTCATAGCCATCCTAAAGACTTTTAAAAAAGGGTTGTGTAGAACAGTGTAATTTCAGCCTTACTTCATTCAAACTTTGTTAAAATCTCAAGGGAAAAAAAAAAAAGTTGCACATATATATGTACACTGAAATTTTTTGCCCAAAATATTTGTCTTCTGGAGGGGCCAGCTGAGGGTTTGAAACATTGTGAGTAATGCAAATAAATAATAACTGAACCTGTAAATACAATGATAGAAGTTTTTACAGATACTACATAACTGCCAGCTCACAGCAACTAAGTAGGTGAAAAGGTTCTTGCTTGCTGTGTGAACCCAGCTTGTATTGTTTTGCCTTCAGTTTATCCATTTACTCTCCTTTCACTAAAAGCTGCTACATCGTATCATAGATGCAGACAGGATAGGAGCTGGCATCATTATTTGTGCAGTCTGTGATATTCAAGTTTGGTTTTGACCCACAGGTTCTGCTATATTACAAAACACTATAGTAATATGGTTTGGCTTGAGGAAGGAATGGAGGCTGTTGCTAGTGCCTGCCTCTGCCCTTCTCACCTTTCCTTTGCTCTCTAAGTATGAAAAGATCTGCAAATTGGTGCAAGATAATAATCCTTATGCAATAAAAGCATCTTCCTTCTCCTTTTAGTTATAGATTTTTAGAAGAGTGTTCCTTGCTAAACCAGTAAATACACACACACACACAGTAAAACTAGTGCTGTAGATGAAAAAAGTGTTTCTTCAGCAGTTAAAACCAGCAAAACCAAGATAAATCATACAGAATTTATTTTTTTTCCAATTTCATTACACTATACTTTGCCTGTATTTCATGCACTGATGCTACTAAGCAGTAGCTCCCACTTTGGATCACATACACTTGTCTTATGAATCATAAGCATCATCTTCTAACAATATTACAAATTAAATTAAAAAGCTAATTTACTCTGTTTTAAGAGGAAAAAAATGCTCATCTATTTTCCTTTTGGTTTTTTCCTTCTGAAAGAAGCAAAGAAGCGAGACCTGAATAATTTTCCCCTTTTTTCCTCCTCAACATCAGATTTGTTGGCAAGGAAATTAGAATTTGACAAATAAATAAAATAAAAGGGAATAAAATAAAAGCAACAAGAGGCAAAATCTGATTGTTTTGAATGGATGTATAAGCTAATCTTGGAAGAACTTTTCGCATCCTTCCTATGACTCATTGTCATTGAAAAGGTTTTCTAGTTAATGAAGAGGTGGTGGATGATTTGCACTAACTTTCAGGCCTTTGGTGTTGACTTGGGTGTCAAACCATGTAGGTTGCTCCATACTTTGTAGTATATTAATGTCTTTTTCTTGCTTATATATATATACACATTTAAGAACAGTTATATGCTCCTTCTTCAAGGTTTGAAGATCACTAACATCCACCTAGATTTGCAATCACAGTAGCAAATTAACAAGTGAGATTGATCTGTTTGGCATATATGAGAAACAAGTATGTACTCTATTGTCCCAAACAGAATTATCTTAATACTACATTTGTCACTCCATCACTTGGTGTTACTCCTCTAGCGTCCTGCTTTGCAAGAAATGTGGTGGAATGCCCAAGGGACACTATGGACGTCTGCTAAAGACCAAATAGACAAACAGCTCATTCTAGAGAAACAGAAAGCATCTACCTGCAGCGGCAAAGCAAGATCTAGGCTCTTGCAAGGTGTTTGGCTGCATCCCAGCACACAGTGTAATCAGTCAGGGCAGAGCAAGATTGTGCATCCTCACCCTGTTTCCTATAGGGAATTTGAACTCTATTGTTGCACTTTTTAGTCTTTTTCAATCTGAATAGCACATTTTTAGAATTAGCAGTTAGTTTTTTTCCTAGTGTCAAGTTTCTTTTCATAAATACAAATATCAGGTGCCCTACATATTGCAGCACTGGTTTGTGTTTGCTCAGTAATTGCCTAAGCAAATTACAGTGCATGAGTAAGCGGAGGAGGAAAGGAGAAAGGACTCGTTACCTGGATTAAAGTTTTCCATTACCTATGTGACTTGTTTTTTCTTGTCCTTGCTTGGTAATGAATCTTGCTGACCCAAGAGCATGACACTGAATTATTTGGTGTTATCAGTTTGCTGAGGTCCACACATCACTGGCTAGGTGGGAGCACTAGAAGTTGAGAAGCACTTGAGAGCACTCATGACTGAAAGCACGAGCTCCCTATTTCCACCCTACGCATTGGTGTTTATCTGTGCAGGTTGAATTCACAGCTTTCACTTTCCAGCACCTATAATTGTGAGAACAGAGGTAAAGAAACCAAAATAATTAATAATTTTGACAGCACATATGGGAAGATGTCCTACCTAAAAATGACATGGCTTTCAAATCACCTCTCTTACTGGTCAAAGAGCAGAAGAGGTGACAAGAGAAGCTTGGGGAAGAGAGATTTGAGTTATGCAGAATGCTTCAGTTCTTCCACTGCCACTTGGTATTGCTAAGTTTTGTAAGGTTAACAACAGGTTTGGAGCTACAGCTGAATGTGGGTAATATTCCGAGAAAATATATTTGTTACCTTCATGACACTGTTCTGTTATGAGGCTTAAAGTGTGGCTGCTACTTCGCTGTGTGAGGATAGATAAAAAAGACTAAGGGGGAAAATAATAGCTCTGTAGTGAAAATAAACACATTCCTGGATGCAGGCAGGGTCAGGATTAGCAGATGCATTACACTCCCAATTGTGATGCAGAAAGTGGTTTTACGTGGTTAGGCTCATAGCCAGGAATTGGCTGGATGGTCGCACACAGAGAGTGGTGATCAATGGCACGATGTCCACCTGGAGACCAGTGACGAGTGGCATCCCTCAGGGGTCAGTGCTAGCACCAGTGCTGTTTAACATCTTTGTCAGTGACATGGACAGAGGAATTGAGGGCACCCTCAGCAAGTTTGCAGATGACACCAAGCTGTGTGGCACAGTCGACTTGCTAGAGGGCAGGGATTCATCCAGAGGGACCTGGACAGGCTGGAGA
>WBNM01026599.1:0-62461 GCA_013399055.1 Ramphastos sulfuratus
TCAATGTCCTCCTTGTAGCAAGGCACCCAAACCCAAATTCTGTATTTGATGTGTGGCCTCACCAGAGCCAGGTACAGGGGCAAAATCACTTCCCTGCTGGTCATACTACTTCTGATCCAAGCCAGGCCGTTGGCTTTCTCGGATACCTGGGCACAGGCACAGGCTCCTTTTCCACTGAGCAGCTTTCCCGCCACTCTTCCCTAAGGCTACAGCATTCATGGGGTTGTTGTGACCCAGCATTCGTCCTGTTGAACTTCATAACCACTGGCCTCAGCTCAGTGATACAGCCCATTCAGGTCCCTCTCTAGAGCATCCCTACCCTCAAGCCAATCAACACTGCTACCTAACCTGGTGTCATCAGCAGCCTTCCAATCTTATACATCATGTGCCCTGTACTGAAATATGGCTTAAAATTAGCATGTCAGCATTCATATTTATTTTTCAAAGGGCCTAGGAAGCAATTCTCATGTCCTCAGAGGACAAGGGTCTCCACAGGCATGGCAGTGCAGTAGCCCACAGGCCTCATCTGCTGCAGACCCAGGAACAGTGCACAGCAGCCTCTGCACACCCACAGCACCCAGAACTGAGTCAGCTCTCTTGCCATCACCCACAAAGACAAGGTTCCCTAAATTTCTTACTAAATCAAAGGGAAGGAAAGGAAGCCTTTATTATTGTGTTTTGTGTTCAGTGGTTACACAGCAAGGGAAAGTCAGTACATTTTACAGAAAGTCAGTGACACACCTCCCCATTTACCACCCTCTCTTCCCTCCTTCCACTCATCCCCTGCAACCATTTCTGTCAGGAATGTGGGGTGAGGGGTGGAGGACATGGGACTCCACATTTGTCAGCTACACATTCTGTCAGACAGTAAGAACTCAAGCTGGTGGAGGGAAGTCTTGAGTGCAAACGAATATGTTTTAATCTCACAGTAGGTCATGTTCTAACATGAAAGACATTCCGCATTACAATGGAGAGATGCACAGCTCAATTACGGCTTCACTTATGGACAATTATTTGCTCATTAGAGAGATGAAAGTTTTCTGTTGCAAAAGATGGTGCTTTTTTTTTAGTTTGCATTTAGTAAAGATATATAAAAACAGTGAGATAAGACAAAAGAGGATTTCACATATTCAGTGTCCCAGAGATTGTGTCATTAAGAGGCTGGTACAAGCAACCAGATAGTGTCATACCACTGTTTAAACAGCACAGTGTAGTGCTCAAGAAGGAAAAGGACATAATTTAACTGGAAGATCTTCCTCCTGTCTAGACAAAAGGGGTTAGCATCCTCCAACTGAGGAAAATTTGCTTTTATTATTTAAAAATACCAGCTAGTCCTGGAAAGTGCAGAGCTTCAGGAGAGCAGAGTGAAGTTACACTGAAAAAGGCTGCATGTGCACAACAAAGCCAGCCCTAGCAGGAAGGGGCTGAGGCACATTGCAAATTCCCTGAAAGCAATCACAGCCCATCACGTGGGGAGCATGCCACATGACAGAGAACCCCAGAAAAGGAACCTCCTCTTCCAGATCGACAGCGAGGCAAACATTAGTTGCCATCAGGCCACACAATGCTATCCAGCTTGGCTTTGGCCTTGATGATGAACTCATCAGCAGCACCAACGAGGGGAGGCCGTGGAGGTCCCATGGGAATGCCAGAAACAAAAGTCATGACAGCTTTAGTTTGTGCAACACCAAAACCTGAGTGGACAAAATCAGTGCACTTAGAGATCATTATGCTCACACAGAGCCAAGCTCTAGGAGTCCTAACAACCTGTTGTGTGACGATATTAGGTACCAGCTAAAACCACCCTGAGAAACTTCAGGAGGGCACTCTGTACCTCTAGAAATTCAGTGGTTGCCTCTTTATTTATCAGGCTAAATAATGATCCATTTCCTCTGACTTTTAACCCAAGAAATTAAATCAAGCTCTAAAGCTCAGCTAGATTCACTGGGGCTTGCACATGTACAGCAGAGACACAGTGGACAGTTCATTCAGTGAAAACCATGAAATGTCTGATTGATTCTCCCTATGCTACTCTGACTTGGTTTTTATAGTAAATATAAAAACAATAATTGCTTTTTATATTAAAACTTGATTTTGTTTCCAAAGGTCATTCAGTTCTAAAAAGCTTTGGCCTTGTAGAGCCTTGAATCTTAAATCATAGCAAGGGAGGAGAGACAAGTATCAGAGGTGTTTCCCTACTGGAACACCACCATTTCAGAAACAAAATCAGAAATGAGCTTTTGGAGACAGAACATAAAAAAAACCCAAAAAAAACAAAAACAAACAAAAAAAAACCCAAAAAACAAAACCAACAACCCACAGAAATAGTCAGAATAAGAAAAAGGGTAATACACAGAGATTTCACAGAAGGAAGGAAGTGAGACTGGAATCTGTTGAGGATGCTTGGTCAGCTCCCTTTGTTCCCAGCTGCTATTAACTCAGAAACAGCAGACAACATTTTCACACTGCAAAAAATCTTCCAGGAAGGAAGTTCTGAAGGTATAGCAACATGAGAGCTTCTGGAGCACCAAGTTTGCATTTTTAGATATAAGGAGGGAAGGAGGTGGAGTTGGGCTTACCTAGCTTGATGACAAAGTTGAGAAACTCCCCTGTAAGAAACTAGAAAAGACAGACAGCAGTTTATTAACTCCTGCAAAGTCTCAAGGTGTACAAGCATCCAGAACTGTTAGGATATTTACATAGTATCTAATTATTGCACAGCTGTGAGAAAAGCCCTCAGCCACCCAGTCAGTCTATGGAAATATTGATGGGAGTTCCACTGGAATAGGTGAGGGAGGGATGGCTATAGGGAAACTATGGCTCTCTCTCAGTCTGTCACTCTTGTTCAAGCTGTCCCTCACCACAGGCAGTCTAAGAACACTCATGTTTTGTACCAGGCTCTAAAGGTTTACAGATCTGAATAACCACTGCCTAATGATTTCCCAGAGGAGAAAAAGACATCTTTCAGAAGTCTTTTAGACTTTCTTCCTGCAGTCACTTCTATTATAATGGGAAAAAAAAACCCAAAAAAACCCCAAAATTAAAATGTCCCATAAAAACACTAGGCATAGATTGCAGACTGATTATTGTATTCTTTCAAAGCCCTTCCTAAAACTACCATATGTCAGGCTTGATGAGGGTCTGAGCAACCTGATCTAGTTGGGGATATCCCTGCTTACTGCAGGGGGAGTTGGACTAGATGACCTCTGAAGGTCCCTTCCAACCCTATGCATTCTATGAATCTATGATTGCTCACAACCCCTCACAAATATTCAAGTTGTCCAAGAGCAAGAGGGGTCAAGGCAGAGCTTATCTGGAACAGCTTTCTGCCCTACATTATGTAAGGCACCCCCAGAATATTCTTTGTCAAGCAGCTTGTTTAGGGGAAGAGGCCAGACCACTGCTCACTGCACAGAGGAGGTTACAGTTGAAGGGTAAGTAAGGCAGATATTGGTTAAAAGTTATTAAGTCAAAAAGGTGAGGAAAGATGAATAACAAGCAGGGGTGAGGGAGCTGGAAGAATCTTGCTGTAATAAAGCTACCTAAGGGTGTGGATGACAAAATCCCATGGAAAGCAGCCCCAGTAGAGCTTGAAGAAAAAGAAGGCTGCTGCTGGCAGTGATGGTAAAGATACTATACCTGATACCTGCGTGCTAACGCAAGGTCTGGCTTTGCAAAGGCTTGCAACATCAGATTGGTTTTTTGCCCCAAGTAGTTGTAAGTACTGTCAAAAACCAAAAACAGAAAGGAGCTCAGAACCACTGAAACAAAAGAAGCAGCCACAGGCTTTTGCTGTTGACATTATAGTAACACCATTGTTATGATAGAGATTCATGCAATCTACATGTAGCTTGTACTGTCAAGCATCCAAAGTATGCCAAGCCCCACAGAAGAGTGTACAGAGCAGATCTCTCTTCTCAGTTCTTTTCAAAAGGAACCACTTTTCAAAATTAGAAAGACACAATTGAACAATACAGAGAAAGTCAGTTACTTGATTTCCCAGCTCTTTTTTTCATTTAATGAGTAGCTACACAAGAACAGGGATATCATGAAGTAATTCATCTAAACGGCCTGTTATGAGGGGCAGAAGACAAATCAGAAATCAAACTTGGCAGAGTCCTTTTTTCTTACAAACTTCTCATGTGGACTAACGATTTTAACCTCTCTAGGTTTTCCATATGGAAAAGATAAAAGTGATTCCCTACTTCAGAAAGTTGCTGTGAGGATAAAGATGTTGAAACCTTTTGGTCAGCATACAGACTGCAGCAATAATCACTCAAAGGAAAATAACCTGAGATCCCAGGTGATACAGCTGTCTCATCTCTAGCACTGGAGCTAGCTCATCTGTCTGCTTGCCACTCTACAACCCTACCCTGCAAAGTTCTCCACTGCAGCAACTGAATATAGTGAGAGGAACGCTGTGTAGATAGTCGAAGGTACAATACAGCATGCAAGTTTTGAGGGGAAGGAAGCCAAGCCATACTGACCTTCCAACTGCTCCATTTGCCCCTATTGCCAGTGCACCCAGCAGTTGCTAGTTTGGGGTGGGGGGAGAAAAGAAAATAATTTTTACTTCACACAACAAAGGCGAAAAATAAAAGGGTGGTGGGAAGGAGCAGCAAGACCACCTGGCACTGAATGTCCAGGGTTACTTTTTTCCCTAACACTGAAGAAAGAGAATGCCACACAAGAAACAAGTTTTCAGAATGTCTTACCTCATCCACCCCATAAAGAAATTCAAATTGTTCTCCCTCGTTCTTGTTTATACACTGTGCAAGGTCCAAGAGGTCCGTGTCGCTGAACTTCACGCCCTGGAAGGTGGGAATCCGCTCTTTTATTCCATCCAGCAGCTCTTCAACACGAACTGTGCAGAAGAGCAGTCTCATATGAAGAAACACACCCTCCTTCTGGGAGACTGCCCTGTCTTGTGCTCAAGAAGGTGACTTGCTGGTTTACAAGTTGTTCATTTCCAGTCTAAGCCTAAACTATATAGCTCTAAAACAAGCAGTAAGACATCTTCAGTGTGGTTTATTTCCCAGACTTAGCCAAAAGACATCTTTCCGCCCTCTCTGAAGCATTCCTTTTACCAGATCAGATGAGAAACACCAGAAGCCTACATTTAGGAATGAACTGGCAACAATGTATTTAAAAATTAATACAAATACTACCAGAAACATCACAACCTGCTGTGTAGAGCAAGTAACTGAAGAATTGTATTTTACTGCTCACTCCTCTGCTAGTAACAAGACTTGAGAAGTGCTGTGGTTTCACACGTAACTGGCTAGCAAACATGACTATGCAGTCAGCATAGACTAAGAGACAATGTAATTCAACTATGGTTATCCATGGAAATTACCTATCCTGGCCTACCTAAGTGCAAAGCCACAGTCAGCATCACCTCCTCCATCCCAGTTGTTCAGTACTTAAAAGCCAAGACTTTTTTCCAGTTAAGAGGAATTCCATTTATTTTCCAGCCTTGGATTCGCCTCTCATTTTCAGAAAGGATCATTTTCACCGCAGCTTGCACGTGAGGTGAACAGAGGCCACATACTACTGATAGACTAATCACAGCAGCCCCTGGGATTACTCAAGTTGCTCAGGAAGAGCTGATGAAGCAGTACTTACTCTTCACACCTGTCAGAGGAGGAATGTGATAGTAATAAAATGGAACTTCAGGGGCCACAGATGCAACCTTCTGTAAGAAAGCAACCAGCTCATCTGGAAGAAAACAAGCAAGGACTCACATAAGAGAAGGAGATTATCTAGGGGGAACAAGTCAGATTCAGAGCAACCAGGAGCTGTGGAGAGACCACCTACAGCTTGTATAATATACACAGCGAGCCATACAGAAACCTGCACACATCACAAAACATTAAATGGAACAAAACTCAGTGCAAGATCTTAGGGGAGGCAAAGATGATATTTATTTTAGACCAAAAGAAATGCAGCAATTCACATTCACTCTCTTACAGATTAAACTCTGCTCTCAATGCAAGACCAAAGTGGTCTCTTCAGGATCACTTGTGCACAACAGAGGGCAAGGGATCAAGCTCACATTCACCTCCCTGCAGTACTGCTCAGTAGTGACGATGAACAGTACAACTTTTTTGTACTGTTCTAGGAATCAAAGAAATTCCTGAGAACTTTGTTCACTGCATCCTTCCTAGATTTTAGGAGGTCTTCCCACTGGCACAGTATGAAGAGGAATAGCAAAACACAACATCCTGGAGCGCATGGAGGACAGCTTCCTGATGCAGCTGTTAAGTGAGCCTACCAGGGGTCAAGCTCTGCTTGACCTGCTGTTCTCCAATAGAGAAGGGCTGGTGGAAGATGTTACAGTGGGAGGCTGCCTAGGGTGTAGTGACCATGAAATAGTGGAGTTTTCAATATGCAGGGAGATAGAGAGGAGCAAGAACAGAACCCTCACCTTGGACTTCCGGAGGGCAAACTTCAACTTGTTCAAGAAACTTATTTCCAAAGTCCCCTGGGCAGCAGCCCTTAAGAACAAAGGGGTCCAGGATGGTTGGACCTACTTTAAACAGGAGCTCTTGAAGGCACAGGAACTGGCAGTTCCCATGTGCCAAAAGGGGAGCCGGCGGGGAAGGCGACCGGCCTGGATGNACCATCAATGAGGTCTTATGCTGATGTCTGTGCTTTACCACTTTGATTGCAACTGGTTGTGTTCTATGTGTCCTCAATACCTGCCATTGTAGCACTCCACTCTGGTTTCTTCTGGTGCTTTCAGATGAAGGCTTCCATTACTAAGTCATTCAGACAACTTTTAACATTTTTGTTACAAGCCTCCACCTCATGTGGTTCTTTTAGGTTACATTCATTCTATTAAGAGCAAAACACTCAATTGATTACCTCCCAGGTGAACTTAGATGCACAGAACCAAACGTGATCACTTCAGTAACAAGAGGCACATCTGTGTATCACTAGTTTATCAACTTGGTCAGTGTCCAGCAAGGATCAGCATGGAACCAACTGCATCTTAGTGTGGCCCAGATCATGTGAATTCCATGCCATCCATTCAGGAGACAGACCCATTAACTACTCTCTCCAAAAGCAACTCTTTCTTTTACAAGAGGCTAACAAAATGCACTCCAAAAGACATCCCTCCTGTGTTTTACTGGGAGAATTCTAATTATTTCCCACTTTCACAAAGGCTTTCGTAAATTTTGCTTTTGCACAGCACCAGACATGACAGGTGTGTGAACAGTAACACCAGAATAACTTCCAAAGACCAAATCATAGACTCCCAGCATGGTGGAGGTTGGAAGGGGCCTCTGGGAATCATCTAGTCCAACTCTTCTTCTAAAGCAGGGTCACCCACAGCAGGTTGCCCACAACAACAATGTCCAGGCACGTCTGTAATCTTTCCAGAGGAGACTTTACAACCACTCTGGGCAGCCTGCTCCAAGGCTCCAGCACCCTCACAGTAAAGATGTTTTTGCTCTGTTCCAAGTTGGTGTCCACTGTGCCTTGTCCTGTCACTGGGCACCACTGCAGAGAGTCTGGCCCCATCCTTTTGCACCCTATCCTTTAGCTAGTGTACAGCATTGAGAAGACACTCTCTCAGTCTTTTCTTCTCCAGGCTAAATAGCTCCAGATCTCTCAGCCTTTCCTCATCAGAGTCCCCTGAGCAGCTTCTTAGCCCTCTGTTGGACACTCTCCAGTAGTTCCTTGTCTCTCTTGAACTGCAAAGTCCAGAACCGGGTGTGATACACCAGATATGGCCTCACTACGGCAGAGTATCGGGAGAGAAGAACCTCCCTTGATCTGCTGGCCACGCTCTTCTTAATGCATTCCAATATACTACAGACCTTCTTGGCTATGAGGGCACTTTTCTGGCTCCAAGATGGCACTGATCATCGATCTATGATAAAGGTTTGCAGGGCAACATAAAAGGGCCTTAGCAGGGCAATCACATCCACTCACCTTTGTTTGTGGGTTTGAAGAAGAAGGGAGCTATGACAGCAATCCCAGTAGCACCTATGGCCGCTGCATGTCTTGCCTATAAAGGAGACAAAGGAAAGTATCTGAAGGCTCATCTGGTTGCTATGTATCACATACACAGTGAAAAGGAATCACATCATATACACACCAGCTCCTGAGACTCTGGCAGACTCAGTGCTCCCACATGAATGATCACATGATCCAATCTGCACAAGAAACAAGAAGGTTCACAGATGCTCATAGGGCATAAACAGGCAGATTGGGTTCACTTTCATTTCTTCAAGAATAAACAGCCCTTTTGTCATAAGACAACAAGGACGTCTCCTTTTTTATCTCTAAAACCCTATTTTGTCCCCTGGTTCCCAATGTACCAAAGAGAAGCACTTTTGCAAAATCTCTAAGCAGTCGAACTGGACACCAGTTAACTGACAGTAACAAAATCACAGACTTCTGTGATAAAGGAGCCAGGGAACCAAGTCCAACCACAAAATATTCCAAACCAAACCATCAGCAAATAGTCAGGCGTGCCCATGTCACAACACAACACAAGATATGGAATCCCCTGTTCACTCTCAGCTACTCACTTGTCTTTTCCTTGGCACACCCATTCTTCAGCCAGCTCCT
The DNA here is from genome assembly GCA_013399055.1 of Ramphastos sulfuratus. NCBI lineage: Eukaryota > Metazoa > Chordata > Aves > Piciformes > Ramphastidae > Ramphastos > Ramphastos sulfuratus. The sequence continues at coordinate 8,584 of WBNM01026599.1, forward strand.
TCCTCTCCTGGGTGCTAAGGGACAGTCCTTCTCCTGTTGTGCCATTCACTGTTGCAACACAACACAACACACTTGCTGAGGCCTGTCCTGTACATGCTGGTTTTACTGAAGACAAGGCTGACACCTTCGACAGCATTAAAGAGGATTTTTTTTCCCCAACCCATTTTATGATAGCAATGGTCTGCACCAGCATCTGTTTGAGGATTGCAGTACTACCATTACTGAATGCTGTGCTGGAACTCTTGAGTGTTTCAGGATCAGCAGTGGCGAGAGCGAGGAGGCAGAATTAGCTGCTGGAACGAGGAAACTGTTCCCCAGCCATCTGCTCCCCACAGACCCTACCTCCTTCTCCCTGCAGTGAGTCAGGCTGTGGCAAGTGAAGCTAGCCAGGCAGTGAGTGTCTATTCTCCACTCCAACAGCTTGACCTGAAATTTGGTGTCTCTGTGGTAAGCAGAACTTTGTGTACTACCTAGGCCAGAGTGGCCCTGGAAAACAAGATCTATGTTCAGTCACAAACACCAGATGAAACTGGGGCAGCTGAAGCCACTACCACCCTCTGCTCTGCATCTTGGCACTCTTTTGACTGAAGTTTTGAACCAAAACCTCAGCACTGACTTCAGCTTAATTAATTATGGCAGGCTGTGAATGAGTATGGTTTAACAGATGCTGTATTCTCTCCCCTGTCAGTCCTCCTGCCTCCACAGCAGTCCCCGAGATGGAAGCAGAACAGCAAGATAGCAACAGTGACCACTCTGGTATCACCCAGTGCACCACAATCTCCTAAAGAACCCCACCTGGCTTTGATGAGCTCACTGAATTTTCTGGCCTCCTGAGCTGATGGGTTTTTTATCAGATCATAGAATGGTTTGGGTTGGAAGGGACCTTAAAGATTGTCTAGTTTCAACTGCCCCCACCATAAGCAGGGACACCTTCCACTGGACCAGGCTGCTTAAGGCCTCATCCAGGCTGTCCTTGAACACCTCCAGGAAGAGGGCATCCACAACCTCCCTGGGTAACCTGTTCCAGTGTCTCACCACCCTCACTGGAAAAAACTTCTTTCTAACACTCAGTCTAAATCTGTCCTCTTCGATCTTAAAGTAATTTCCCCTCATCAACTGCATCTTTTCCAGACAAAAGGGAGAATCATTCAGCTGTGTCTCCTCCACCAACACAGTTCATCCACTCATCTCAGGGAACATCACTGTATGAAAGCAACACTTTTATCCCACACAGAAATAGGGTGTAGGCAAAAGCAGAAGCCTTCAGTATTGCCTTACATTCTCCACTTGTGAACATAAATGTCCAGAATGAACCCGTATCCACAGTCCCTTCATAACAGACAATATATCACAGGATTGCCATCTAGACAAAGGGGGTGCAATTGTTCCAGTCAACTTACCAAAGATGTTCTTGACATGCTGCTTGCTTACCAGATAATCCACATATTGACCAATCACTGAAAGGTTGATTTGTCTGCAACGAAAGGAACCTCAGCAACCTCAGCAGCCACCAGTTTACACCCACAAATACCTTAAACTTAGAGATTAAGAAAACAAAAGAAAGACATGCTGTGGAAGCCTCACATTTGTGCATGCACAAACTCAAACTTCCCCAAGTTATGATACTCTCAGCGTGTGTTTAGCTTTTCAAGTAACAGGTCAGTCCTGAATTCTTCCTTCCAGCTTCTCTTCCTCCTGACAAGCAGTTCACTCTTCCAACCTTGTATCTCAACTGGTTGTAATTACTGCAGGCTCATCAGAGCAAGGACTTTTTGGGAAGAGATACGAGAGAAAAGAGGCAGTAAAACCTTTGTAACTGATGAGGGAAACGAGTCCTTGGGAGCACAAAGGTATTTGTGCAAGTGCTGGCAAATAGTTAAGCTACACTTGCAACTGCTGGACACAGACTGTAAAATGGCATCTGCTGGATGTGACTTTGACCTCTGTCTCTCATAAAAGGATAAGGGAAACAACAGGCTTCCCTGGCAAAAAGGGGAAACTGAATTCTAGCTTTGTCTTTTCTACAAGACAAACTTATTTCATTTATCAGTGTATGATATTTCACCCTTGTTTCTATTTCTCAAACATACAGACCAATCCTATAGTCTGAAAGTCAATTCTGGGACCCTGATTTGGTTCACACATCACCTAAATGTCATAGCTACGTTCCCAGAACGTTTCTTACAAGGGTCATGCATTCCAGGCAGCAGGCTCAGGTCATTCTCCAAATAATATGTTGCAATAAATTTGAAATACAAAGGTACATAGAGAGACATAGAATCATTTAGGCTGGAAAAGACCTTCAAGATCATCAGGTCCAAACATTAACCCAACACTGCAAAATCGACCACTAAACCACCTCCCACAGCTTTGAAATTCCTCCAGGGCATGGGGACTCCACCACTGCCCTAGGAAGCCTGTTCCAGGGCTCGACAATCCTTTTCAGGAAGAAATTGTTCCTAATGTCCAACCTGCAACTCCGCTGATGCAATTTGAGGCCATTTCCTCTCATCTTGTATCTTGCTACCTGGGGAGAAGAGACTGGCCCCATCAGGCTCCAACCTCCTTTCAGGGAGTGGTAGAGAGCCAGAAGGTCTCCCCTGAGCCTCCCTTCCTCCAGACTAAACGACCCCAGTTGTCTCAGCTGCCCCTCACCAGACCTGTTCTCTGGACTCCCTCATCAGCTTCGTCGCCCTTTTCTGGACCCACTCCAGCACTTCAATGTCCTTGTAGTGAGGAGATAGTTGAGTTGTAACGCCAGATGAAACCAGAAAGAAGTTTCTTAAAGGCGAGAAACAAAGCAGTGACTGCAGTGCAAATGAGTTTCTTGGCTGAGCAATATCAGGCCTTACAGTACTTTTCAGAAGGCTCATTTTCAGAGGACTACTAGCAAATCACCACCAGCTCTCTCCAGAAACACAGAGAAAGATCATGTACACATCCTCCATCAGAGCAGCTCACGCTTTTTTGATGACTCAAACAACTCTGTCTTGCAACATCAAAATGCAGTAGGGCGCACATCTGTTTGTTATGACTTCTTTGAGGAAGGCTGAATTTCAGCTTCCAGTTTGATGTTATTTTCAGAACCTTGCAGTCCTTGCAATATTTTTTGGGTTTAGACTAATCCCATGCACACATATGTTCATGTGAATATGTTGCTTCAGGTATCTAGGGTAAGGAAAAGTCTAAAAAGTACACTTGGACAATTATTTTCTAGCTCTCAAGAGCTCTATTTAACTAGGGCTGTGATTTTTCTTAACAAATGGGAAAACAATGCAATAGTCTACCTATATAACCTTGCTATGATTTAATTTCTACCTACAAAAGCAGCAGAAAGAGAAGACTGATCCAAACTCTCCAGAAATAGACATACAGAACTTGCTGGGCAACAGGAAGATGCAGATAGAGGTGAAGGGAACCCACTCTAGTGCTAGCAGGATTAACCTATTCGTTTCCACATCCCATCGGAGATGTGTTTTTAAAAAACAAAAAGCAAACACAAACTTCATCATTTCAGAATTAGAAATATGGAAAATAGAAGTCTAAGGTAACAATGATCAGTGCAACTTTGAGAACTCACCCATCAGGAGTCATAGGAGTGACTGTAGCAGCTACAAGACCCTGTATCTTCTTTCTCGGTGTCATTGAGCTGTTTGGGAAGGAGATGATGTTAAAATGATTAGCATCTCCATATAAGTGTTGTTCAACTTCTGTTAAAAGCAGAACTGGACAAGTACGGTTCAGAAGAAGTAGACTTTTGAAGGCAGTTAACTTTGGTAAGAGAATTGCCTTTTCGTTATTGTTGAAAAACAGCTTATCACAGCCATCCCCGGACAGGACTGGGAGCCCCAGGCGCTCAGAGACATCTATTTTACCTTTCTTTTTCCCCACGTAGGCTGTGGTCTAGCACCTACCTGATGGCGCCTGGAAGCCTGGGAAGGAGAAGAGCGCTGCAGAGAGGCGGGATCAAAACGCTTCCCCACAGTAGGGCACCCTCGCTCTGCCCCACTGCAGACCTCCAGCCAGCCGAGGGGCCAGCCCGGGCAGCTCCGGCCGCAGGCAGCAGTGGCTCAGGCTTCCGCCGCCCGAGCCCTGGCCTCGGCAGCTGCCGGCCCGGCTGCGCGACGGTTCCGGGGCGGCGCCGCCGGACAGCGAGCTCCCCTCCGCCCCGGCTACCGGAAGGTGGCGCTGCCCCGGCGCGCTTCGGCCTGAGGCCAGAAAGCGCTGAGCGGGTGGGAGGCGGCCTGAGGGCGGGGAACCGGCATCACCTGACAGCTCGCCGCGGCAGCCATCGCCTCGTCAGCCGCCCTCTGCCTTTCCCCTGGGTCTCCCCGGTGACCCGCTGAAACAGCCGCCGTCCTGCAGGCTCCGACCACCTACACCCTGCGCTCCAGAGGACACAGAGCCGTTTGGGTTGGAAAAGACCCTTGCGATCATCGAGTCCAACCGTTAACCCAGCACTGCCGGGTCACCGCCAAACCCTGTCCCTCAGCACTACAGCTACACAGCTTCAAGACTTGTCCAGGGATAAGGACTCCATCACTGCCCTGGGCAGCCTGTTCGAGGGCTTGGCAACCCTTTTGGGGAAGAAACTGTTCCTCATGCATCCTCCCGAGGCAACCTGAGGCCATTTCCTCTTGTCCTACTACTTGTTCCTTGGGAGAAGAGTCCAACCCCCACCCGGCTCCGACCTCCCTTTAAGGAGTAGTAGAGAACCAGGTGTCCCCTCAGCCACTTCCACTCCAGGATAAAAAGCCCCAGTTCCCTCTGGTGTGCCTCAAGACTTGATTTCCAGGCCCTTCACCAGCTTTGTTGCCCTTCTCTGGACCTGCTGCAGCACCTCAATGTCTCCTGGAGAGAGAGGCACAAAACTGGTGCAGCCTCACCAGTGCTGAGTACAGGGACAAAATCACTGCCCTGGTCCTGCTGAGCAGACTATTGCTGATCCAGGCCAGGATGCTGGTGACTTCCTCGGCCACTGTGGCTCATATTCAGCCAGAAGTTGAGCAACATACCCATGTTTAACATCTAAGGCTTGTTTGGATTATTAATGACTACTTGCAGTGTTAAGAATTTTTTTTTTTTTTAAAGTAAATAACAGAGTGGAGAGAAGGATTTCATAAGGCTTACCATGGCAAGTGAGGAAGCAAACCCACGCTGTTGTGTAGTAAAGGGAACAAACACCAGAGGGCATGTCAGAAGCTTGCCAAGGCTTGGAAAGTGTGATAAAGAGAATTTCTAATTAAAATGTTACTATTTTCCCCATACAAATTAGTCACATTTCATCTTTTCTCTGTCCTCACACAAAAACGAAGATGCGACTGGAGATGAAGCCTAAAACTACAGCTCAGTAATTTAAGGGTAATCATCAAAATATTCTCATTATCATCAAATGAAATCTCACATGCCAAAAAAATCCATCATTGAACCAAAAGCCACAAGCTGCATAGAAATGAGAAGGGTAAAACCTGCTTCATTTTGGCCTTCCTATGTACACCAGCATGTCTTGGGAGTCACCTGCATTGTGAGGACACCACAAGAACTTCAGCCAGGAAAGGCTTCAGCTGCCTTTTCCCTCATCCTCTGCCCATTTCTGGCATGGAGGCATTCTCAACCCTAGTGCAGTGCCCTGGCTCTGGGACACACAGCACAGGGAGCTGGGAGGATCCCCGTTGCTGTGTGAGAAAGGCAAATGGAGGTCAGGCTATGCCAAGGGAGCAGAAAACAGTGGCTCATGGGGAGCTAAAAGTACTCTACACATGCAGCTTACATGGCTTCAGTTTTCATCTCCAACCTGTGGTTTTACCAGACACGTAGCATGTGCAGTGCAGAGTCTGAGCCCCGTGGCAGACAGGCAGCTGTGCACAACACAATCCTCCTCCATCCCACTAGAACCACAGCTGGTCTGGAACCCAAGCCTTCTCACACCAAATGTGACCAGCAGACCACCAGCAGCACCTCTAAAGGACAAAGTTGTGCTCTGCACGGGGTTGAGGCTGATACTGAACAGACTCAGAAGAAAGGAAGTGGTGAAAGACCATATAAAGTTCACGAACTGACCACCAAAAAGATACCAATTGGTCTTTCTTGATTATGCCCCAAAGCCTGCAGCTTGCAGGTCTCCTGTGGTCCTGGTTTGTTTCCTGGGGAAAATAATGTGAGTTTCCCATACTCACCCATAAAACAGGTGCAATAAAGCATTCACACTTTCAGATCTTCCATCAGAGCATGTTTGGAGAGCATCCAGTGTCTGCAGTAAGGAACAATCCCCCGTTGTTGTGTGCTCTGGGAGCACATTTTTCATGTAGTCACATAATAATCTCAGGAGTTTGGGTTCATGGTATTCCTCCTCCACTCCAAAGTATGCTTAGTGTGGGCTATGCACATGCAGAGGTCACTTTCTCAGGGGGTTGGCTTTATTGGAAAGTTCTCACAAAGCACATGGATTTTTCTTTTCTTTGAGGCCCAGAAATTTCCAGAATTTCCTCTTTATGCTTTTCCATCCCTATGAGCAATTTCTCTTACTTTAGGCTGAGCAGTCCCAGCTCTCTCAGCCTCTCCTTGTAATACTTTCTCCAAGTCCATGACAATCTTCAGGGCCCTTCACTGGACTCAACTCTGGGAAGTCTCTGTCTTCCTTTAGTGGGGAGCCCGACTCTCCAGTTCTATCTCACCAGTGCTGAGTAGACATTCCATGACCTGCTGGCAACTCTTTTACTAATGCAGGATACTGCAGGGTCACACTACTGGCTCATGTTCATCCTGGTGTCCATCAGGACCCCTAGGTCCTCTTTGGGCACACTGCTTTACAGCTAGAGAGCTCCCAGTCTGTACTGGTGCATGGACTTTTCTCTTCCCTGCTGCAGGACATTGCATCTCCCTTTGGTGAAGTCCATGACATTCCTTTCAATTAATTCCTTGAGCCTGTCCAGGTCCCTCCGTGAACTTGCTGAGGGTACTCTGCTCCATCTATCAGGTCATGAATGAAGAACCTCAGCAGTCCTAGTATCAGAACACTGAATTTCATGAGGTTTACAGATTATTCAGAGCTATTATTACAGATTATTAAGTAGAGCCACTTAAAGTTCAGCATATTAAGAGTTTTAGAGTTACTCTGTGCTCCTGACAGCATCTGAAATACATTTTACAGTAGCCTGAAGTGCTTTAGAGCTGCTTAAAACAGTCTCTAGGAGTTAGATTGGTCCAGAAGAGTTAAGAACTGCTTAGACTGCTTAGAGGAATTTCAGAGCTGTGTAGAGGAGTTCAGAGCTGTACAGCAGAGATTTAGATGCATTTTTAGATATATTTAGAGACACATTAGTGCAGCTTATAGTAACATAGAGGAGCTTTAGGTAGTTTAGATGTGCTCTGAAGAGCTTTGGAAAGTGTTTACAGCTGTTTCAAGTGCTGTAAACTCCTGTAAAGGAGTTTTGTCATGCTTTGCAAGTCTTTAGAGCTGCTTAGAACTGTTTTTATAGGGGGGTTAGAAGAGTTAGATCAATTTAGAGCAGTGTGGAGCTGATTAGTGCTGTTTGAAGGACTGCAGAGAAGTTTGAGCACCATTCCTCTATAAACAGGAGTTTCAGAACTGCAGCAATGAGTTCTAGAGCAGTTACAAGGAGACTGAGAGGGGTTTGGCATCTCTTTCGGAGTATTTTGCTGCTGCTTGAAGCAGTAAGAGGGAATTTTAGATGTTGTTTAGAAGATTTTAAGAGAGGTAGAGTGGAGATTTTAGAGGAAATTAGAGAAACTCAATGGGGCCTTGAGCAGCCTGGTCTAGGAGGTGTCTCTACCCATGGCAGGGAGTTTGAAACCAGATGATCTTGAAGGTCTCTTTCAAACCATTCTGTCAATCTATGAATTTGTAGTCTCTCATTGTTGCCTATAGCTGATCTGCATAGATTTAGAGCTGTGTAGATGGGTTGTAGAGTGGTGTAGTGCAGTTTAGAGTTATTCTGGAGCTGTTTAAAGATGTCTGGACTGTTTTAGTGGCACCCTGAAGTGTTTTAGAACTAGTGAAATGATTTAAGAAGATGTAATTTAGGGGGTATAATAACTCTTTAAGAGCTCATCACAAGTGTTTCATAGCTGTCTGGTGGTATTTTAGAGAGGCATATTCAAGGACTTTCAGAGGTCCCTAGAAGAGTTTATGAGGCCCAAAGGAAGTGCAGAGGGATCAATCAGGAGTTCTACATCAGATCAGATGAATCTGAAGGCTACTTAGAGGAGGTTTAGAAAGATATTGGTGCAGTTTAGAGGATCCTAACACTCTTGAAAGCAGCACTTCAGAACTGTTTTTTGTGCTTCTGAGGAGTTTTGGAGGGATTTGGGGTTATTTTTCAGATCTTTAGAGATATTTACAGGAAGTTTAAAGGTATTTTAAAGAGGGTAATAAATTGTTAGAGATGCTTACAGTCATTGTCAGTTTAGAGCTGAACAGAAGAGTTTTAGAGTGATTTAGAGACCACTTAGAGGTGTGTGGAGGGATCTGTTTGGAGGAGATTGCCTCATTGCAGCAGTACAGAGGTCTTTACAGCTCTTTAGAGCTGATATAAGCACTTTTAGAGCAACCTAGAAGAGGTATACAGTGGTTTAGAGCTGCCTGGAGGGGGTTAAAATCTTACACTAGTTCAGAGATATTGTAGAGGCATTTTAGGTTTGTCCCAGCCCATCACCTCCCCAGTTCCCTGATGGTTCAGGGTCGATACTATCTTCTCACACTTTTCAAAGCCAAAATCAGTGTTTCCGACTGCCTTCACTGACACTGACCTTCTCCCCGAGTCCTTAGGTGACAGTTTCCTGTTTCACAGTAGTCTTTGCTTACCTTTCGAAGGAATGCCATTAGGAAAATGATGGTAAAAGTTATAAGACTCTGTTATTTACACTGACAAGGCCCTGTGTGATTACTGTGCTTCAACCAAAAAACATACACAAACTACTCCACAGAGGTTTAAAGAACAGCATAGGTTGAGTTCAGCAGTACTACACAGCACAGTAGGTAATTACTAACTCTCTTCATGCCTCCTACAGTCATCGGCAAACAAGCAGCATGTCCCCTCATGCTACTCCCAAGTGCTGCAGTGATGTGTGAGTTCAGTCTTAAAGATGAAAGAAGAAATGAGTTTACTATCATCATTTAAAATACTTCCTTTCCTTTATATTCATTTCCACTGCATGCTTAATGCAAAATATACCCTTTCAATGGAAAAAAAAACCAAACAAACCCAAACAAACAACCAAACAAAACAAAAAAAACCCCCAAAAACCAAAAACCCAAACAAAAAAAAAAACCAACCAAAAAACACCTAACATTTAAGGCTGGCTTAAAAAGCAGTGGGAATTTATATTTGGGAGAATCCAAACTCATATTCAGGTTGGAAACTCTGTCTTGTAAATTTTGGAGAAAGCAGAAGAAGCATTTAGGTTGTCTGCAGCTGCAGCATGATGTGTGCTGACTGGTAAAGTGCCTTTCCACGTACCACTGAAATAAGCAGGGAAGTGTCAGTGGTGCCAAAGCTCAGAAGATAATAAAGGCATCAGTAAAACACCAGAAATCAGCTGCTCCTTTTCCAAAGCAAGTGATTAAAAATACACTTCTATGGATTAATGCAATTTCTCTAAAAAGAATGAACATGAAACTCAAAAGCTTACCTAAAGAACTCCATAAGGTCATTTAAAATAAGGGAAGTTATAAACCCTTTTTTGTTGCCATGTGCCAACACACTGGATTTACGTATCTGTTAAGAACTCTGTTACCCAAATAACTGATTTGCTGAGGCAGCTGGACTGCTAAAGCAACAGGCCCTGCAAGTGTCCTCTGGACTTTTTTATTGTTGCTGTGTTAGCACTTCCAACATTTGCTTTACTGACTACAACTTACTATCCCTGTTCTGCTTTCCCCAAGTCACACTTCTCTCTGCCTACACACAGTTTGGACAGCTGGATTTCCCATTTCTCAAGCTACCCTTCTGGTTGGGCATAATTAAACTACACTTTTGAGTCAGTTTCTCTCTGCAATAAATAAATACATTTATCCACATAAAAATTCATTTCAAAGACAGAACCAAGTCTATTTGCATAACAAATGCAAAGTACTCAAGTTTAAATGACAGCAGAAAAGCAAAAAGCAACACCGTGCTGGTCTGAGGCCAACTGGAACATTTTAATGAGAGCAATTAGATTATAGGCTGTGAAAAGGAAACACTGGTGATGTCTACTTCACTCACGGGTTTGCTGAGATGTATAAAAGCAAGGACACAAACATAGATAAGAGAGTGTCTCTATCTGTCGGAGTCCGTGTCTGTGTTTTCTCCCTGGGCTTCTACTGTTAAACCAACTAATCATTATGCTTCTAACCCCCCTTGTCAATCCTCCAAACTCACTTTGCACATAAGGCAGACTCTGGGATAAGGTAGAGGGGTGGAAGGGTGGTCGGGAGCCCCTCCTAGGGACTCTGATTTCTGGGAGGGGTACTGTGTTTTTTTATTACTTTTAACTTGTATATTTCTGTATATAGCTGTAAATACTTGTAATAGATTGTAAATGTCTGCTTGTATATTGTGCTAAGCTGTGAATGTAAAGCTTCATTCCTTAACTTCCAGCTGGCCAAGTCTAGTCTGGGTGAATTCATTGTGTGTGGGGGTGGGTAACTCCCAAACAATCACGAACACCTATTACAGTGTTGAAATTCTGTTAAATACTCTCAGAAGCTGACATCATGTCATTTTATGTAGAGAATCCACCTCATTTTTCTCTGCTCTAAATCTAAAGGTGTAAAGGAAATACTGACCTCTCAGATTGCAAATCTGAGTTTTAAACTGTTCAGCTGGGTGTTAGTTCTGCTTGGAAGGCAATTGAGCATAACCTGGAGGTTCTTCCTGACTGTCCTAATACAGACATTCAGACTGGTGTGTTTGCTGCATAAAAGGTGATTAGCATCCCAAGATGTTGATTTTTTAGATGTTAAAATGCTTAAATATTTAATTTTCCCATAAACAGTCAACTAATAGATACTATGCTTAAATGTAAAGCACTAAAAAGAACTATCATGGTGAGCTAAGGTATCAACAGCAACCAAGAAGAGTTTGAGTCTTTTGCCTTAAAGTAAAGCCCACCTCTCAACACAAACAGTGCCATCTGCTGCAGAAAGCAGAATGGACTCGTCTTGAGAAAGAAGACACAGACCTGGTTTTAAAGAATCCATCTCTGAAGGCCTTACTTGTATAATCTAAATAATGGAAATTGCCACCGAAACCACACATCCACTGCAAAAATTCTGCTGTTAGAAGATGGGAGAAGTTCTGGTATGATCCATACTCATTGGACTAAGATCAGAAAGAAGCCTGGGAGACAAACCCTCGGTGAAGATAACTGCTTGATTTGTGCTTGGGTGGTGAGTTGGATCAACAGGCCAGAAAGAGAAGGCTTCCCTGCAGCCATACAGCACTAATGCCTGCAGGCCAACAAATCTGTCCACGATTTGACTGCAAGGGCCTATGTACTGGATTCCTTATTTTGCTTCTGCTTCACGTGACCCAATATGTACCACAGTGTTCCTCAGCTCATACTCCTGAAGAGCTACCACAACAGAGACACCTCTAGCAAGAAGCTTACCAGTTCAGTTTCAGTTACCTCTTCGTGTCCTTTGGGAACATTTTCTTTCTTTCAAGAGATTTAATTTGCTCAGTTTACAAGGGAAAACATGGAATCTCCTTGGAACAGTACTACAGGTACATTCAAGCTGATATAGAAGGTGGTATGGTTACACTTCATTTTCCTTGCTGGAAGTGATCTAAAATGGAATTTGCTAGAAGGCTTTCCCTTTCTTTAGAGCAAGGAGATAAGAGGCTGCTCTGGGGAGACAAATTTGCAGAAAACATCTAATAGCATATACAGCACCTTTGCTGCCTCGGACTATTATTTACAGTAACTACAGTAACCTCACATGGTCAGCTTCTGTGTTGTGAAGTAAGGGCTGCTGCATCATCTGATGAGTGTGTGGTTACAAAAGCAAATGCCACTTATAAGCAAAGAGTCTTGAGTTCCTTACATCAAAACCATTATCAAACACAAGGCTAACTGATGTTCTGACACACTTAGAAAGGCAGAGCTGCCTGGAGCAGTTGGATGGAGAACACTTGGCTAGAATGTGTGAGTGGCCAGACTGTCCTGCACCTGGGTAGGCACAATCCCAAGCACAAATACAGGCTGGGTGGTGAATGGCTGGAGAGCAGCCCTGAGGAAAAGGACCTGGGAGTCTGGGTTGATGAAAAGCTCAACATGAGCCTGCAGTGTGCGCATGCAGCCCAGACAGCAACCGAGTCCTGGGCTGCATCAAGAGTGGCGNTCCCTCACACACTTGTGACATAACTCAAAGTTGTTAACCAGACTGCAAGAAAACAAATTTCTCCTGAGCTTCTCCAATTCTGACACAATTAGGTTAGTAGCAAAGATTCACCTTTTTTGTGCAGTCTGCTTACCTCTGGGAATAAAGATGACTTACACCACACTCACATCAATCTGACAGCAGCTGCTGCACTGTTGCCACGGAGCAGAGGTAAGCAGTTTTGTTATCTAGCATGTTAATGAAGGTCTTGTCTGGGCGTGTTATAGTTAGTATCTATAGAGCGAAAAAGGAGATCACAGGTGATCATTATCACAGTCCTTCTCCAACAGAAGCTGATAGCCTGAAAAGCCATTAAGGTTCATGAGGGTGTTCTGCACAGAAGTGCCTGGTGAAAATAGCTGTTAAACTACAAACTGTATGCTTTTATGTGCCCTCTTCTCTGCTCCCTGAGTTTAAGAAAACAGTACAGAGGAATACTGCCTTGTCAGCTCTTCTAGAGAGTAATTGCTTGTGTAATTAGTACATTTAGGGCTTCTCTGTGGGAAGCAACTCTTTGCATTAGAGGTATAGCATATGGCATTTATGTAAGCACTATGTAGTACATTATGGAGGCTTCAAACCTGGAAGTTTTCAAGGTCAGGATGGATGGAGCCTTGAACAACCTGGTTTAGTAGGAGGTATCCCTGCTCATGGCAGATTGGTTTGAACTAGATCATCTTTAAGGTCCCTTCCAACCCAAACCATTCATAATTCCGTGAGTATGAGCCTTCAGTAGTGCCTGTTTTTTCTTTTTCCCATGCACTAGAGACAAGCAAGCAAACTAGCAGTATCCCTATGCTGTTGAACTTCCCTGTCCTATGTTCTACAAACTACTGAGACCTCAAGATGTTAAATCAGTTGTTTTGTGTTATTTTCCTGTGAAAATAGCAAGAGATAGAGTTAGCATACTGATTTTCCCCTATTTGGAGGTACCAGCAAGGCTAGGTGTCAGTTTCCATCCAAACCCCTTCCCTACTCTCTCAATAATACACATTTTGGGTAGGCATATAGTTATGTACAAAATACATGTCCTCATGGCCTTCCAACTGTTGACATGTTCTCAATGTATATGTGAAAAACAAGAGTGCTGGAAAACAATCTCTGAGGAAAACACTGAGTACTGTTCTCCAGCCTCAGGCTACTCCACCAGGAACAGTCAGAGCTTTGTTGGGGACATCAGCTGGATGCACACAAACTGACTGGGGATTTGTTCTCACCCCTCTTTCAGAATCCACAGTGGGCTTGTGTTTATCTACAGATTAATTGCCCCTCTTTCAAGGGGTAAATTTCTTGAGATCTGCCAAACCGTTGTGGTTGGGTATAGTTTTTTCACGTGGGCTCCTCTAGTCTGGAGAAAATCATTACAAGTATGCACTTGATGGAAGTGTACAGGTGAGAGTAATCTAAGAGCTAACGTCACCCAAGCATATGGCTTTGCACACCTGTGGACCATGAAGTACTACTTTTTGCTTCTCCAAATCACCCTATGAATTCTCCTGTTTGACCCAAGCAGAACATAGAAAAAAATGAGAGAGTTTACCCTGTAAAATAAAAGCACAAAGCAAGCAAAGAACTGGTGCTGCATTTCAGGTCTTAGCAAGTTCTAGTAGGCTTCACGAGTAAAACACTCTCTACACCACCTCACTTCTGTGGCTTTAGAGAGCTTTGTGGCTTTACAGATACGTTTGTAATTGCTATTTGGCATGGTTTGGGCTTTTTTTATTCCCCTTTTTGGCACAGCAGTGTACTGCACAGCACCCTGACAAAGTTGTCTACAAGCAAAGTGTGTTTCCTGTTAAAAGTCACTCCCAGCTATTGATTTCAAAAGTCCCAGAGAGCTTAGCTGAACGTGGCTGCAAGGAATTTGCACAAACCCTGATTAGCATGGGAGGTGTTCTCAAAACTCCAACTGTGAAGTTTAATCTGCCCTATTGTGCTGGTACCCAAATACCTCTGGAGCTGCAGCAAGTTAAATGGGCCATCCAGCCTCACTCTGTGTTACTACAGGCAGGCCAGGATTTCACAATAGCTTTGTATAACCCTTTTGTGCTGATATCCGAGGGCTAAGGGGGCTGATTAGCCTCAAATACCGCTCCAAACAGCCGGCCATTCTAGAACACTGCCTGCCTTTCATTGCATGCCAGCAGAAATCGCGTGAGGCTGGCCCTAGCTTAGCTTGCGGCCAGATTTCTACCTACCATTTCAGGGGTTAAAAAGAAAAGCTGTCATTCTGTACCATCCCTTGCATCTAAGCTGAGTCTATGGGATACCTTATTTATGTGGAATTCTTCCTCCCGAGAGCACACTGACCTAAACACAAGCAGGCAGGAAGCCTTGGAAACCAGGGGAAGTTACGCAAGGGTGCAAAACTGTTTATGGAGCCAGATCACACACTGGACCCAGTGTTGCCCCGTGGGCAGTAGGCTGGGCTTTTGGCATTTGCGTGGGAGCTCACCAATGAGCCCCAGAGGGGAAGGCTACAACTCTCCTAGTTTTTGTAACAGCATCCTCCTCCAGCATGGGCGGGGTCCGAGGGAACCAAAATAAACATGACACAGAGCCAGTATGTGCAGCTCCAGAGGAATAGACTGCCATAGCTAGGAGGAGGACAGCTTGAACTGTGAGTATGTCTACTTTCTCCCTGTTCCTAATTTAACTAGTAGCTTATGGAGTGGCACATTCTGGCTATGCATACTCACAGCACCAGAGTGACCTGTGAAAATGTCTGCTATGCTCCCTGTCCCTTTGGCCCATGTGTTAACAGACAGAGAAGTCTAGACACACCTCAGCTTTCCTCTAGATTTATAAATTAATTAAACTCCAGATATTCGGAGGATTATTCTACATGTCTTCCCCTCACCCAGCCTCAAGCACTGTTTTATCTAATTAAAAAAATATTTTATACACGTGGTCACTAACAGTACTGGCCACAAAGTTGTAAAACCCAGATCCATGAGAGATTTAACAAGCAGTTCAGTAAAAGTGTATCAGTACGGAGACAAGCCAGCTCCTAGAGCAGCTACTTTCAGAGCAGGTGTTGCAACAGAGGAACGCTTACTTCTCTGCTTTCTAATGTACCCAGCAGCACATGAAGAGAAGTGTGTTTTGTACCAAGTTGTAGCAAAGAGAAAGCAAAGTAGGACCCTCTGCCTAAGAACTGGCCATGGAGAAAATACTATAAGAAATTTAATAGCTCATGTTTGCTTCTAATAAAATTACTGGACTCCTACTCTATTGTTAGCTTTGCTGGTTTGTAAATGCTACTGCTAACAAGTGTATTAGAATGCAACTGTCCAGCTTTTAACTGACAGCAGTTCCTGATGACCAGTCCTTCTGATGGAGACTGCTTATCTTCAGGCTGGGGCAGGGAAGGGGACAGCACCTGCCCCCTGCTGTGTGGTTCTCTGGTCTTCATTTACTCCTGAGTGACAGCTGAAGGAGCTGCTAGAAAAAGCTCAACACACAAGCACTTGTGGACTACTTATTTTAAAGATTTTAAGTTAAATCAGTGCCAGTGAGGTTTTGGTTTTTTTTTCCTATAAAAGCTTTTCGATCTCATAGGCCTCAAAGAGAGAACTCCTTGTAGCCAATTCTAAACCAGACTACAGAAGGGGATTGATAGCATTCAAAAGTAGTCTACATAAGAAAACGGAAACAGACAAGAAAGTAGTCAGGTAGCACAAGGCAGTTGTTCATTTGGCAAAAATGGCCACCCACAAACATGATGTTAAAGACAGTATACTTTAAAGATCTCACCACAGGAGGATTGACATGGTTTAACACCAGACTTTGTAGTAGACAATGGCTGTACTTGATCTTAAAGGTCTTTTCCAACCAAAATGATTCTATGACATCCTGTGAACTTCATCAGGGCACCTACAGTAATAAAACCCCATGAAAAACAGTTGAGCTACAAGTGACAAAACAGCAGCTTCTTGTGTAGTCAGCTATGAACAGCTGAGATGGAGATGAAAAATAGCCTCAAAGTTTGTTCTGTCACTCAACAAACACACAATTAAGTTATACTCTGAGAAGATAGTGTACCACCATCTAAGAATCAAGACAATTGAATTAATGATGTGCCATTATTAAAAGGACACCCTAATGCAACAGAAAGCACAGGCTTTCTCAAGATGTAGTTATGAACTATGATCTGTCTGCTATTAACCAAAATCATAAGAGGTTCTGAAAATACCAAGACTTTTAGCCAGATATGATAATTTCAAGGCTGATTTTTATTGTTTCCACTTATATTGGGACAGTGAGAGGAAATGGAGTGTTTTCATGTTTTCAGCTTTTTTCTCCTGTCTGAAGGCTACTTAGCCATGTACTCATAAATACAGAAAAAATCATCTATTCATAGGACTCTGGGCCTAAAGGCCTTTTAGAAAGGTATCAGCTATGGTAACAAGCCTAATGAAGTCATGGGCAGTCCATACAAGAGCAAACCCCTTTACATCCAGCAGCAAAGGATTTGAAATCCTCAAGTCCCTTTTATTTACAGATTTCCACAAAACTGCCACTTGCAGAATCTCAGACCTTGTTTTGCAGCCAGGACCAGCGAAGGCAGCATATCCTAGATGATGAACACAGCCTAGAGACAGCTTCTTCATTCTGGCTCTGCTGGTTCCTTCAGGGCTAAAAGGATTTCAGCTCTTGTTACTGAGTCATTGGGGGTAAACAGTGGAATCTAGGCCTTTCACATTTTCAGGGACAACTGTCTTGGAGAAAGAACCAGGCTTTTTATCTGAACTTTCCCAGTCACTTCTCAGCATAGTCAGCAATACTTGAAAGGTTGGAGACCAGAGGCTGAGAAATAACTTGACGTTAGGCAGAAAAGCACTAATATCAAACGATATAATGCGAGGAAATGGTCCCAAATTGCTCCAGGAGAGGTTTAGGTTGGATATTAGTAATGATTTCTTTCCTGCAAGAGGGGTCAGATGTTTGAACAGGCTGCCCAGGGAGGTGGTGGATTCACCATCCCTAGACATGTTCAAGAAATGTGTGGGCATGGCATTTCAGGACGTGGTTTAGTGGCCACAGTGGTGTTGATGGTTGGACTCAGTAAGTCTTTTCCAACAGAAATAATTCAATGATTCTGTGACTGTATGATTTATACATCACTGATTGAAACTGTGCTGCCCTTCAGCTCTGGCAAGATGATCAAATCCTTCAAGCAAACATTTCTGTCCCTGGATCTGCAGTCCCCAAGGTGGAGCTCAACAGAGACAATGGTAATGTATAAAGGCCAAGGCAACAGAGCTCACTGCAGGCAGGGCAATGTAGTGCCAGTGTGGGATTCTCAGTCTGATGAGCCTGGAAAAGCTGCAATGCCTTACTGTTCATACCTGAACACAAAGCATCTACTTGTAAGCTTTGAGGAGCTCATCCTAAGAAAAGACACCATCCTTTCCTAAGGGGGGCACCAAACAGTTTGACATTTGGGGTATGTCTAGTCTGCAGATTGCCCCGTGTTCTCTGACTACAACAGTATTTTCATGCAGATTTGGAAAAAAACTTAGCTAATAATTTCTATCATCTTTAACATTCCATGTCCAGAGAAGGGTGACTAAACTGGTGAGGGGCCTAGAGCACAGCCCTTCGAGGAGAGGCTGAAGGAGCTGGGTTTTTTAGCCTGGAAGAGGAGGCTCAGGGGTGACCTTATTGCTGTCTACAACTACCTGAAAGGTTGTAGCCAGGTGGGGGTCAGGTTGTTCTCTTCTCCCAGGCAACCAGGAACAAAACAAGGGGACACAGTCTCAAGTTGTGCCAGGGGAGGCATAGGCTGGATATGAGGAGGCAGTTCTTCACAGAGAGAGTGATTTGACATTGGAATGGGCTGCCCAGGGAGGTGGTGGAGTTGCATCCCTGGAGATGTTCAAGAAAAGACTGGATGAGGCACTTAGTGCCATGGTCTAGTTGATTGGATAGGGCTGGCTGATAGGTTGGACTGGATGATCTTGGAGGTCTCTTGCAACCTGGCTGAGTATATGATTAATCACGTGTTTCTTGTGACTTTCACTGCCTTTCAGGCAAAGGACTATGAACTGCGTCAGTATGAGACAGCCAAGTGGATCAGCACAGTCATTAGGGGAGAGCCCCAGAAGGAGGCAATGCGCCAGGGCTTCTGGAAACTCTTCCACTACATTCAAGGGAAGAATGAGAAAGGTACGAAAGTTTCTGAACTGCAAGAGGCACAAAAGGGAGACGAAGCTGAAGAGTGCAGAACAGCGGGAGTTGGGGGACAGCAGGTTTCTTTTCCTGTACTAGCCCCTTTATTACTCTTTTGTAATAGAGGCTTTTAGGCTGTCTGAATAACCATTTAAACCAGCATCCAGCCTTTATTACAGCTGAGAAGACTCTCTTCCCCTCTCCTGTAGAAATGAAGATTGACATGACTGTGCCAGTGACCTGCCTGGTAAAATCTGGCTGTGCAGACTTCAAGATCTCTTTCTTTGTGCCATATGAACATCAAGACTCCCCCCCACAGCCCACAGACTCAGACGTGTTCATTGAAGAGCGGAAGGCAGCAGCCATTTTTGTCCGGTAAGCTGCACCAGCACAGCTGGCAAATGAAGGCAGCTACAAAGAGAGGGTCTGCTATTAATCTGGACTACTCTTACAAGGCAGCTTTTAACTATGCATATATCATACTGTTCAGAGCCTTGAGTGGCAAAGCTTGAGTATTTGGAAACTTTACAGTTGTGTCTTAAAACACAAAAGGCCACTTTTTTAAACATTAATTTTTAAGCACACAAATGCAGCCTTTAGAATCCTACTCTCTTGGGCATGTCCCAAGACATCAAAATCACTTTTCAAGCCCCCTTTATTCATGGTCCCAAACTCCCACAAAACCTTCATGGCAATTGTTTGAGGAAAAGCACCTCAAAGCTGCATTTCCCCCCTCCACTTGCATTAAAGCCACAGGTTAACAACTTGTGTCAGCTAACAGTCTCAGAATTGCATGTGTATGTTTTTAAATCAGCTGCAGCTTGTTCTGCAATTCACCCAATAGCTCCAAACAGCATCAGAAGTGCTCAAATAACTGCATGCTTTGGCAGCCTGAGATCCTACAGTAAAAACCAAATAAAAAGCAGGGATTTGAACATCAGAAAAAAAACACCAAGTAAACTCCACAAAATCAAAACATCTCTTCACTTCTGCTAGGTCCTTCGGTGGATTTGCATCTCCAGAGAAATATGCTGAGGAAGCTGAAGTCTTGTCCAGAATCCTAAGAAACAGAGGACAACCATTCCATGAAGACTTCTTCTATACTGCAGGCTATGACAGTCCCTTCAAGCTCTTTAACAGGCACAATGAAGTGTGGTATTTTAAGAAGTAATATGGCATAGGGGGAATACTAAGAAGCTACTAATCAGCTCTGGATGAAAACAGATCTCATTAATGGCTTTTGCTTTACTGCAGAAGGTTTAATTTGCGCATGGACACAGGATCATGTTTAATTTTCTCTAGGATGAAATGTTACTCTGGCTAAAAAGGTTTCAGCTCTTCCTACAAGATGTAATTGTACCAGCTGGAGGGGGAGGGAGATGGGACAAACCTATTGTTACTGAAAGGTTCAAGGGAACACAACCTGAAAATACTCCTGCAGAACAGTTTGGATGTCCAGCTTTACTTCTCATTAGAAGTGCTACAGCAACAGCTCAAGTGTGGTGGAGAACGAGTTCTTCATAGAGCTAATTTCCACATTGTTATCACTCCTAATATAAATATGGGGAAATCAAATGAAAAGCCACTATTATCGGCTTATAGAGTTTTGGGAAGCAGCAGTATCTCATCAAGACCCTGGTGCCTCATAAGTAGTAACAACACTATTAAAAAGATCATACCCCCCAGCTTCCCATTCAACTGTTTTTCCCTTATGGAGGCTGTATGGCTCCAGACTAATGCCAGTAACCAGGTTAGACCAAGAATGCCATGGAAAAGGGTTAAAATAGTGTCCAAGCTGCATGCTTATAGTGTGCACGTATGCACCTGAAGATGCAATACGAGACTTACCAGTGGTCTGATATTTTAGGAGCAAATACACAAGTAGTAGTGTTTCCTCTCACCTACAACACACTAATTCGTTTTTTAGCTTTGGTCAGGTCAGCTACAGTCTGCTGTCTAGCAACACCCGACACCTATGTTAGACACTTGCAGGACTAGCATTTAAACTTGTTTAATCGCTGTTCTAAGTCAACTTGCAGCTTTTATAAAGTAGCCTAGAGATGATTTATAGCAAGCTGTTCAGGTCAGAAAGCAGTCCACAACAGCAGGTAGAGTTTACAAAGCTTTATTGGTTCTGATCCGTAGCAGGCAAGCATTACCAGTATGGTAAACACCTGTGGCTTTTTTAATGCTGTTCATTCAAAGCATAACCCATTATTCTGCCATCTTCCACCTATTGAGACAGACATAAGAACCACTGTAAGGCACCAAACCGATACAAGAAGCTTGCTGGGAACAGCTCAGACCTTAGGTATTCATCTCTGCTCAGAAAGAGAGTTCAAGCCAAGGTGATCATCATTTAGTTCCCACAAACAGATTACAGTATTACTAGAGTTACACTCACCTTGGTTCTTCATACAACAGCTTCAAAGTTGCCTCCTCATCTAAAGAAAGAAAACAGTTAAGAAGTGCAGCAGCACAACTGCTAAAAGCTTTACAGCAGCTTTGTAACCTCAGAAAATGTTGAACGGAAATGGTTAATATCACAGGAATTCATTTGGCAGAATCAAATTTCATCAGTGGCTACAAATACTCTCAAAACTCTTATCAGAATTTATGCTGTGTGATCTTACCCAGTGAGGCTGAAGACACATGGTCCTTCCCTGAGAAAGAGAAGTTGTTTCAGAATAAGACAAGTTTAATCTACAAAATGCTATTCACTCTTTTTAACCCAGAAACAGTTCAACTGACAACTGATGAAAATTTTAACTTGCACCACTCAAATAGGACACAAAGCTTATAAAACCTAACAGAGCTGGAAATCTAGAACTACTAACATTGGAAGAAGTGGGGAAGAGTAGGAAGCTCTTTGTTCTCTGACACTGTCTTTCCAGCTGAAAGCCACACTCGGTGAGTTGATACATAAAATACAAGTCATACAAAAAAAAACACCTTGAAAACCTGTCCTTAAAATTGAGAACCAGTCTGTCACAGCAAGCAAGTTTGTAGAGCAAGAATTTAGAGTTTGTGTGCAGCAAACGAAAGATAAGCAAAAAATTACTGAGTAGTTCCAACCACAGCAGACAGGTTTGGTTCTTCTTTAATTCAAGGGTGTTGTGGTATAGTGTCAGTTCACATAGCAGCTAGACACATCAGATGAGTTTTGATAGGAGTCCTGCCTGCTGCTGTGTCTTCTCCTGTACTATGCTTATCAACACTGCACTGGATAAGTGGTCTCCACTGCTTCATCTCCTTCACTATTTCCACTATGTGTAGCTATCCAGAAATAAAATAAGTTTTCAGTCATTCAGGCCACATCTTTTCATATTAAGAACTGCACATACTGATTCCAGTTTAAGAGTATCTGCTCAAAGAGCCCTTACTTTGAGACAATTTGGAACTACAGAGAAGCATTCTTGCTTCAAGCACTGTTGAGTTTATTCCAACAGTATCTTGAGTGAAAGAATCAGAATACAAAGGGAAGACATATCAGGTCTATTATAGGACTAATTTTAGGCACCATTAAGCACTCAGCATAAAGACAGTATTACAGTAATTATCAAACACCATGTACTCTACACTTACCTCATATGAATCTTGTTTCTCACACTCCCCACAAACTTCACTCTGTAACAAGTGAAATGTTGTTAATAGTCTCCTTGGCAGCACTTCAGAGTTAGCTTGAATGCGAGTACTGTTTCAGTGCAAGAGTCCTCCTCAGCCTCTTTCAGAGAGATTCCCATTGTTTTAATTGAATCATCACAAACAGTACATACTTATATAAGTTGAATGTTTTATTATTTTTGTCTGTCCTTAGAGGATCTACTTCTATCTAGCATTTCAGGTCTTAACCCTCACACACCTTCATTTGCCTCATGTAGAAGCTCAAATCCAGCCACTGAGAAATAATTTACCACATTACTTCAGCTACTGAGGCTCAGTGTTACTCCCTGCAAAAACTCACTCATTTCACTAGCAAAATGTCACAATGGCAAAATAATTATCCTGGCTTTGGTCAGTGCAAGCTCTGCATTGCTAGGTTACCACACATTCATGCTTACCAACTGGAAAGAAATCGATAGCAGTCACATACTTCAACTGGTCCACACTATTTCAGTTTGAAGTAGTTAACATTTTTATTTTTTTTTTTACTGCTTAAAAATCTTATGGCAACTGACAAGCAAGCATCTTACCAAGGGATAAGCATCAGTGAAGTATTCAGCCATTCTCCCATTCTTACACCTACAATACACATAGGAAAATGAAGTGTCAGTTCATGCTGTTGCTCTGGAGTTTCATTAAGACCTTCAGGAACTCCTTAGTCATCACTATCTTCAGTTACAAAGTGCAGGACAATCTCTAGCACCTTGGGAAAGTGAACCCTGCAGGGTATTGGTAAGCTGTCATCTACTGGTCAAGGCATTAAAAACCCTCCAGAAACCTTCTGCTTGATGCTGCAGCTACAGTTATTCATTGCTGGCTGTTAATAGTCTTCCCCATCACACAGTTCTGACCAGTCACACGCATTTTCTGCCAACTTACTTTTGATGGCAGAACTAAGCATTACTTCACAGCTCCACTGCAGCAGCCCTGGAACAAAAAAAGTAACTTATGAGGACAGCATAGGAGCAAGCACACAAGGATGAAGCCCTGTGAGGTGCCTGAAGTCAGATAGAGCTAATAGCCGACCTCCATGATTGTAGTCAAGGTAGTCACATCTCATCACACAGGCAGCTCACTGTCAACTACCTGCTTTAAGCTAAGGTTGCTGTGGCAAGAGGTGAAATACACAAATAGTGCTTCACTGTGTGCCTCTGAGCTCATGAATTTCACCACACTAGCCTGTCAAGGCTGGGTCTCATCCAGCAGTTATCACCATCCTCCTGTTTTGGCCCAGATGGAAACAGCCAGCACCGGCCCCTTGCACCTCCCCACCCAGCTTTCATGCAGTTCAACACTTTGTTTCTAAGCATGTTTTAATACTAATACTTGGGAAGTTAGAAATAAGTACTTACATCACAAGAAGAAACACTTTGGAAGCCTGCAAAGAAAATCTGCTGTTAATTAGGGTCCAGCACAACACATTAGCATAAAAAAGTTCCAGCAAAATACTGTATCAGTGTTTAGTGAAGCTTTATCCTCACTGAGATCAGAGACCTGATTCAGCATCATCTACAGTATTCTGCAATGCTCCCATCCCCTTCCACAAGAGGGGCTAAAGCCACCTCCCAGCTCGCTCCCCAGTGCCCTTGAGGTAACTTCTCAGCTGCAGAGACTAATGGAATTGCGGTCTTATGAACTCTGTGTAAGCATTCAATCTGGCCTAAACGAGGAAAGGCAGTTCAGATACTGAATTCACAGTACAGGTACACTGACTGTTTAGTCTCAATAAGCACAATTCTACGAATCTTGTAATGCCAAAAAACAAAAAAAGAACAACATGGTGGTTTATTTGTGAAGGCACACCCTGAGGGCGCCATAACTTGGCTTCAGATTTTCCAGAAACGAAATAGATTTGCAGACCCTCTTATCTCCAAAGCCAACCTCCCAAGCTGAAACACAGCATAGCCAAATGTAGCATACATATAAAAAAAGATATTGTCATTACCTTCAATTTGGGTAGGCCTTGTCTACAGAATTAGGACAACAAAGGCAGAGACACTGTCAAGGGCAGCCTGCAAAGCAACATAACACTTCTAAAACATCTTCATGAAGAAGGTGGCCTTTCACCTCAGCTTTCTACATGAATTAGCAGTCTAAGGTACAGGGGGCTACATCAGACAGGAGCGAAAGACAATAGCAGCATGTTCACCACGGATCATCTGCTGAACTATGCTGTCATCACATGCAGCCTTTTCACATCAGATACATGAATTAAGGTTTTACAGATGGTAAACAAAAATAATTATTTACCTTGCACAGCTCATAACTTCAAATCCCAGTCCCTGCAATAGGGAAAAAAAGTGATTCCCTCAGCCTTCATGGCAAAGCCTACACCTCACACCTCCTAGCAAGAGCTATCACAAAAGTGAGATACATCAGATAGGAGCGAAAGACAACTTCTCTTCATAACAGAATGTTCTGCTGAACTATGCCATCATCACTGTATCTGCTTGGGTGTAACAGAACCAAGCCTCTTGTGACAGCTTAGGAAAGCTCAAGTTCCCTTAATAAACAGAAAATACTCCATTAAAAAAAATACTACCAAGTATTAACTGTTTCCATGTATTAGCACAAATTAATCCCAGAATGCTTCTCTTCTGAGTTGATTCATCCCACCCTTTCTACTGCAGTGTTTCAGTAGCCCCACAGAATAAATCCCCATGGGTTTCTCACCAAGACTTCCGCAAGTCTTCTAAACGCAGGATGCAAATCCTGAAACAGAAAAAAGCTTATGACAGCCCATTCAGAAGCCAAAACACCAAAGGGAATTCTAAGCTGTTGGCGCCTCAGCGTGAATTTATGGTGGTAAAAATACTCATCATTCTCTTGGTCAAGAGTAGCAAATAAGTGTCATCATTGTGGCACCACAGTAGAAAAATGGGCTCAGGAAACAAAAGTTTGCTTAATAGCTGATATTGTTAGAACAAAGATGCTGTCTAGACAAACACCGAGCACCATTTCTGTTGAGTTTTCAATTTGTTTTTTACCTTGTAAAGCAGCATCGAGTCTCCATATTTGGTGGCAGACCTGTAAGAGATACATGTCACTAGTTTTGTACAATTAGGGGTAGTACCTCCAGCAGTGACATCAGGCACAGGAAAAAGCCTCAGTATGGAGTTGTCAGAAATCACTTCTGTCCACTACTCTTAAAACCATCATTGGCTCTGGGGTTTATAGTTAGCACTGATCATGCGAGTTACAGGTTTTAAAAAAACACAACAGTCACTTTTACCAGTGGAAGGGCAAGGACTTGCCTGAAGACACCCCAGGCCACAACTGGTTGTGAACACCAGCTCTGTACTCTGAGAACCAGGCTCATTGCTGTAAATGCTGACACATTTCTCAATCTCAACTCCTGATCTGTGGAGAAGCACCCACCTGTTTCTAGGCCAAAGCAGGAAAAGTGCAGCTGATGGCATCTTGAACTGAAAAAAGAAAGTATCTGTTAAGTTTTAGTTCTTGGAAGAATGAAGATATGCTCACCCATGCTCTAAATGCAAGCTGTGCTGCAGCTCTCTGGAGATACAAGGCCAGAAAAATTGTTAGCCTCTATTTTTAAGCTGAAAGAAGTTTTGAGTTTTGTATGGCTTTATTTCTAGCCTATAAGCATCGGATTAGTCCCATAACTTATTAGCTTAGCCTGACCTCAGGGAATCTGAACCATGCCAGATACACCACTCCATGCTAATCCATGCCCGGCTCAGATACGTTGGTATTCTTCAGGATCTCAGATGTCCCCACCAACATAATTTTCATCATATCCAGGCACGTGAAACCGCAAGAAAGCCATCAGACCACTTTGTTAACGTGAGGTCTTTGATTGTAGCACTTGGCTATCACCCTAAGCACATGACACAAGGAAGGACGTCTCCTCGTTTACTCCTAAGCAGGAAGCAACCTCCGCCTTCCCCACATGAACGGGGTCACCCCAATCTGGCTTACAATCATTAATCTACAGAAAAAAGAACAGAATGCCAGCGTGGTAGGGGTTGGAAGGGACCTCTGGAGATCATCTAGTCCAATCCCGCTGTTAAAGCTGGGTCACTCAGAACAGGCTGCCCAGGATCACAATGTCCAGGTAACTTTGGAATTTCTCCAGAGAAGCATTTTCCTTCATTTTATCACAGCACTGCACTACATTTTTTATCAGTCAAAGCTGACCCCTTAAAGCCTAGTGAGTGAACAGAAAGGTCCCCAGGCGAGACCCCGCAAAGTATGAACCACACTAGACGTCCCCCGAACTGTCACCTGCTCAAACCGAACTTGAGATCAGACCGCATGCGCGGCCTCCCCGTAGCACTTACATCCCTCCCCGCTGCGCCGTGAAATGAGGATCCTCCGAAACTGAAGCTCCTTGGGCCCGCCATTTCCGTGGCCCAGCGCTAGTCCCCGCTTCTTACAGCTTGTAGGGAAATACCCTCTCTCATACAACCGCTACGTCTGCGTTCTCCCGAGGCGCCACGAGGCAGAACCCGATTAGCGGGCCCAAGCGGCCTAGGCCGCAGACTAGGCCTCAGTGACACAATCTGCTTCTATCCTCCCCAGCCAGCACCCATCGCAGCCCAAGCACCACTGGAATCTCCTCCTCATCGCTAACCGGAGCGGCGAGGGCTCACACGAGGCGGAAAACACTCCTCACCCACCTGCAGAGCTGCGGCAACTACAAGACCCACCGCAAGACCACGAGCCAAAGAGAGCGATCGAGCACTGCGCGCCACTTATATAGCGGCGCTGATCACGTGATGCAGGCTCGGTAGGCGGAGCGCGCCGTTGCCTTCTGGGCGTGGCGGCAGGGGGCCGTGGTGGGGGGCGTGGTGGAGGCGTGCCGCAGGGGCGGGGGGAGCGATGAGCGCCGCGGCCTCACGGACGGGAGTTTTCTTCCGGGGTGCGGCTCGCTCAGGGGGTTTCGCTTCCGGGACGGTGNGGCCCGGGAGCGCGGCCGCGCCCCGCTGTTGCCCCTTCTCCCTTTAGGGCCCCGTCGGATCGGCTGCCCCCCGTCGTCCGCGGGGTCTTCGCTGTCTGGGCCCGTCCCTTCCCAGAGGACCCGCGGCTCACCCCCAGACTCGCCCTGTCCGTGGGAGGGGGAGCGGTGCGTTGTCAGCTCCAGGAGCGGGACGGCGTGGGGTCGATTGAGCCCTGGGAGTGAGGGGAGGGTGGGTCCGGGGCCGGCTTCTCCGCGCAGCCCTGGGTCCGGGTCCTCAGGCGCCTTTCCTGCAGCTGTCAGGTCTAAAAAAGATCTGTAGTGACCTCGCAGAGGGAGCGGAGGCCCGGAGCTACTCGGGACGTGGTTTAGTGGACATGATGGGTCTTTCCCAACCCTAATGAATCTGTGATTTGCTTTTTTAGCTAACGCAGAGAAGCGTGAGAAAGGCAGCACTTTCCATCCCAATTTAGAATTACTCTTCTTTTTAATAAGGTCCCATCATAATTTGAAAGTAGTCAAGTTGACTACTCGTGGTGAATCTCAGCCATAAAAGCAGTAACGTTTAAGTTCCACCACCTCTAAGCAGCTCGAAGCTTTCTGACAAAGGATATATTCAGAGTGAGTGTCATCCGCTGCAGGTAGTTGGTCCCAGCTCTATACCAGAGCCTGATGGATCGAGGGTTTCTGCTGCTATCAGTAGTTGCCTCTCAGGGTGAAAGGCATCTTCTGAGATCAGCAAATCCAAGTCTCACCTGGTGACACTTCACATTGTAATAAAAATAGAGATGAGTGGCTCGTTACGTTCTCTGTAAAGAGCTCTGTGCCGCAGGAGATCATGCTCACCCTGCAGGTGAAGGCTGAGGTGATGAATGTATGATCTAGAGCCAGGAAAGGCAAACATTGAGATGTCTTTGCACTGCCAGCTGAGATGTGCAAGCTTTTGGTATACCTGTCACCCAGGAGGACAGAAATTGCCTTCTGACAAGAGCAGTTTGAACTAGATTGTTTCCAACTCAACCAGCCTCTAATGAAGGTTGTCCCCAAAGCATATCATGAATGTCACTTCCTCACTGCTGAGGCAGATGAAGCTACCTGTGTCCTGATCTCCTGCTATCAGCAACAGACAGATTTTTCCCTGCCTTCGGAGCTGAAGCTTGCTGGTGAAGCATCTGGAGAACAGGTCTTGTGAGGAGCAGCTGAGGGAACTGGAGTTGTTTAGCTTGGAGAAAAAGAGGCTGAGGGGAGACATTTTTGCTCTCTTCAACTCCCTGAAAGGAGGTTGGAGCTAGGTGGGTGTTGATAGTGAGGCAGGGCTGCTTCATCCTCATGTACCTTTCCTTTAAGTGCCTTCCTTAAGAGAGTGTTTCGAGTGTTTGAGAGTGTTTTCTTAAGAAGCTGGTGCTTTGGGAATTTTATGGGATTACAAGCTCCCCAATCCTGTAAGCATCTGCAGAGGCCCTTCGTGATTCTGGCTGTATGAGTGTTCCTGGTGCTGTAAGCAAGAAGGAGAACTCTGTATGTGTTATGTGCTGCAGGGTTAGTGCAGAGATACTAGCCCCTAAGAGAGGAAACTACTTACTCAGGTTGGTTGTGTTTCCATTTTGTTGTATTAGTGACCACTGTACAACACAAACACTGAGCAGACAGTGGGGAAAAAATACTTTTGATAAGATTCAGCCTTGTTCCTGGTTTGAGGTGGGACATCAGGGGTGGGAGAGGTTAGCTAACCCTGCTGCTGTATCCTCCAGCAAAACAGAATGACAAGGCTTGACACTCCTGATCGTGCTCAGGAGAACTTGGTTCTTCCTTGCTATGTTTTCTTTTCATATCATCTTTTTTCCCTCCTAAAGGGGAAGGGGGCAAAAAGCTTTCAGACCTTCTTACTCCACCAGAAGAAAAAAGGAAACCAGGAATCTACCACTCCCATTTCCTCCCCTTTGCATGTCACTCGTAACGTTACAGGTAAGATGTTGGAGTTTCTCTTTCACCCTGTTTTGTGAAGTTCTGTGTTGTGTTGACGCAGAGCTGTGTGCTGTAGTTCCTTGGGTTTTGTGGGGTTTACTGCTTTTTTCTAAAGGTAGAAGAACGAGGTAGGAAGTCTTCAGAGACTGTGGTGGTTTCTGCACCCCTAGTCCACCCCAGCCCGGCAGGCAGCCAGGCAGTCAGTGATCTCTGTGCAGGACTTGAGAAGATTGACAGGCTGTCCTGCAGCTTCAGGTTTAGCAACATCTTTGCACTAGGTCTGCTTGGGCAGATGAACATGCGCAATCCTGCAGCCTTGAGAAGTGTCACAGAACCAAAATCCTTCAAGGCCCACAGCCTCTCCTGTGTGCTGATCACTTCCATTAGGAGGTTTCCTGGAGTAGGCACTTTGAGCCTTGGTATTCCCAGCTTGCCCGAAATAGTTTTGATATCTGTAGCACTCTGCTCAATTAACACTTCAGATGCCAGCCGGCTTGGAAGCTGTTCATGCCATGAGTGGTCTTTAGAAGACTTATTTACTTTATTTCCTTCCATTTTTTTTCTCTTTTTGGGTGAGTTTATATCTAATTTTGGATCATTTCAAGTTTTTGACCGTATATGGTCAGGGCTCCTTTCAAACTTTGCCAAAATGAAACGTGATGATTATAGAAAATGAATTATGGAAAGGAACGTAGGAGAAGTAGTTCGTTAATCTCCCTTGTCCCTATGTTGTCTTTTGCCCTCTGCAATATCTCAAGCTGCACCAGTGCCAGCTTCTTCTGCCAGGGAGTCACTAGTGCTCAGTGGCTGGGATGATAAGCTGGTGTTTAGAACCTGATTCTGTTTTTTCCTGCACCAACCCATTAGGTATTTTCTGCCACGTGTGAGAAGCACCACACAGGATGAATATCTTGTTAATGATGTACTTAAGATGCCTCGAGGTCAAATGTGTGTCGCTGTTGAAATGTCTCTCGGGAGGATGTAGGTCCCAGTGTCTCTTTTCTTAAGAGATACTAGGAGACCTTCTCACTCTCTACAACCTCCCTGAAAGGAGGTTGGAGTGAGGTGGGGGTTAGTCGCTTCTCCCTAATAACAAGTGGTAGGACAAGAGGAAATGACCTCAAGTTGCACTGGAGGAGGTTTAGGTTGAACATTAGAAGAAACTTCTTCACTGAAAGAGTTCTCAAACACTGTAACAGGCTTCCTAGGAAGGTAGTTGAATCTCCATGCCCGGAGGTTTTGAAAAGGCACAGAGATGTGGTGCTGAGGGAGGTGGTTTAGCACCAGATTTGGTAGAGTTAGAGAATGGTGGGACTCAGTTATCTTAAAGGTCTCTTCCAATCGAAACTATTCTATGATTCTGTGATTCCTGATTCCTGTTTTGCACGGGAGGGATGACAGTATTATTTTCCCCTTTTCAAAGTGCTTAGAAGGTACCAGTGCTAAGTATTTTAATCCATTATGCAACCAGTTGCCTATTTTTAGTACCTGAACCATTTTCAATGTTCTTTTTACAATGCAAATGTGTTTTTATTGAGGCTGACAAAAGGAACTGTTTGGAGCACTTAAGCCACAGGGAACTGGCATCTATGGGGCACTGATTGAATATAACTCTTGTGGAAGGTGGTGTGCAGCACAGAAGGATCAGAGAGCTGCTGTGAGGTGCTTGTAAATTAAATGGTGAGAGAGTTCTCTCCAAATCCCAGTATTTCAAACATAAAAGTATTTCAGCATAAAAGTAGCTGGGAAGCGATTTAAGTGCAAATCATAGATGAGCTCTGCTAATTATGGTGGTTTTCCCCCATTTTCCAGTAAGGTTGTGTGCCTGCAACTGGGACAGCCATGGAGAAAAGTGGGAACATTCAGCTGGAGATTCCTGACTTCAGCAACTCTGTCCTGAGCCACCTGAACCAGTTACGCATGCAGGGCCGCCTGTGTGATATTGTGGTCAACGTGCAGGGCCAAGCTTTCCGTGCTCACAAGGTGGTGCTGGCTGCCAGCTCGCCCTACTTCCGCGATCACATGTCCTTAAACGAAATGAGCACCGTGTCCATTTCTGTCATCAAGAACCCTTCTGTTTTCGAGCAGCTCCTTTCCTTCTGTTACACCGGTCGGATATGTCTGCAGCTGGCTGACATCATCAGTTACCTAACGGCCGCCAGTTTCTTGCAGATGCAGCACATCATAGACAAATGCACGCAGATTCTTGAGGGAATACATTTCAAGATCAACGTGGCAGAAGTGGAAGCAGAATTGAGCCAGACCAGGACAAAGCACCAGGAGAGGCCACCGGAGTCTCACCGGGTGACGCCAAATCTAAACCGTTCTCTGAGCCCGCGTCACAACACCCCAAAGGGGAGTCGGCTGGGCCAGGTGAGCACAGTGCTGGACATTCGGGAGCTCAGCCCACCCGAGGAGTCCACCAGCCCCCAGATAATTGAGCAGAGTTCAGATGTGGAAAGCAGGGAGCCCATACTACGGATTAACAGAGCAGGACAGTGGTACGTTGAGACAGGACTGGGAGACCACGGGGGACGGAACGATGATGATGTCCGGATGTTGGGAGGAGTGCGCATTAAAACGGAGAACCTGGAGGAGTGGCTCGGGGCAGAGCATCAGCCATCAGGAGAAGATGGGAGCAGCGCTGAGGAGGTCACTGCAATGGTGATAGACACCACGGGCCAGGGATCGATGTGCCAAGAGGCTTACGCATTAGGGTCCTCTGGAGCCAAAGTGGTCAGGCCGACCAGCAGTGAGATTGACAGGTGAGTTTTCTCTAACCGAATGACTGACCTTGGCTGTAAGAGAGATAGTGCAAAACTGTCACTTGGCTAGGTGGGTGGCTTTGAAACCTCTCCCCTTTCTATTTCCTGTGGCCATCTTCAGTGTAAGTGCTGAAGGAACTTTTTTATTGGTGTTAGGAAGCATGTCTGGTTTGGGTTGTGGTATTTTGGCTGGGCAGTGGTGAGACCAGGATCACCAGGTTCAGGCTAACTTGGGAAATGAATTAGCACTCAGGGATGCACAGATTGGAGTCTCTGCCTCTTGGTGTTTCAGATGAGGAGGGATTTCTATCTTAAGATGTTCAGTACTGGTTCAGAAGATGCTGGGCTCAGCAGTGGAATTCTTGAGGTCACAGGCAATATGTCTGAGCCAAAGTGTCACTGCAATGATGCCTTCTGTCCTGGAAATATGGGGGTGGCTCTGTCTGAGAAACAAGCCAGTCACCAGCTGTAGGTCAAGAGGAAATTCTCTTCTTGGTGGTCTAGGACAGTAGTGGGTGGCAGGTTTACATCTTCTGAAGCACTTGGAGTGGGGAGCCCATGAGCCTCTGCAGTTGTTTTGATTTATGTGAAAGAGCATAAGCCTGCATGGAAAAGATGTGGTGAAATCTGCCCTGTTTTGACTTTCCATCCATCTGCTTCCCCTCCGCTCCAGCGTTTGTTTTCTCACCTTTAGCTCAAGCCAGAGAATGGATCTGACAAAAGGCAGCCTCTTTTGTGTTGGAGAGGTTTGCATTTGTGGGGTTTCCCTTCACATCTGCCTCTCTTCTAGCTCAATCCCCCTGGTCCCACGGGACAACTTCCCTGGAAGCAGTGGACATTCTGTCACGTGTCACTTAATAAATCAATCAGTGGGCATGGCATTAAGCTGGTCCTTGGGAGAGCAATCCTTTCTGAGTTCCTTAACTCTTTACCAGGAATCAGCAAGCCTCCCGATTCTCCTTTTGTACTGCACTCAATACCCACTACTTGCTACCTGGAATTGATCACATCGTTTTGTTTTCACACTTAGAAGGGAGAGGAGGGGGAGGGCGGTGAATGCTCATAGTTAAATGGTTTCTTCTCCTGCTGTACAGTTCCAGAGTCACTGGGCCCATATATCTGTTAGCTCTCTGTTCCTGAACTGGAAGCCAAACAACTCAGTTTTATTTTTCAGATGTTAAGACTGAACCAGAGACCAGTATGACTTGGTTTTTCCTTTATACTTGTGCTGTCCCGCCTCCTCTGTTAGCTGGTGAGGATGAAGAGATGCTATACAGGTGCCTCTATTGCTCACCTGTTGTTGTAAAGACCAGAGTGACCTGATGCCCATTAAAAACTCCATTTACACTCTTCCCCCACCCCACAGATTTAGCCCTTCTGGCAGCATGGTAGCTGTGACTGAGCGGTACAGATCAAAAAGCGAGTCTCCGGGGCGGATGGATGAGCCCAAGCAACCCAGTTCCCAGGTAGGCAGATCAAGAGGTTTGCAAGTAAATGTTGGCATTGAAAGTGAAGGGGACTGTGTTGTGCTGAAGTGTGTGACGTTTTATCTTTGCAAGCAATACTGCCTGTGAAAGAAGGACCTGTTCCTGCTGCAAAGGGTTTAGCCGCTTACGCTGAGAACGTGGCCCTCAGTGTATGGTTGCAGATTGAATTTGGCTGTCCTTTGGCGTTTCATCCAGATACTTGGAAAACATGAGGAGTTTCTCCAGTTGTCTGAGGGCATAAATATCAACTCCTGAGGAGAAACCCACTTTGCCTCCAGAGTAGGATCTGCCCTAAAACACTGGCAGCAAATGGCTGAGCTGAGGACAGAGGTGTTAGTTGGCTTCTGTGGAAGACTGAGAGGTGACAACTGAGCATTTCCATGCTAGTCTTAAAACGATTCCAAAAAGCCCTGCAGGCACTACACCCCTTTACATTTAGGGTAGAGTGTCAAAGGGCTGTGGATTTGCAGATGTGGATTTTATCCCTAAGGGACTGTGTCACACAGCAGAATTTACAATGTAAAGTAGCTCTGAATTCTCTGATTTCCTGACATACGGGCACTGCTTTAGAATCACAGAATCGGAATCATTTGGGTTGGAAAAGACCTTTAAAGTCGTTGAGTTCAACCATTCTCTAACTCTACCAAGCCGCATCCCTCAGCACCACATCTCTGCCTCTTTTTAACACCTCCAGGGATGGGGATTCAACCATCTTCCCGGGGAGCCTGTTCCAGTGTTTAAGAACCCTTTTAGTGAAGAATTTTCTTCTATTGTCCAACCTAGTCTCTCCTGGTGCAACTTAAGGGCATTTCCTCTCCTGTTTTGGAGCAGGAGCGAAGGATATGCAGAAACACAGGATGGCAACAGGCTATGGGGTGCAGCAGAGTGGGACATGGTGGCAATAGCTTTGCCTAATCGTTTTAATGTGGGTTTTTTGTGGCATTACAGTCAGTATCACGGGGCCACTGTAGTGCAAGTGTTTTGCCCCACACTGTGCAGAAGGACTCTTGTGTGCCTGGCAGATAAGTAACATGTTGGCTGGTAATCAGATGACTTTGTTGGAGGCTGCTGAGGAGTTATCAGGCTGCTTTGCCCTTGAGAAAGACCAAGTGAAGTGAGGGGAAAGAAAACCCAAACACGATTACTGTCTGCTAACTTCGTAATCTACTTCCATAAAACAAAAGATACCTTTTTGTTCTGATTTTGATGAAGCTTTGTTTTGTGTTCTCAGAATACATCTAGAATATTTCAGGTCAGAGTAACCCTCCAGGGGAAATGTGACACAGAAAAGAAATTTTAGCTGTATGTACAGGAAAGCTGCTATTATTTCTCCATTGGAAGATGGCCTCAAGGGTAACACTGCAGGCTACCTTCTACACAGGGGTGTATCTTCAGCCTCCACTCCTCTGGTATTGCCAAATCCATGCTAAAAATAGTCTGCACATGATCCATGCCCCATGGCAGTGGAAAGAAAGTGCTGTAGCTCTGTGCCTTTCTAGTCTTGAGCAGATTAGCAGTGCTCTTGCAGCTGCATACAATGGCACCAGGCACAGTGCTGCTGCTGCTGTGTGCACAGCACTGCTTGCCCGAGAAGGGGCCCTGCTTCTGTTACGCTGGTTGCTTGTCCACATTTGGCACCCTGGGGAAACAGCACAAGACTTGGGGGTGTAAATACTGCATCCTCCTGCACAGAGGGAGACTGTCTGTTTGCACTTATTCTGGATAGGGTACCCAGTTGTAGTTCAGGGTTACCTTTGGCGGTTTGTCTTCCTGGCTTCAGAAAATCAGGAAGAGCCACCTCATCCATGCTGTGTGAGTGGGGCCAGGCATGCTGTAGAGGCTCCCAAGTAGAACCGTGGGGCTGGGCTGGGCTGCAGAGCCATTTAGGAAAATGAGATTCATTACAAAATGAATTCTGAGTGGCACCTCAGTAAATATCCCTGTAAAGTGACACATCTGAAAGAGGACTTTCAGATAGGATTTGTAGTTCATT
The DNA here is from genome assembly GCA_013399055.1 of Ramphastos sulfuratus. NCBI lineage: Eukaryota > Metazoa > Chordata > Aves > Piciformes > Ramphastidae > Ramphastos > Ramphastos sulfuratus. Next base: position 43,937 of record WBNM01026599.1, read on the forward strand.
CCACCTTTGTTTTACTGTGAGCTCATCAACTGGCTTCTCTTTTTAACCTAGACTAAGTAAAACAGAAGGTGCTATAAAGTATTTTAATCAAACTGCCCCAGGTCTGAGAAAAAATAGCCTCCGTTGACACGTTCCTCCCCACTACCTTGGTGACTAAGCACCCTGCTGCCAAGGATTCCCAACCCCGGATCTAGGGAATGACTTGGCAGAAGGGGCTGCCATAGCAGAAGCTTCTAATTGATTGCTCATTTGTCTTCAGCCCCAAGGCACCAGTTAAGCACTTAAACGTGTGCTTGAGGTTGCAGACATTAGCGCTGCCGATTTCGAGGTTTGGCACATGCCTCGGTGCCTTACTGGCTGGACTGGGGCCTGATCTCCTTTCCTGCAGTGCGTCTGAGGCTGCTGTTACTTTACTGCTGCTTTGCTTCCTTTTGCAGGGGGAGGAATCGGCCATGCTGGGAGTGAGCGGTTACGTGGAGTATCTGCGGGAGCAGGAGGTTTCGGAGCGCTGGTTCCGCTACAACCCACGCCTCACTTGCATTTACTGTGCCAAATCCTTCAACCAGAAGGGCAGCCTGGACCGGCACATGCGCCTGCACATGGGCATCACGCCCTTCGTCTGCCGCATGTGTGGCAAGAAGTACACCCGTAAGGATCAGCTGGAGTACCACATCCGCAAGCACACGGGCAACAAGCCCTTCCACTGCCACGTCTGCGGCAAGAGCTTCCCTTTCCAGGCCATCCTCAACCAGCACTTTCGCAAGAACCACCCTGGCTGTATGCCTCTGGAGGGGCCCCACAGCATCTCCCCTGAGACCACCGTCACATCTCGGGGGCAGGCAGAGGAGGAATCTCCTCCGCAGGAGGAGGCTGTCGCTGTGGGCGAGACGGCACAGGGATCTGTGTCCACCACTGGGCCAGATTGAGACACGGCTGCAGAGTCTGGGGAGAAAGGACCATCTTCCCGGTTCAGCTCTCGAGAGTCAGCACCAACCTGGCAGGCTGGTACTGTAATTTGTGCAATGCCACCACTGGACAGAAAGAAGCTCCCAAGATGTTGCCAAAATAGAAATATCTTTCTCTCTCTCTCTCAGTTTCTCTCACACACCCACACACACATGTAGAGTGTTACGTGTTTTTCTCCCTTATTCCTCCTCCTCAGGGAGAAAAACCAAACAACTGTGTCAATCAGCTTCTTATTCAGGGATCGACAGGATTTTACCTTTTGTACCGTTCCATAGCGATCTGGGACGAGCAGTCTTTTGTACTTCTTCATGGTGTTTTGGCCCTGCAGACCTGGTGGGCCTGGCGTGCGGGGCTGCTCCTCACCACATCTGATGGTCCAGCTCCAGCCGGGGCGAGGGGCCATTGCCTTCCTTTGTTCCCCAGGTAGCTGCCACCATGAAAACAAACAGACTGTCCTGGTGGAACCTGCCTTACCTGGGTGTGTTTATCCCTGTCTTACTTTTTGGTGTGTCTCTTTTTACATTTTTACTGAAAACCATTGTTTTCGGGCGTTTGGCTTGCCCCGTTCCAGGTGCATGGCCTCAACGCCCCTCGTTAGAAGCGGGCATGGCTATGAAGTGGCCGTTCTAGAGGTCAGCAAAATTCCAAGCACTTCGGCTACTTGGAAGTGAAATTTAGCAGCTGTGAGGTTTGCGTTAGACTCTGATGTGTTGGGAGAAAAGTTGGAGAGGTCTTTTGGAGGAGGTTCTTTACTGTTGCTGATCTGGAGAGTTCAGGGCACCCTGATGTACTGTCTGGTGCACTGCTGCGCTTCAGGTGCTGCCAAGTGTTAGGAAGAGTTTTTCTGGACTGGCTGAATTGCAGAGTTAGAGGCTGGCTACCAAAGTCGTCCTTCACCCCTGCTCCCCCACCCCCTCGACACACACTTGATCTTTTATAACAGCAATATGGTAAAACTGAGATGCTATCGTCCCAGCCCAGCAACCAGGGGTGGTTGCTTTTAAACTTATTTCTACAAACAAGTTTGATAACTTTTTTTTTAATCGATGAAATGCAAAAAGAAAATACTACTTTTATTTCCTTGTAACAGTTCAGGAAACTGCCAAGTGAATGGTTCCTAGAGCAATCACAACTCTGTCCCATTGCATGGACTTCAACTTTTGTATTCTAAGCAGCTCTGATGTTTAGAGCAAGTTTAGCAAACCTGGAGAGACATGCCTGCGTTGTGTTTTGTAGGTGTTTGCACGTGCATACGTGTTTCCTAAATGGGAATAGCATGGGACAGGTAGATAAGTGCAAATATCTTGACATCTTCTGAAGAAGTCTTCTAAAAAAATATGCAATACTTAAGAGTTTTCTCTGGTTCTGATGCCAAGTTGTTCATGATGGAGGGAGGAAAACGAATGACAGGTGGCACAGGTGGGGCTTGGATGAGCTGAAGGCATTCTTTTGGGGATGTGCAACATGTACAATAAGGAAGGGTGAAGTTCTGATCCTGAAGGTGATGGGAGGAACAAGGAGACACTGAAAGAGGAACATCCTTCACCTTGCTTTGGCAAAGCAAGTTGGGCAAGTGGTTAGAGCATGAGAAGAAAGCATTTCCCACAGTCTGACTGCACAGCTGGGGGCACACGGAAACCTCTCCAGCCCTTTCTTTCCACACCTCTAAGCTGGGACTTGGGCTCATTTTCCTGCCCCTTCAGAGGAGAAGGGTGAGGCATTCTTTCCTCATTTTATATCTTTTTCTCTTTGGTAAGCGAGGAGTCTCACTGTTCCTCCCACATCCCTCTCAAAAACCAGATGCGGCTCTAATGTTTTTGTGTGTGGGGAGAAGGGAAGGGCTTGGTGCCAGGATCCTGTGTAACAGAGATACGCTCCTAAGAGAGGAACCTTTGCAGGTGTTCTGAGCCAGGCACCCGCAGAGTACAATTTCAATGACCGTTTCAAACAGGAAAGCTGATATTTCACCTCCGTTTTTCTTCTGTCCTTTCTTCCTCCTCTCCTGTCAAGTGCATCATCATGCAGTGAACGATTTTCTAAGCGGCTACCCGAGGGACCAGCCCTGTTGGGTTTCTTGCCAGAGGTCAAACAGGATTGTCTCTAATCAGTAAGGTTGCCTGAGAGCAGTCGCGGAAGATGAGGGCTAAGAGGGTGGCTAAGGTAGGTTTCATTGCAGTCAAGGTGTGGGGAGGACCAGAGATATGCAGAGTATGCTGCTTTAGTCATAGCTTTTGAAGTTACCAAAAAAAAACCCAAAAGAGAAAAAAAGTTAAAACTTTTGAAATCTTATCCTGCTCACCCTCGAGAGCATCAAAAAGTTACTTTTAGTTGCTTAAAAGATTTTTTTAAAGTGTTTTAAAATAGAACTTTTAAAAGAATACTACCAAACTATTAAAAAAACCCATAAAATTATTTATATACATATATTATATATAAATATAGTGGGAAAGTTTCCCTGCTGAGCTTGCTGTGAAGAGAAGGGTGAAGGTGCAGTAACTTGCTACACAAGCAACATTTCCTCTGAAACAGATGGTAAACCAATCCTGCAGTGAGGAAGGGCTGACATCAGATAGATGCCTTTGCTGGCCTGGTGCAGCTGTCAGCTTCCTGAGCAGGTTTTTGTTTTACTCTATCGATACTGTGAACGGAGGAAGCCTCCCCGGGGTGCCTGCCAGTGCAGCCTGGTTTGCTGATTCACTGCTTTTCAGTCGGCCTGGGGAAAGCTAGGACATGGCTCCTGGGCTGGTCTGAAAACAAAGCTTGTGAAAGGTTCTTTTTCCTTCTTTTATGTTTTCTGGGCGGTTGGTTTTGGTTTTGGTTTTGGTGCAGAGGTTGCCACTGTGCAAACGATCGTTTCTGATTGCATGCTCAAGAGCCCGGGCCTCACTTGAGGTGAAGTTTGTAGCTTGTAGCTAGAGTCACTATAAGGTATGGTAGTGGGAATCAGTTTAATATTATTTCTGTACATTTAATAGCTGTGTATGTGTACGTATGTATGGGAATCACGGTGTCTCCAATCTTGGCTTGGACAGTGCTGAAAGCAGTTGAGGCCCATCCACACCAGAAGGTGGAACCAGTTCAGGGGAATGGTTTCCAAAACTTTTCTTTTGGTGGTTGAGTTCCTCAGTGCAGATAGAGCCCCAGGTTCAAGATAAAAAATGGTCTGGAGGTCCTGCACGGTGTGGAAAAACCTCACGTGAATTGTCTGACAGTGGAGGAGATGCTTTCTGTGACAGAGTGATCCCATCTTTTGCTGCCTCTGCCTTGGCAAGCCGTTTAGCTCTTCACAGTTGCAGTGAAACTGTGGAGAATCGGATGCCAGCTTGCCAAGTACAAACGCTTCTGTGACAGGTTGAGGCTGTGCATTTCCATGTCTAGCTGCAGCTTCTTCCCCCTCTGCCAAAACTGTGATTTCAACTGTGATTTCAGGAGGATGTGAAGAGAACTCTGTCGTGTTTTAATACCTCTGTACCCAACGTTTCTGTCTGCTTCAGAGTTAAGGCTTGCTAACCCTCGTGTTCACTTGCCTCGGGCGTTGGGAAGCACACTCTTCTTTCTGCAGTTGTCCTTCTCAGAGGGGGAGCACATTCCTTAGCTCTTGCTGTGGCACAGAACCCTTCTGAATGTGAAGTGTTGTGGTTCTCTCCTTGAGCCTGCAGAAAGCCGTGGTGCCAAGTCACAGCACAGTGACATGATGGTTGGCGTGGCTGTTCCCTGCTGCTGCCAGCTTCCCTGGGAATAGCTGTGAAAATAATGAGATTTGTGTTAATACTGTGCTGCTGCTGGGGGGAAAGCTAAACCTCTTTTTCCCATGGGATAACCCATGTGAATTTGGGAGAGGGAAAAAGCAGAAAGTCTCTTTGCTCTCTTGCACTGGGAGTTTGTGCAAGGAAACTGCGCTTCTGATTTCCAACAGCTAGACAGAGAGGTATGAAGGAGGAGGCTTTAGGAGATAGGGGATTTACACCAGGAGGGTGAGGACACTCTTGGAGCTACTTACTGAGATCCAGGGATGTCAGCCTGGTAGGAGTCAGAGCAGCAGACACAGATGGGGCAACCCTTGCTTGTCCTCCCAGCATTGTCCAGCCATCGGGTTCAGTCCTTGGACTCACCCACATCTTCTTTACAGTACTTTCAAGCTGCGATCTGTATAATCTGACTCCCAGAAGTCTGGGTGGCTGAAGGGCAGGAAGAATAGAAAGTGGTTCGTGTCTCTACTGCTGTTGTAAATCTGGCCAGGGTTGGTAGCAACTGATTGTTCCCATCTGACAGCTATTCAGAGCTGGAATTGCCCGGGGAACAGGCTGAGGTCTTACTGAAAAGTGTAGTGGGGCAGGCTTGGTGGAGAGGGCAGGGGCCCAGGATTTCAGCCTTCTATGAGACCAAGGCTGAAGCAAATTGACAGGACAGATCTCTCTGCTTGTCCTGTCTGTTTTGTTTTGTGTCAGCTTGTTTTGTGACAGCTAGGTGACTTAGCTTTCCAGGGCAGGCCATCCCACACCTCTGTGCAGGAGTAATTTCACCGCAAAGCGTGGTCCAGTAAATGATTCTAACCAGTCTGGTCTTTGGGCTGAACAGAGTTGGAGCTTATATTTGCTGTTGACTTTGTCTCTCCTGCAGAACCCAACATAAAAATAGAAAGTAGATGAAAAAGTGCAGCTGATTTGGGTGGAAGGTAGCTTCTGAGGTAGAGTCATGCATCTTCAAACCAGCAAAAACTGGCACCTCTTAAAGTTACTATTGAAAGTTGATCAAATCCTCCTTGCTGATGCGTGAGCTGCCTGCCAGTTTAGCCCTATGAGCATCCAAGTGTTTCTGCAGATCAGTGACACCAAATGCTGTTCTTGCTCTACTGGAAATATCTTGAGGATGGGAGAAGTCAAAGAGCAAAGGAAACGTCTCCTTTTTGTGAGGGCCTGGGCTCTGAGTGTACCCTGGGAGCTGAGCCTATAGTCAGGACTGAAGCAGAAGCTCTGGAGTGTTTGCTGGAGCCATGGCTGAGTGCTGGCATAGCCTCATCAGGTTCTCAGAGATGAGCATTCCTCCTGTCAACAGGTGAGATCCATGCAAAGAGTTTTGATGTCTTCAGTGGAAGGTCTTAAAGAGGAGCTGAGTATCTTTATTTTAATCATTGTCATTCAAAGGCTATTTTAATAGAAAATACATAATATATATATATATATATATTTGTATCCAAATGAATGCTAGAACTATGCAAACACTACTGGCTGCTGCTTGAAACTGATGTCTGGAATAGAGTAGATTTGGAGTAGATTTGTTGGTGGGGTTGGTTTGTTTGTTTGTTTTTGTTTTAAAATAAAAACAGCAGGCCAAAGTTTTGCTGCAGTGAGTCTCACTAGAAACATAGGTTATTCCTAATCTGGAACCCAGACCTGTGGGTGACCTGAAGAGTCCTGCCATCTCTAAAACATTTCCACCTGCTGTGGCGTTGTTGCTGAAAGGCTTTTTCTGTCGTGGAATGTTGGAAGACACAGAGGCTGGGACAAGGAGAGATGGAATGTGGTGTTTGGGATGGTAGCTAGAGAAGCAGAGCCAAGGAAGGACTGAGAGCATTCTGTTTTGGACATAGGATTGAGTTGGCTTCACAGAATCTTTGTGCTGTGAAGATGTCTGTTGCTGTGATGGGGGCAGTGATCCCCAGGCTCAGTTCCATCCCAGTGGTAGTGGAAATCTTCCCTCTGAATCTGATGGTACTGGAGTTTAGTCTGCTAGGAGGAATTTTGTGTGGTTTCTACCATTTCTTTGTGTCAGATCTTTGCTTTTAGAATTAACTATAGTATATCCAACTGCATTCTTCAGTGACATTTGACATTTTATTCCTGGAACTGAAGAAAATTCAGGTTTTCCTATTATAACATCATCCTCATCCCAACTGTGAACAAGTTACTACTGCTTCTTATAATTTATTGTCTTTCTGTTCTTGAACATCTGTCTGATCCAGCTGTTCACCAGCACCATCTTCCAGTGCTTCATTAGCTTTTATGCATAGGGAATTGTTGCAATGGAGAAGTTGACTAGGCTAGTTGGGAGAGCAGAAGCCTTTGGAGAGTGACTTCTGCTTCCTCTAGCTGTCACTAGGGAGTGCACATACACCTGTATATACATCTATATATATATATATATATACCTAGATAAAGTGTTTCCATATAAACTCATTTAGCATTATTCTTATATAATTTATATATTTTAATCCAGTTGTAAACCAAAGTATTGCAGCTTGTGAAACAACATGTTACGGAAATAGGAATTTTTTCAGATGGGAGCTCTGAAACATCTTTGCTGACAAAAACCACAGATACAAATAAAAGGGAAGAACTTGTGCTGCTAAATCCCAGAGATTTCCAGCCTTGGAAGGATTTAAGACTTGCTGGATAAAGTCTGAGGGTGGGTTGCCCTTTTGTAAACACTGTTGTGGCGGGGGCGGTTCTCATCCAGTAGAACTGAGCATTGCAGGAATTGCTGCGGTGGGGTGCCTGAAGGAGATGAGACATGTTGATAAAGTGTCGTTGAAGCTAAGAGGGCAAAGTCAGGGAATGCTTGTTTGCTGCTGGTGTCTTCTGGTCACAGATGTGCATTGAGATGTGCTGCATTCAGCTCTGGGCATCTTGCTGAACAACTCTGCAGGGATCTGCTCAGTTGATGATGTGAATGAGCACACTACAAGCACCACTCAACAGCGTTTCTGCTCCTGGGCTTTCCCAGCAGAATCCTTTTGGAGCCTCTGCCCCTCTACTGGTCACACAACCTAGGACTTCTGCCTTGCCTCTTGAATTGGATTGCTTGGGTTGCATGACGACTTGCCTGCTGGAATACCTTGAGGGTGTCCCCTGTGAGGGAAAATGAGGCAGGAATTCAGGTGAGAGTTTGCAGTGTATGCTATAAGATGGATCTAAATTAATTCCTTGTGGTCCCCTGCCTGACCTCTTCCTTGTAAGTGCAAGATTTGGGTGAATTTTTGTAAACTGACATAGAAAAGACAGGACAGGCTGTCTCAGTGCTGGCACTGCTTCGTCCTCTGTCCTCTTCGGCTTGTGGTTTCTTGCTGTGGCATCTAACAAGTGTTTGTTGAGATAGTACAACTGACACTGCATTAGGTGCTTTTGGGTTTGGCTCATCTCTGCTGTTTGACTAAAACAACCCACGAGGTGGGTTCAGTGCCTTCTGAAGGCTTGAGAATTGCAGTGGTTTTAATGGTACTTAATGGTTTTGCAGGAAAACAACTGTCTTCTGGCAAGCCTGGAAGTAAAAAAGGGGAAGACATCAAATCAGACAAGCCTGGCACAACTGGGAGCTAGAGAGAGGAAGCCACAAAAACAGCTGCTGAGGCACTCGGTGGCTAATTTATAGTTTTGGAGAACTAGCTGCTGCTATTTGCTGATGTCTAGAGGTGGTTGGGGGATTTTCAATGAATTCCCTGAAGGTGAAAGTTCTGCTGTTACAAATGGAAAGAAAAAGTGGGTTTGGAGATAAAATCTTGCTGATTCTTCAGTAATCGCCTTTCCAAGGAATTAGCACTAAGAACAAATTTGCCTCTAACAGTGTCCCATAGGTTTGGCAGCAGCTCTGCTTTCTCTTGCTCTTCTGCTTAGCCTGTGTGCTAGAGTCTCTTACTAAGGAAGGTTTCCCTGTGTCCCTTGCGCTGAACAGGGTGATGATTCCCCCTCCCTTTGTTAATGAGTAAAGTTATGCCACAGTCCCCAGAAGCTCAGTGCATGCTCACAGCTCATGGTAGGTCAAGCACTCTGCCAGCCACACACAGCACAGCTTTTGACTGGTAGGTCTGGCAGATATAAACAGTCTGTGAAGAAATCTAATTGTAGTGACCACTTCTGTGGGTTGAGTACAAGATCCTTTCTGTGCCACGTGCTGGACCAGTGCATGGGAGCATCATCCATCACACCAAATTCCTGTTGAGGCATCCAGTAAGCAACTTCAGTACAAAGGTACTTTTCAGGGCAGCTGTCAGGACAAACTGGTCTGATAGCAGCAGCAGATCCCATGTGGCTGCTGTGTCTAACAGTCGTTCTGATCAACCTGGCAGAAGAAAAAGGGAAAACAGGCTGAGGAGAAGAGAGGTGCCTTAGACCAAGTGCTGGCTGCTGTGGGGCAGAGAAGAGTTATTTGCTTGGGTCAGTGGGTAGTATGTGGAGTTTGTGCCATTTTTTATTCAAACGGGGTTGGGACTGCGTGCTGCTGGCTGGCTTTCCTGAAGGCTTTGCCATGTGGACCAAAACTTCTTCTTTTTGGTTTAAAGCTTGAATTGTTTTTGTGTAAGTGTTGAAAACTCTTAGATCCCTCCCCAATTATTTTAATGTTCTCTTTAGTTGAAGTCTCATCCAGCAGCTGTTTGTGATCTAAGAACAATTTTTACAATACCCATGGGTAGGGCTTTCTAGGACTTTGCAGATGACAGACTGTTTAAGTCCTGTGGCTGTAGGAAGGTGATGTCAGTAACATGGGTTTCGTGCTGCTGTAGAAGTTGGGAGGGGTGAGGAAGAGTCTTTGTAGAAAGCTGGTCTCTGTTGCAGTGTAGACTGAGTCACTAGGCATCGGTGCCTGCTTGCAGGGGTCTCTGAGGTTAGAAGTGCAGGTGGAATTTTCTCTGGATATTTTCATTGGGGTTTCCCACTGCATGAGTGCTTCAGCTTCCTGCTTCAGGAAGCAGCAACAGGCTCTGCTGCCTTTAGCTGCAGGAACATGGTCGGCACTGAAGCTCTGCATCTGGAGCCTCTGAGGGAACCTCAGGAGGGGAATTATGCCCCTTTGGAAACAAAACCTTGATGAACCTGTCAAAGGCTTTTGCCAACAAGGAACTAAACCTGCATTTCAGCAGGGTGGTGGAGCAGGCCTGGGGGTATTGGCTGTTAACATCTATTCAGATCCTTGTTTTTTGCAGGGGGAGATGGGCCACTTCAGAAATCTGGGCAAGGAGCAGTAGTAGCATTTGAACCTCATGTTCTCATTCCAGGTTTACAGCAAGAACCACAGCAGGTATGTCGATGGTGTTGATGGGGTGGAAGGGAAGATGTGCAGCACCCTGTTACGTGACTGGGAGCATGCATGCGTTACGTCACGGGTGCCCTGTGCCAGAGATACTCATTCCCCAGAAGTGGTCTTAGCTGTGACCAGCACAGCTGCCTGGTTCATGTGTTCTGTTTGTCTTTGTATGTTGTCTGGCAAGCTCAGAGCTTTCTGCTGAGCGAGTGAGTAGCATCAGAGGGTGTATCTCTGCAGAACGTGGGCTAATTCCTGCTAGAAAACTAGTTTCATTATTGGTTATATTCTAGCAGCACAATAATTGCCAGAATAATTCTTTTCATTATAAAAAAAAAGTGTTAATTCTGATCTGGTGACAGTGACCTGCTCACATCATCTAGCATGTGATTCACATCATACCTTTTATAAAGCTGTTTTTATCTCCCCCATCTCTCCCTGCAGCTTGCAGTCTGTAACTGGGAAGAGGGCTGTGAAAGCCCTCAAAGTAAGTGAGAACAGCAGCAGATTGCCCACATTAGCTGGGGCTTGTTTGGATAGTCAGGGATATGCCATCTAGTTCTCCCTAGCCTGAGCTGTTTGGTGTAGCAGAGAGATCTGCAAAGAGCAAGCAGAAACAGCAGCAAGGAGGCTCAACTGCTGTCAGCACTGGCTGGGGCTGTTGGCACTGGGAACCAGCAGGAAGTGTTGGGTAGAACAGGTAAAAGACTGCAGTCTATGATTAGGAAGAAACATGCATGTGTGCCTAGCACGTTGTGGAGGCAGTAGGCAGGGAACTGCCAGCTTTAGAGCCTACTTGTGCATGTGCAGAAGCATTCCAGAAACTCTGCTGCCATGGGAGACAGGTGTGCAGAGGCACTTTCTCCCTAGCCTATGTTAGAGCTGAGCATCACCAACCAGTGTTTTCCATCTTGGAGCTGTGAACAGTAACAAAGGAAAATGAGCCAGCTGCTGGTGGGGGCACATTTGCTGTGTGGCTCTCAAAAATGGAAAGAATCAACAGGTGGCAACTGAGGGCTGGGCACAGTTAGCACCAGACAGATTTCAAGTGATGTTTTGTCAGTGTGAGAGTTTCTAGCATGTGTTGAAGACTGAAGTTTGATTCCATTTCATTGCTTTCTCCTTTACCAATGTCATTCCTTCCATTTGGACTGAGCGGCTAAGGGGAGGGTGGAGAGAAGACAGCCAAACTCTCCTCAGAGGTGTACAGTGGAAGGAGAAGCAGGAAAGGGCAGAAGTTTATACAAGAGAGATTCAGGTTAGGTGTTACAAGATGAGTTTTTTCTCCAGAAGCATAGCCAGGTAGCATAGGCAGATTGTGAAATCCCCATCCTGGGAGATACACCAAACCTGGTCGGGCAAGTCTCCAGGTGACCTAGTGGGAGTCAGCCCTGCTTTGAGGAGGGAGGCAGGGTGGGGACCAAAGGCCTCCCATTCTCCCTTATTCTGGGATTCTCTGCCACTCCCTTGGAGTATAAAGTACTGCCCCACCACATAAGACAGAACAATGGGCAGAGAGGTGTTGCCTACCAGTGCATTTCCTGTTCTGATTAGTTCCATGTCTCACTAATTAATCGATGGAGCAGCATCTTGTCTGCCAGGGTCTGTGGGGCAGTTTAGCCACTCCCCATGCTCCAGCACAGCCCCCAGCTTCCTATATCCATTAGACTCTGCCAAGCTATGTTTTCGTTACCTTTTTTTAAAGTATTATAATGTAAAAATGGGCAGCTTTAATGGGCTTCCTAGTTCATATCAGTTAAGCTTTTGAAACATATTCAGGTATCTCTTAAATACTGCTGTGTAAGTTCCATGTTTAACCTGACATACTCTGATTTTTACTCCAGTTAGCCAAGGCAGTACTTAGAAAAACCCAGTGCATGAATGGTTTGCAGACTGTCAGCTATGTTGAGCCTCCAGCTTGACTTAGTCTTTGTGATTGTACTTGCTCCTCCACCCCTCCAAAATATGGTTAAACGCCTCTGTGATTTCTGTATCACAGTGAAGCTTGTTTGTTTATACCTTCCCATTATCTTTGCAGTCAGACCCAAAATTTTTGGCTATGAAACTGTGAAACTAATGAGGAATGAAAAATTAAGCAAGAGTTGTTAGATTTACTGCTGGCTGTAAAGTACAGAAAGTAGGAGCATAAAATGTGAAAAAGACAACTGAAATGACTCAGTCTGGAGCAGGGAGAGGAACTGCAGAACTGCAACTGAGAATCTTGTTGGAAATGGGTTTGAATGATGATACTTCACTGGTTCCCATTTGGTCGTGTTCAGAAGTGGTTTCTTGAGGCCAAGAGCTTTGGCTGGGGTCCATTTGTTCATCCCCCTGTCTAGGGCATGGATGTTACTTGGAGTTTCCATGTTTAAGGAAACTCTGTAGATTACTGTGAAGCTTTTATTTAACACTTCATTGCATGTCAACTGGTAACTGAGCAACCTTTGGCTTAATGAGAGAAGGGAGGAAGGTGCCATGTTGTCACAAAGGCTGGCAGCTGCATGTTACACTGACAAAAGGGGGACAGTGCAATTCTCCCAGTAGCAGGAGGTGTGAAACCTCCTCACCCCTGCGACTGTCCCCTACCTACAGGGTGCTTTCAGTGGGCTGTGTCCACACCAGAGTCCAGGTGGATGAGTCCCAAGTTTGCTCTGTAAAGACACAGGGACATTTGTTCACAGAGGCTGGGTGCAAACTGGATCCCTGATGGAGATGCAGGGAATAGTTGTAGAGGTGTTGCACAGGTACTTTTCTCCCATTTTAGGTTTCCTCAGCTCATGGGGGAAGCAGTCCATTTGGGTTGCAGGTGAATTTGGGATGGAGAGCAGAATTCTGTCATACTTTTTCCTAAAACTAACGCATTTTGGCTTCTCTTGCCTGGGCAGAAATCTGATATGCAGCAGCTTCCAGGATACGTGCAGAAGCACTTTGAAGTGACAGGGGAGCGTTGTCATTCAGACAATGCATCTTTCTGTTGTGTTCCTGTCCCTAAGTTTACTGACAATTAGGAGAGGCCAAGGGGTGCAAGAGTGATTCCTCTTGGTGACAAAACAGGGACTTTTCCTGAAAAATCCCTTTTGAAAGCTGAACTAGGAAGAGAACAACAACGCAGCTGTAAGTTCCAGCAGTAGCATTCCTCACCTTGTGCTCCGTGCTTACAGGGAGGGTTGGCAAAGGACAAGAGAAGACTGGATCAGAGGTTAGTTCACAGAAATAAAAGCAAGTTATTTCAAAGTCCTGCTTTGTCTCAAAAGGGAGGTGAGGCAGTTTTCCCCAAAGCCTCTGCTATCTTAAACACTAGCTGAAGCTCCCAGTGGTCTCTGAAGACCCCTCTCTGCCCCCTCCTCTCCCCACTTACCCTGTACCGCACTGTGAATATGACACCAGTAGCTCTAACGTTTCCATTAAACTGCTTAGAGCATGAAATGCTGTCCTGTCATGCTGTAGCAGATGAATGCCCTGTTCAGCTGAACAATAACCCCATACAGGGGCTTTGATGACTGAGCACTTCCTTGCCGAGCAGAGGAAGGGTGCTGTAACAAGACTTAACAACCTAAGTGGCTTTGTATAAATATTTGCTAATCAAATTTGATTTCTTAATGAACTAAACTGACAATCAGCTTCTAAAGTAGAAAAGCCTCTTAGAGGGAATAGTCCAGTGTGTCTTCAACAGGAAGATTTAACTGGCGTAACTTCTAACAAAGAGCACAGGGCTTTTTCCCACCCCCGTTTTTTTTTTTTTTTGAGCAATCACTCCAGAAGTTGAGTTGCATTAAGCAGCAGAAGATTCATAGGACAGTAACTACCTCTGTCTCTCAGAGTGCTAAGGTTACCACACTACACACTCTATATCAGCAAAGCTTTCACTTAAGACAGATTTGTTTTCCTTACCTCCGTTTCAGAAATGCAGGTCTGCTCTGTAAAGTGACTCTATGAAAATGGCATCTAGTAGGAGCAGGGGGGGAAGCCTTTTGGGGCCCAGCATCCCTCTTTGCTGCCAGTTTCTGGCTGTGACCCTTACAGGATTGCTGTGGGTGGATTTGTTATTTCATGTGTTCAGCCAACTGTCCCTCAGGCCAAAGGCTGCTGCCAGGGTGCTGAGACTGCTGGCTCAGCTTCCTGCACTGGGAAATCAGTGAAGGCTGTGGAAGGTAAGAGAAGAATCCATCTCACTCCTGCCTCCAAAGGAGCAGGCAGCAATGGGGAAAAAAAGAAAAAAAAAAAAGCAAAAAAAAGCAATAAAATACAAAACACTTTTATATGTTGTTCATTAATCAGCAGATCTGACTCTGCAAATGTCTATATATCTATACATACAAACACACACAGAGAGCAGATCTCTGGTGTGAAAAGGTGCCATTTTTTTTCTAAACAAGAGTCCCTTTCCAAACTAGAACAGCACTTTAAATAGGTTCCTCTTTAAAAGAAGATTTAAAAAAAAAAAAGAAAAAAAAAAAAAAGAAAAAAAAGGAAAAAAAACACAAACAAAAAACCCCCACCCAACACAAAAAAAAAAAATCCCTTTACTAAAGAAATGCACTTTAAATGGTAAGATGAGCACGTCTGTTGCTGGTTCTGACACAGCTGTACAGGTGGGTGGCTCCTGGTCAGCCAGAGCCCTGGAGGGAGCGGCCCTCGGCTGCCACCGCAGCCCCCAAACTACCGCAGCTCTACCTCCCGCTCCTGCAGCCCTCCGGCCTGGCCCCACCATCCCCAGCCAGCAGCTCCCACCGCAGCGTGTCCCTGGCCACAGCTCAGCCTTGCTGTAGCACTAGCAGGATCAGCACGCCTCAGCCTGCTAGGATACTTCTGTGACCCGTCATGGAAAACCCCAGCCTTGCCCATAAAGAATACTGAAACCCTGTCTGCAGTAGGTCACAAGCAACCCCCTTACAACACAGCCCTCTGCCCATGTGGGGCTGAGCCATGCTGAGCAAAGCCACCAGCAACAACTCGGGTTGTGGGGTTTTTTCCATAAGGTGGCTATGGAGACCTAGGCAGTTCAGTATTTTTATTTTTCAATCCAAGTTTGCGTGTCCCACATTGATTCTGCTCTGAGCTGGTTTGCAGAGTAACCATGTGTAAGAAACATTGTGCTGTCACCTTCAACTGTCAATCTATAAATCAAACCTTTTAGGGCTGGTGTCCTAACACTCAAAACTTACTTTCACAGTTAAGAAAGTTCCTGCTGTACTAATTTTTTTTTTTTAATTAATGTTATTTTTGGTTTCAAGAGACAAAAAAAAAGTCAGTGTTCACACTCACCTGCAGTGGGTTGAAGAGGGTAGAGGAACATTGGACCAGGTTGCCCAGGGAGGTAGTTGAGGCTCCATCCCTGGAGATATTCAAGGTAAGGCTCGACAGGGCTCTGGGCAATCTGATCTAGTTGAGGATGTCCCTGCTTACTGAAGTGGGGTTTGGACTAGATGGCCTTTGGAGGTCTCTTCCAACTCAGACCATTCTACGATTCTATGAAGTGTGATCCTGCTGCATGTAGCTTGTGGATGTCAGACTGTTCTTGGATAATGTTACAAGCTGTCCCCAAGCTGCTCCTCCACCACCACTTTCCTTTTCCTCCTCCAGCAGCATACAGCAGCTCTTTGAGGGGCTGATGGCGCTGTGGCCAGCTAGAGCCGCTGGAGGTGTGACAGGCAAAGGTGGCAAGAGAAGCAGAGGTGGGGAAGGGGGAAAGCAAACCAAGGTAGAGGGGACTGTACAATTGCATTGAAAGCAGTTTAGCAAAAAGCGCTCTCGTTGGACAGCTTTAAGAACAATGTGAATGAAAACTTAGCAACTTGGGTAGGAATCTTTGAAAATTCTATCAATGTATACTTGAAATTCTGTTTGTATTAAAAACAGTAAATCGCATTTCCTTCTTTCTTTTAACACTGTGTACAAGAACATTATGCATGTGAGTGGTTTGAGAATTAAATGGTTTAATACTGAGAGCCTCCTTGCTGTCTTGAAGCTGACTGGTGTGATCTGACCTTGGCTTTCTCTTCACTGCCTCTCTCACAGCAGCTGTGGAGGGAGAGCCTGGACATTGCTTTAGGCAGTTCTACCCTAAGCCTAGTAACACAGGAGAGGCTGGTCAGTGGCAAGGGTTTTGTTCCTGGCATCTTTGGTGACCTATGACCCTTTTTTATGACCTTTGTCTCACCACTTGTGCAGGCTCAGCCCTTTTCACCCAATTTCTGTTGCAGCAAGAGGGTATCCCTGGCTGCCCATGGCAAGGGAAGCATTCTGGTCAGTGCCATGCCAGAGAGACCCAGGCATTGCCTCAGCCCTCCTCTTCCACTAGCCTCCACAGTCTATAGCAGAACCACAGAGGCAGAAGTTACAGGAGGAGATGGTTTCTGAAACTGCACAATGCAGTCACAAGCTGGAGATAGGATCCAGCAAGAAAAGACAGGATGGGGAGAAGAGCAGCTGCCCCCTTTTCTCCCAGGGTCCCCAGCTTCTGCATTACACACACAGCTTCTTTCCAAGGTGTTATTCCAGGCATGCAGCACAAAAAAAAGTTAAGTGCTTCACAGGTCTCCAGGGCACTGCTAGCTACAGTCTCATGATACAGCAGAGGTGACCCTCCATGTTCAAACCACACAGCACTGGCAACACTGAGATGCTTAAACCATCCTACTGGGGAACAGCAGAGCGAGTCCTGCAGAACCCCTAACTGCTCCCAAAACTTGAGACAGAGTAACCAAACATCTTGTCATGCCTACTCTCTCACAGACTGGCACATCTACCTCAGTTCCCTCACTGCCTGGCTTGCTGTGGCAATTGCTGCTGAGGAAGCCCTTACGAAGGCAGATGTTTCACTGGTTCTACAACACTCAGAGTGAACTGTACACTGGGGAGTACTATCCACTGGTGCTTCAAGCAGCTGCCTGCTGCTCAACATTTATGCAACACATACTAACAACAGGACAGGACTTTTTCCCCTTTTGTTTTAAACAGCTGCCCTAAGAGGAAAGCAAGCTCACTGCATATTTTTCTGCATCCTAAAGACAAACCCTGTTAGAGGTCCTACAGCAGTATGGCCACCTTGTGTGAACCAGAAGTCAGCTGACACACAGGGTATGGCAGCAGGCCAGGACACCTCAAGCTCCAGGAGTAAACTTGCAGGTGAAGGAACAGCTCTCTAATATGGGTTACCTTACCCAGGCATTGCCGCACTTCAAACATATCCCCACTACAGTGCCTTGCAGCATGGAGCTCAAAGGCAAGTCCGCAGCCCTGGCTGTGCAAGGCTTTCACTAGCGACTGCTCGCTGCTTGGGACATGTTCAGACATGCCAGAGCTGCTGGCAGGTAGGGCTCTGGTGTTTGGCAGCTCTCCTTGGCAGTGCTGAGTTAACGGTTAGGCTCCATAATCTTAAAGGTCCTTTCCAACCTAAATGAGTCTGTGATTTCTTCCACCTGCCAGCATTCCACCTGCGGCTGTCTATAGATGTTTATGACCCAGCCAGCACGTGCCATTTGACTACGCTGTTGACACCCTCCAGCATGGAGTTGCTCTGCTTGGACTGGGGAGCATAAGGAAAGTTTAAGTAAGTCTAGGAAGTGACTTAGTGAAAAGTGTCCATTCAGAGATAAGTTATGTACAGATCTAGAGATTTTTTAATGAACCAGGGGATCAGAGTTACAGTTGGAGGCCTGAAAGGGAGAAGGACTGAATGACAGCAATGCTGGAATCAGGTTTGGGTGCTGGAAAAAAATTCCGGCTTCCCTTCAAATAAAGAATGGAGCAGGTGAGGTGCCCTCTGAGCACCCTCACCTGACACAGCAAGAAGCAGCTCAGCTGGATGCAGTCCCTCCCTGCAGCTTGCACCAAAAAGGGAGCCTGGGCAGCCCTGCAGCAGCCCAGGTTTGGTGGCAGTACTCAACTGTGCTGCTTCCAGAGGTAGGGGAGGACAAAGCAGGCCCTGCCAGTCCCCTTAGGAGCAAGGATCAGCTATTCTGCCCATGAAGATGATGGTGTTGAGGGCAGCTTCCCGGATGAAAAGCAGGAAGGGCCTGTTGGCATTGAAGATGACTCTGTTCATGGGGAAGGAGCGGCCGGAGACAAGAACAGCTGTAGCAGCAGATGCCTCGCTGCCTTCTTCATTCACCTACCAACCAAGAGAGAAGATGGAATTAACACGAGCATTATGGGTCCTGCACAACAACCCTATGGAACACTCCAGGCCTGGGGCAAAGTGGCTGGGAAGTTGACCAGCAGAAAAGGACCTGGGGGTGCTGAACATGAGCCACTGTGTGTCCAGGTGGCCAAGAAGGTCACCAGCATCCTGGTCTGGAACAGCAGTAGTGTGGTCAGCAGCAGTGGGGAAGTGATTATGCCCGTGTACTCAGTACTTGTGAGGTCACACCTTGAGTACTGGGTTCAGCTTTGGGTCCCTCACTCCAGGAAGGACATTGAGGTGCTGAGGTGTATCCAGAGAAGGGTAAAAAAGATGGTGAAGAGTGTGGAGAACAGGTCTGTTGAGGAGCAGCTGAGGAAACGGGAGTTGTTTAATTCAGAGATGAGGCTGAGGGGAGACCT
>WBNM01026602.1:0-16868 GCA_013399055.1 Ramphastos sulfuratus
AAAAAAAAAAAATTGTAAAAGCAAACTTAAAAGGAACAAAGTGAAAAGTCAAATAGAATACATTCAAACTTCTAATTTTTTTTTTTAACCCTCACATAGCTTAGTGAAGTGCTGTTCATGAATCCTACTCTGCCCTGGTGAGACTTTACCTGGAATACTGCATCCAGTTCTGGGCTGCCAGAAGGGGAGGGACAGGGATCTACTTGAGTATCCAAAGGAGGGCTACAAGGATGATTCAAGGACTGGAGGACTGCCCTATAAGGAAAGGCTGAAAGACCTGGGGTTTTTAGTCTGGAGAAGAGACGACTGAGAGGGGATTTAATAAATGTTTATAAATATATGATGGCTGGGTGTCAAGAAGGAAGGGACAGCCTCTTCTCACTTGCGCACTGTGATAGGAAAAGGGGCAATGGATGTAAACTACAGCACAGGAAACTCCACGTCAACATGATAAAGAACTTCTTTACTGTAAGATTCACAGAGCACTGGAACAGGCTCCCCGAAGAGGTTGTGGAGTTTCCTTCTCTGGACACTTTTAGGACCCACCTGGATGCGTCCCTGTGCAACCTGCACTAGATTATATGGCCCTGCTCTGGCAGGGCCATTTGACTTGATCTCCAGAGGTCCTTTCCAGCCCCTAACATCCTGGGATCCTGTGATGACATAGTGAAAACAACTACTGATCTTCAAGTTATATGCAATAAGCACATTATGGAAACTGTAAGAACAGAATTAGGGGACGTGGACAAGTGTGGTAAACAAGAGAAGAGTCAGCAGCCCTTAGAAAGAGGGATATTGGCTCACAAAGCTATGTAAGTTCTTTGAGGGAATCACCAAGGCTGCAGATAGGGGTTATCTAGTTTATGTAGTATTTGGATTTTGGAAAAGTGTTGAAAGGAGGCAAACAGCTGTGGGGTAAGAGGGCATGTCCCTCTGTGAATAATAAAGAAACCAAACAACAAAAATAGCAAGTTATTGATTATTGCAAACAGTGATGGGCAGTTATCAGTGTAGAGCTGCAGTTCTTTAGAGTGTGTGCTGTTCAATGTAGATATCTAGTAATGGGCACTGGGCAGCGAAGCAACTAAGCTTTTTTATGGTATTTTGTTGCTCACAATAATAGAAGCTTTCTGACAAGGAAGACTTACAAGAAGGCCCTTACAAGATTTAGTGACCAGCCAATAAAATAACAAATGACACGTTACATAGAAATCTAAAGCACTTGGAATAAGACCCTGGAATTAACATACATATCTCTATGAAAACATACTTGATGGTTAATTTAGCTGTCAAAACACCCAAAATGTGAGGTATTATAAGGAAAAGATTAGAGCATATAACTTTGTACATCATCCATGGGTCTTCATAAATAAAAAAATCATGTTTCTTTCTGCTTTAATATAATCTAGGTCTTGTCCCCACTAACATATAGTAAAATGGGAATTATTCAGAAGGCTTCAAAGAGAGAAAGAATAAATTCACAAAAGGGAAGCATTAACGTAAAAGCAGTATCATTCTAACATACTGTAAAATTATCTGAATTTTACTTTTCTTTCTTTGGGGGAACAATTGATGGAAATTTTACAATTAGAAGACCACAGTAATTATGACAAAGTAACTTTTAAACCAGAATGGAGTATTAATGATGACATAGTTTCAATGATTCTCTAAAATGCCGTGTCTTTTAATTGCCTTGTTCTTTTCCTTTTAAATATGGGCTTAATTATGGTTGACTCTTGGCATGCACATACTTGAACATTCCAAGTGAAATTTTTATCTGTTGCAAAATAAAGTATATATTTAAACTATATTCTTCAAATTAAATTATGTAATACCCTTCAACTTCCTGGGTCACTCAACTCAGATGACAAGCCATAGTTGGAGATGTCTTATTAAAAAAAAAAAGATAATCTGGTAAATGATACAATTCAGAAAGAAATACTGGGGGAAATAATGCTTCTGGACTTCACAGTCTTAAATCAGATTTAAAATAGTTAGGAAAATGTGTTAAGTATGAACTTCGATGTTGTAAATGTGATTACTGGATACGTATTTTTCTCTGCAGGAGAGATGTCAGTGTGTTCTTATTTGAAAATGGACATTTCTTGCTGTCAAACCTAATGTGTGAAATTCTTTGACAGCATTAAAACACACCTGGTTTCCATCTACTTTTTTTTGTTTTTCTCCTAAAAAAAACCCCAATACTTGTAATCTCAAACCATGACATGTGATGAACCTTCACCATCAAATAAAATAATTTACACAGCTTTACAATTCATGCCCTGAGACCTACCTTTTCTGCTAACAGTTCTCTGATCTTGCTTGCCTGGAGACGAAACTTCATCAACTGTGACTCCAGAGTTAAACATCTTTCCTTCCAGTTTACAGCACCATCTGGCTCTAGATGTTCAGCCATAGTTATGCTGGAAAAAGAAAGGGAAAAAAATCCCCATGTCAAATGGAGTCTGTATTTAATGTCTGACTTTTTTTTTAATATACATACGAATTTATTTTATATAAATCTCAAGAACGCCCCAGATTTTCTACATGTACAATTTTCATAAAACTTTGTAAAACTACAGTAGTCTATAAAGGCCTTTATCATAACTGTCAGACATCTGAAATCTCTGTTTATCGTGATTGAATTTCTTCAATTATTTTGGGGACTGCAGTATTTTTCCTGGAAAAGCAAAGACATCATGCATTTTAATCAGTTACTGCATATACATAGTCTCTCTTACATAGAAAGGGCTTGTAGAGAACTGAGCTTTTGCTAGAAGATGCCTTATGTAGATGTAATTACCTGTGAGCCAGTAGCACACTTGATTTTATGCAAATTTTATGTTTAGTAGACTACTATTTAAAAAGTGTTTCAAATTTCTTATGTTTAATTGTCCTTAAAATTTAATATCCTTAATGAGATGCTGTTACAGGTTTAGGAATAATGTATTATTGTAAATAAAGTTTTCCAGAGAATTCAAGAGTCCAGGGGGCTGGATGTCCCAAGGGGGTTGAATAGAACATTACGAAATACCTTTATCCCACCTCATCTGTCCTTCACATTTCTATATAATCTGAAGCACAGCTTGTTCTTTCTTCTCTTCCCCTTTGACTCCTTCTGTACTTTGCTTGCTTTCTCCTCACCTCGTTTGGGTTATGGTAAGAAGAGTGGTGGAGATGGAGAGAGATAATAATATGCTAGCTGTGCAACAGGCTCTGGCACATCCCTCTGGCTCAGGGCCTGTGGCAAGGGCAATTCTGCCTGTGCCTTCTGGATTGGCAGTGGCTTCCCAAATCCCACCCTCTCCAGCTGGACCATCATCAGGAGCAGTCCTGCCTGCTCTTGCCGCTCCAACCACACTTCTACATAAAGCAAAACAAAAGACAGACAGGCCAGATTTAGATGATCCAGATGAGAAAGTTCCTCCAGTTACAGTCTCCCTTGCTCCAGTTAAGATCAGAAGAATACTAGCAGTCAACATTAGGGACAGCACAGATGATAATGGGGATGACCCACGAGAGGGCATGTCTACTGGTAGGGGCACTAGCACTCCTGTGCTAAAGGCAAAAGGCTTCTACCAAGGGAGGTGCTTCTGCTAAGAGGGATGCCTCTCAGCAAGTGGAAACGGATGGTGACAGTGATGCAGACAGAGCAGCAGCAACCATGTCTATGCCTAGGAAGGTGTTGAGGCATATAAGACAGGATTATTTGTGTGAAGAATGTGAACTGGTAACAAGGTGGTTAAAGAGATGTTGGGATGGAGGTGCAGAAACTGTAGAAATAAAGCTCAGATCAGTCAGGTAACTGGGATCTTTAGCCAGAGATGAGCATGTGGGAACTTGGTGGCAATGGTTCTCTCTGGTCATGCCTACCATTGGCTGTGGCATTACAGGACCCCAACAGAGATGATTTAGTGTGGACTACAATTGAACAGGGTATCCAGTGTTTGCGAGAGATGGCCATGAGAGAGAGAATCTATGGAAACTATCCGACATAGGACCCTGATGAAATACCTGTGAGTAATGCTCTCTTAAAGAGAGCAAAATTGCCAACACTAGGAGGAATTCTCCCATTGTCTTTTCCCACAATTTTAACTTGCTGATGTATGAGCATAGGCAGGAGAAGCAATTTTGCTGATCAAATGAGGTAATTAGAAGACAGTCTCACACACAATGTATTGATCTCAACCATAAATATTCTGGCTGGTGAGATGAAAGATGGCATGGGAGAGCTTAAGGAGGAGTTTAAGGCCTCTATATCCAAGTTGGTGAAGGAGACTGATACCTCCCCTTCCCCTTCTGAATGGATCCATGTCTCAGCCATCAGAAATAGATGTTCTCCTAGGAGACCAGTGCAAGCCAGGCAGAAGCAATCACATGGGTCACTTTGGAGAACCCTGCATGACCATGGTGAGAACATAAGTAGATGGCATGGTCAGCCCACCTCTGCTTTTTTGGCAAGGTGGCAACACCAGAGGTAATACTACCAAGACGATAGCTGCCTTGGTTTCCCAAGATGACTCCAATCACCCCAGAGATGGTTCTGACAGTAACACAAGTCCCTGTGTTAACTGTGGATGCCATGTTCAGAATTAGAGGTGCCCTGCCTCCAGCCAGGTGGGGGAGAGGGACCATGAAAATAACAAAGTCTATTGGAATATGTTTATTAGGTGGTACGGCACTTTAGAAGTACAAAGCCTTGGTAGACACAGGTGCTCGGTGTACCCTTGATACCTTACAATCATAGAGGGGCCAAAGTCCAAACTATTTTAGGAGTTACTAGTGGGTCTCAGAAGTTAACTATGTTGCAGGCTGAAGTAAGCCTGACTGGGAGTGCTTGAGAGAAACATACTACTGTAACTGTCCCAGATGCACCTTACATTCTGGGAACTGACTTTCCGTGAGAAGACCCAACAGGTAACAAGTGGGTTTTTGGAATAGCGGCTGTCGAAATTGAAGGCAAAGAACAGCTGTCTATTAGGCCTGAGCTCTCAGATGATCCTGCAGTTGTGGGACAGTATGAGATAGAGGATATGAAACTGCCAATTGCTTCTTGTACTGTATGTCATAGGCAATATAGAACCAATCCTTCTTTGATACATAAGCTGATCCATCTGTTAAAAAGCCAAAATGTCATCAAGAAGGCTCATTCACCTTTCAACAGTCTGATATGGCCTGTGCAAAAGGCAAATGGAGAGTGGTGGCTTACAGTCAATTTTTGTGGCCTAAATGAAGTGACTCCACCCATGAGTGCAGCATGTACCAGACATGCTGGAACTCCAGTATGAGCTGGAATCCAAAGCGACCAAGTGGTATGCTTCCATAGACATTGCTAATGCTTTCTTCTCTGTTCCCATAGCAGAGGAATGCAAGCCTCAGTTTGCTTTCACCTGGAGGGGTATCCAGTGTATCTGGAATTGTTTGCCCCAGGGATGGAAACACAGTTCAACAACTTGTCATGCAGTGATCCAGGCTGCACTGGAGAAGGCTGGAACTCCAGAGCATTTGCGGTATATTGATGACATGAGTGTTTGGGGAGACACAGCAGAGGAAATGCTTGAGAAAGGCAACAAGATAATTGACATTCTGTTGAAAGCTGGTTTTGCTAGAAGCAAAACAAGATAAGAGGGCCAGAGAAATCCAGTTTATGGGGGTGCGGTGGCAGGATGGCCAAAGTTACATACCACTGGATGTAATAAATAAAATCTTTACCATGGTGCAACCCATGAATAAGAAGGAAACACTATCTTTCTTGGGGGCAGTTGGATTTTGGAGACTGCATATCCCTGGATACAGATTGTGAAGCCTTTTTATTGATGTAATATGAAAGAGAAACCGTTTTGAGTGGGGTCCTGAACAACGAGCAGCCTTTGACCAGATAAAGAAAGAAGTAATCCATGCCATGGTTTTGGGACCTGTCTGAACTGGTCCAGACATTAAGAACATACTGTATACAGCTGCAAGTGAGAATGGTCCAACTTCGAGCTTATGGCAGAAAGCTCCAGATGAGACACATGGTTGTCCACTTGGTTTCTGGAGTTGGGGACAAAAAGGCTCAGAAGCAAATTATACACAGAGAAAGAAATATTAGTAGCCCTTGAAGGAGTGCAGACTGCTTCTGAAGTAATTAGAACTGAGTCACGGCTCCTTCTAGCTCCCAGATTATCCCTTCTGAGCTGGATATTTAAAAGGAAAGATGGATCGCCACATTATGCAACAGATGCAACCTGGTCTGACGTGGATGACTTTGATAATGCAGTAAGCTCAAATGGGAAGTCTTGAGTGACCTGGTATAGTAGAAGTGATAACAAATTGGCCAGGAGGCATAGACTTTGGAAACCTCCAGAGGAGTAACTCATGCTGAGGAAGCTCCTCCATGTAATGATCTTTCTGATGATGAAAAGAACTGTGCTTTACCACAGATGGATCCTGTTATCTTGTAGGAAATAAGTGTAGATGGAAAGCTCCTGTTTGGAGTCCTATATGGAAAGTTGTAGAAGTAAAAGATGAAGAAGGTGAATTGAGCCAATTTGCTGAGGTAAAAGCTAGACAGCTATCTCTGGACATGGCTAAATGAGAGAAATGGCCAATACTTTACCTCTACACTGATTCATGGATGGTAGTGAATGTCTTATGGGGATGGCTGAAAGACTGGAAAAAGAATGGATGGCAGAGAAAAGGAAAGCCTATTTGGGCTGCTGACCTGTGGCAAGATATTGCCACTCATCTAGATAAAATTCCAGTGAAAGTGTGACACATAGACACACATGTGCCTAAACCTACTGAGGAACTCCCACACAACCATCAGGCAGATTTAAATGCCAAAGTTTTCCAAGTAGATGCAAAGTGTTATCTTGACTTAGATTGGAAACACTGAGGCCAACTGTTTTTAGCTTGATGGGCTCACAATTCACCAGGCCATCAAGGAAGAGATGTAGCCTACCAATGGGCACGTAATAGATCAATCAATATATCCATGGATGCTATAGAGCACTGTGACATTTGTGCTGCTATAAAACAGCCTAAGCAAATGAAACCTTTGTGGTATGATGAACAATGGTCAAAGTATAAGTATAGTAAAGCATGGCACATTGATTACATCGCTCTTCCTCTATCTTATACTGGTAAACAATATGTGCTGGCTACGGTAGAAGCAAGCACTGGATGGTTGGAAACCTATCCCGTACCTCATGCTAATGTACATAACAGCATTCTGGGACTAGAAAGACAAATCATATGATGACACAGCACTCCAGAGAGAATCGAGACAATAGAACTCATATGTAACTGGACCAAAGAACACAGTATGGAGTGGATATACCATATCTCCTACTATGCACCAGCTTCAGGAAAGACTGAATGCTACAATGGCTTGCTGAAGACCACCTTGAAGGCAATGGGAGGAGGTTGGAAATAAGAGAAACTGGGACAAACATCTAACACAAGCCACTTTACTGGTAAATAGTAGAGGTTTTGTAAATCGAGCAGGTCCAGTCCAATCATGTTTCTTGCAAATAGTAGAAGGTGATAGAGTTTCTGTTGTTCACGAAAGGAATCTATTGGGGAAACCTGTTTGGGTTTCTTCTCCTTCCAGTGCAGGTAAACCTATCCAAGGGGTGGTTTCTGTTGAAAGTCAAGGACATACACATTGGGTAATGCAGGAAAATGGTGAAATTCAGTGTGTTCCACAAAGGAGTTTAACTTTAGCTGAGAGTTTAAGTTCAGAATGTATAATATAGATTGTTAAGAAGTTTCGTAAGTTTTTTTCCAGGTTTAACATGGTGTCCAGAAGAATCCAAGAGGAACCTACAGTACACGAGCATGAACCCTGTATCGACTTGGAAGTCCTGTTTCATCTCATCTACTGAGAGACTGTTTCCTGTTTTCTGAACTTTGCATCCACCTACACCTGAGAAACAGCTGGAAGGAGAAGAAGCTGCAACCTGGACTTTACTACTCATCATATAGGAACTATTTCTAATTAGATAAATAGCTTGATGGGGGAAATGGAATGGGATAAAAGGCGTGGAGTGTTACAGATTTAGGAGTAATGTATTATTGTAAATAAAGTTTTCCAGAGAACTTGAGAGTCCAGGGGGCTGGATGTTCCAAGGGCGTTGAACAGGACATTACGAAATATCTTTATCCCATCCCACTTGTCCTGCACATTTCTACATAATCTGAAGTACAGCTTGATATTTCTTCTTTTCTCCCTTTTCTCCTTCTGCACTTCTCTTGCTTTCTCCTCACCTTGTTTGGGTTATAGTAAGAACAGTGGTGAGGATGGAGAGAGATAATATTTACTAGCTGCATAACACCCTCTGGGCTTTGTATTACTTTTATTTTGTAAAATATTATTTTCATTTAACTTCCAAATTCTGTGGAAGTGTGGCTACTTACTCCTTTGGGGGTAAATTCCAAATTCTGTGTGGTGCAAAATCACCACAGATGCAAGGGGTAGTTTACAGTCCTAAATGTAAAGGCAGATGAGTGAATTGCCCCTAATGGATCACCGATGTGAAAAACAATCCCTTTATATTATAGGTTGCAGATCTTAGAACATCCTGGGTCATGCATGTTTCAGGTTGTAACTTGTGCTTTTATTTACACTTAACTGCTTGTGTCTTCTGGAAATGAAGCTCAATGCCCTTTTGGACAAGCACTGTTGGAAAAATTATTCAGGATGAGAGTTGGTTCATCACAGTTTGAGTCTGAGAAGCCAAGAAAACCATCTCTGTGTAAGCAGGACTGGTCTCTGTTGTGTTCCAACTATTTGTAGATGGCTTTAGTAATAAAGAGTAAGTGGATCACTGAATGCAACCATTCAGTCCAAGAAGTTCCCCTGTGAGCAAAGGCCCTGGCCTTTGCAGGGCTCTGAACACGTAGATTTGACTTTGAAAATAAAGTTTTCATTCCCCATAACTATTCAGTTTATCTCCCAAAAAGCAAGCAGCCACAAAAACACCATTCAGTGGAAGGCAGCTGGAAGATGTCAACAAACCAAGAATTACCAGTCATGAGATTATGCTGTATATTTGTCACCTTGTAACAGACAATGAGAGATGGAGAAGGAAAGGCAACCAGCAAGTGTTTTCTGTGTGAGGAAAGAGGCTGGCATAGGAAAATAGTGCATAATATAGAGCTCTACACTGCAACTCCTGATCCATTTAGCACAGATTAATAAATAGTATCTTTGAGACCCTCCCATGACTACTCCAGTCTTTCAGAAGCTTAAGTTGAAGCATTCCCCTTCCTTCCACTGTCAGAGAAGGTAGCCTCAGTTCCCTTTCTTTGCCAAGCTCTCATCAGCTAGAGCGGAAGAAGCTATGGATTTATCTTTTCCACTGTTCCTAACAGCAGGGAGAAAAACAGAAAAGGCAAAAGACCGCAAGAGAGATCAAAGCCATGAGAAGTTTAACTTTTGTCAGTACATTATTTTCTAGTTCTCTTCTAAATTTCCAGTGTCTCAAATTACTCTCACACTCTTCATACCTAAGCAGGTGAAAAACTCTGTCTCGAATCTTTCTTTCCTTCTACATACACAAATTATTTTTTTCCTTTAATTTCCTATTTTAAACTAAAAGGAAGAAGAGGATCATCACAATCACTTGTCTGAAGGTAACTCTTCCATTCTTGACTCCTTTTTCCTTTTGTTCATGCATGCTATGATCTAGCATGCATGGTTACAACTACCCCACTCAGGAATCTACATGGAATTGCCCTCATTTAAGCACATTATTAAAATAATTTCTTGAGCCAATCCTACAACGCCCACATTCTAAACTTTAAGCATTCAATCATTTCAACTACAAGCCTTCTAAGTAACCAGTATCTTCTGCCATTTTCCCCTACTTCTTTGAAGCTCGGCAGAAAGCTCCCCGGACTGTCAGGGGACCAGGCTGCTCACTGCTGACCTGTCCTCGCTCCTTTCTCCTTGTGCAGAGTCTCTGGGTTCAAAGTGGGAAGCTGGCACAACCAAGCAGTAGTTTCTAATTTACAAAGGAAGCACAAATTTCATCTGCAGATTGATTTTTGAACAGACAGCCTAGATTCTGCTCTCCCAAGTAAGGAGGAATGGTGATTTCCTATTAGACTATCTATTTAGGACTTGTTATAATGCTTTTTTCCTTTTTTACTAGTAATAGCCATATGACAGAGGTGAACTAAGCCAGTATCTGGTTAACAGCAGGATATTTCAGTATTTGTGGCAGTGAAAACAGAAATGGATCGAGCGGTGAAAGGATAGTTGCTTTTTCATAGAGTACAATATTACAGGGTGGAGTTAAAATTTTTTGTCTTTCAACAGACAAAACATTTGAGTAGATGGACTCCTGGCAGTGAACAATGTGTCCAGCCAAGTAGTTTCTCAATGTCCAAGCTAATTAATGTTCCACTGTACAAATATTACAGATAAAAAGTTTGAAAATAACTCTTTTTATTGTGGGTTGTTTGTTAGGAGATTACAATAATTTCTTCATATTTTCCAACAAGGCAATGCATTCTGGAAGTATTTACAGGCACATAATACACTGTTTACAATTGCAGAGTGAATGATCTTACTTCGAATCAATGACTTCCTGTTTCTTGTTTGATTTCCCAAGAGAGGAAAAAAATGAGTTCATCTCTCTTGGCTTAACAGAGTACTCTGAATCAGCAGCTGAACCTCCACAGTCCTCCCCTTCTTCCTGCTCCAGTTCCCACTGCAAAGCCCTGTTTTCCCTGAGTCTTTAAAAATAAAATCTTTTGAAAAGTAAACTAAAAAAGCAGACATTAAAGCCTAAGTTCTAATTATGTCATCAAAAATTAATTGAGACTAGTTTGACAAGTCTGGAAAGATTAAATTAGTCTTTTTCACTTTTTAAGTTTATAAACCTCTTCACAGGCTTCAAGAAGTCAGAATGTCACATTCTCCCCAAAGGGATTGATACAATTTTCTCTTATTTGCTGCTGTTTGGAAATTAATAAAATACATTTCAAAGGGAAGGAGGAAACAATGTTCTTGCTTTTTGAAGCACATTAAAAAATTTACATATTCCTTATCACACTGTCCATGTCTTCCTGTTTTTAACAAATTTCTGTGTTTAACTAAACACTTCATATTCTGTCCATATGTTATGTCCTTTCTGTTGGAGAAAGCTTGACAAGCACCTCTGTTGCAACAGCAGTGGGTTTGTGCAGTACACCATCCTTAAATGTCAACCAGCTCAAATGTATTTGGACCATACCTCTCAAATTTCAGGCCTTTTTCTTCCACCCTTTTCGCCCAAACTTGGCACTTTAAAATATTTTTGGAGTCAGAAAGGTTGGACTGGCAAAGGGAAATGATGAGACATGAAGTGGACCTGTTTGGGAATCGAGTAACTCATACTCAGGTTTGTTGCTAGCCGTTACTCATGTTGAAACATTGGTAGCTTTATTTTCCGTTTGACTCATTTTGCAATATTCTGTGCTCAGACAAAACGCTGCCTAAGCCGTTTAGAAAGTTCCTTCAAAATGTTTACAAATGTTTTTTCTGCTGCTTCCTAGATATTGATGATGAAGCTGTGAAGCAACACATCAATCAGGACTCCTCCACTGCAGCACCAGGCAGAGACTCCCAGTAGCCCTCCTGGTTTCATGGCCAGGTTGCCCTCTCCCAGCTCACTCCCGAGCCACTGCCTCCTTGGCTTCCCAGGAAAACGGCACAACTCTTGGGTCACCCGCAGAACACAGTCACATGTGTACAGCCGACAGCGTTAAAGCACTTCAGATCATTTTATGCCCTTTCCCGGATGTCACAGTGTGACATCACAGTAGGTACAAATGCTTATGTTAAATTCTGAAAGCTTACGGTGCAGATATTTTAAAAATATCTTTATTTATCATGTTTGGAAGTTGTGTTCTTCTTGCCCTCCCTTTTGCGGGGTAGCAAGGGTATGGCAAAGGCACTGCCAACCGGACAAGGAGCCCAATCAAACCTTAGTGGGCCTAAGGCGACCTCAGACTCGTCAGTCTCCTGTCGTGGGGACACCACCTGACGCACCCCCGGGGTACTGCAGTCAACGACACCACGGTGACCCAGCACCACGTTATGCTAAGCCGTGACGGGGCCGCGTGACGCCATCCGACGCCCGACGAAGCCACCCCGCGACACCTTGCCGGCTGCTCCGCCGCGCCTCGCCGCCGGGGACCGACAATGCACGGCGGAGCCCCCGGGACCGTGCCGCTGGGGAAGAGCCGGGAGCTGCTGCCCGCCCAGTGCGGTGCTGCGCGCAAAGGGAGGAAAGAGAGCAAATGAAAGGGAGGTCAAACCTGGCTGGCTGTGGCTCGCACCGTTGCCGCGCCGGGCGCCGTCCGGGCTGTGGGCAGTACGCGGCCGCAGCTGCCCGCGCCCCTCGGCGCCCGCCCCACCCTCCCCGCGGCGAGCGGCGCGGGCGCCTGAGCGACGGCCGCGACGGCCACTGAGGAGCGGGGAGCCGCCCCCGGCGCGGCGCCCGGGCGGGGCCTGCGCGGGTCGGCGGCGGCGGGAGCCGCTAGACGCCGGGGGCCCCTTCTCGGGACGCGGCTGGGCGTCTCGGTCAAGGTTGGGTCGGCCTCGTTGTCCTGCTCCTGAGGTGGTCTCCCGGGGCTTCTGCCTCGCCGCTTCTTTCCCAGACGGCTGCTAGTGGCGGGCCGCCGTCTTTCCCGCGTGCTCTGCCCCTGACGGAGTGCCGAGGAGAGAGCGCCTGGTCGGAGTGCGGATGGAGCCTGCCTGGAGCAACCGGGCCACTCTGGCGAACCACCACACGGGTTTTGCGGGGAGGTCTGACGGGAGCCTGTTGGTTCTCCTTGGCGGAGAGGATCGACGTGGGTGCTGCATGGGATGGGCCGTGCACCAAGCTTGGCCTCCCTTTCCCCCCGCCTTCGGTAGAGACCGGCCTGCCTGTATTCCTTATGCAGTCCAGTTTTTTAGGTTCCCTTGTGAACTAGGAATTTTTCTGACCTTACATGAAGTTCTGAAGGGAAGGCTGCCTTAGGAAGAAGCGGCCACTTGTCCCGAAATTAACTCCAGCATTGGAGCTTAAAGCAATTGAATCTTCAACTTTTGTGGAAGGTCATTTGTCCAGTATAAACTGGAGGATTGGAGCCGTGCAGCCATCGAGGCAGTGGTGGGGATATTATGGGATGAACTGGTCTTGCAGAGCTGCCGTGTCCCGTAGGTAATGACAGACTTTGCATTTCAGTTCTGGGCGGAGGGAATCAGCAGGTGCTGCGGAGTCAGGTTAGCAGCGGCTCCTCGGGCCCTCGGGTGGAGCAGAGCTCCGAGTGCGGCTCGGGTAACCAGCCTCCTCAGCTTCTTACAAAAACACCGCCTGAGGTGTTAGAATTAATTGACATGTTGCTTTTCTGCTGCGTAAAGGGGTCTTCCTCATGCACATACTGATTTGGACAGAGCTTTAGGGATTGTATTTTGTTTGGATTATGATTTAGGGAGGCAAAATGTTTTACAGATTCTTCTGGAGCATAAACCACGCTTCACCATTCTCCTGTTACTTGTTTATAATGTAGGTGTGCAGAGTCATCTTGTCTAAGTTTTCATCTATGAGTCAGTTGTTTCTTCTTGTTTGGAAAAACAAAAAACAAACAAAAACCGTAAAAGCTCAAGTATTCCCCATCTGGTTATACACATAATTTCATTTTTTCCTGTTCCGTACAGCCTCAAAATTTCCACTCACTTGCAGTGACCTTAAAGTATCCAAGCAATTTTACTGAAGTTACACCCTTTGCCTGTACTATCCTAGGAGGATCATGTATTTTCTAAACATTCATTGCTGAAAAATGTATTAAGAACATGATTGCTGGCATAGCAAGTAGGTAATTTGTTTTCTACCCAGTAACTCTTGTGTAGGATGGTCAAGCTACATTAGAAACAACTGGAAAAAATACTTTAGATTGCAAGATTTAGCCAAAATAATAATAAAAAAAGCATTTGGTTCCTAACAAGCACCATACAAAATGATTTTACATTGGTATTTAATGAAAACTTTGGCCATATCACTTCCTTGAACACTAGGTACAACCAAAAGTGCAGACAGTATTTCAGTGCAGAGTGGACTGAGCCAAGTAAAAGCAAAGCTTACGTGAATGGCATGCTTAGACTGCAAGAAGGAGAGAAAGCCTGTCACCAAGTTTTTCTTTCTATTTTGTGAATTGACATTTTCTTTGGTCTCAGATACTAGAAATACTCTACAGTGGTGGAGCTCTTGCTACTCGTGCATAAGGAGGCATGAAAAAATATTTTGGAAGAGGGAATAAGTATATTCAGGATTTTCTCTCAACTGCCCTCTAAAGTATGTAGGGGTGACTAGAACCTCTGTTGAGTCCATGAAGGTAATAAAATTACCAGTAGAGCAACTGGGATGCATAGGACAAAACACAACTTTGTTTTGTAATGCAAGGGGAGAAAGATAATTCTTGTAGGCAAAGGCACAAAAAACTATTGTATGCATGGTCTCAGGAAGAGAGTTGTTTCCCCTTGCAGTTGTCACTGATGAAAGTTACGTACAAGCATACATACATCTTGGATTTATTAATCCAAGATGAAATTTTACAAATATG
This sequence comes from Ramphastos sulfuratus, assembly GCA_013399055.1. Lineage (NCBI taxonomy): Eukaryota > Metazoa > Chordata > Aves > Piciformes > Ramphastidae > Ramphastos > Ramphastos sulfuratus. The sequence goes on from WBNM01026602.1 coordinate 14,578, forward strand.
GGCAGGAAATAAAGGTAAACGGTACATCGCAGATTCAAACTGCAAGACGTGAGTTTTGCACTTTGGAGTGACCATCTGATCAGCTGGCTCGCTACAGAAGTGAATCAGTGTCGAAACACCATGAAACTATTTGCCTTTCTAATGTGGACTCGATATATCCTCTAGATGTGGGTTGAAGATTTGCACGTTGTGTGTATTTTATTGTGTAATTTTATGCAGGAAACTAAGTTCTGAGTTTCTGGTTGGGTTATTAAACTTCAACCTAATTTGTTCTGAAGTATTATGAATGCTGTATTGCAAAACATGGACTCCAGAGCGTGGAGCCAATTTACAAAATGCCACTAGCTCCATTTCAGGGATGATTAAGTGGTTATCAAACTTAAAACTAGAATGTTTATGAGACTTCCTACATAGAACATGATACTGACATGCTGGATTGGAACCTTACTCTCCCTTGTGACAAACACTTTTTTCTGATCCCATAGATAAACATTGCAACCACTTAAGTATCTTTTGATTCCAGAACCTTAGATTATAGTGTCTTCTGTAAGTTCATTTCTGTATGGATTCTTTGAAAGGATGACATATACATTTGACACTTGAAACTAAAAAGTTCCCATGGTACTGTTTATACTAGTTTATACTAGTTGCAGTTATGAAACTGATATAAATAAATAGATCAAGTGCTGTTCAAATCAATTTAAAAGTATTTTAATCTTTCTTGACAAAACCAACTTAACCCAGCTTTTTATTTAAGGGGAGAAGGGGAAGAGAGAATGATTGTTCAATTCATGTTATTACTATGACATGTCTAAAGTGTCTCTTTCAAGGCTGTGGCTTGTCTTTCAGCGATATAAAAATGGCATCATATCTAAATAGCTTCTAGTATTTGTGCTTTGGTACCTTTAAATGGCAAAAAAAAAAAAAAGTTTCTGTAGTTACTAACAAAGGCTTTTTCTACGTACCTTTCTCAGAAGGTCCCTGGCTTCCCTTAAAAACACAACCTCTTTCTAATTGTTTGGCGCCACAGAGTGGTAAGATTCCACACTACTCTCAATAATCAATTTCTGAGTTTTCTAATTGTAAGCTCATCATCTCCCTCTGAAAGAATGTAAAATAAAAAAATATTCTACTTCCTGGAGATAGGCATAGCTCAAGAAGACTGGAATTTACATCTTAAACATTAAAGTTTCCAACAGTACGGGATAGAGTGTTTCCCTTGAGAGGCATTTTCACTGATGAATGTTGATTTTTCAGAATGTCTGTGAACATAAATCCAATGCTAGGAAAAAAAGCAGAAACATATTGAGACATCACAGTAAAAATGGCTGTAGCCAGTCAAAGCAGGGGGCCGTACAGACTGGTATCCAGTTGGTTGGGTTTTGTCCTCAGCCCATGGAAGTGTTATTACCTAAGATTACTATCCCAGTGTCCACTTGCTTTGTGGTTCAGGGACTTTGTGATCAGAAGTTTTGTATTTTTATTTTTTTTTTCTTCCATGAGTTAGTCCTGCTACTTTTGAACAAATAACAAGACCCAAAATATCCTAGGATGCTGAGTGTCATGGTTTGGATAACTCCTTGAACATATCACCTGCTTGTTTTATTTGATGACTCTTATTTTTTGTAGACACAGTGAAAAATGCTGTTAGAAATTGCCTTCATATTCCATTTTACTAATTTCAAGACTGAAGCAACCTACTGTCTTTAATAGTTTCATAAAGAAGCCTCTGTACCTTTGGCCATCCTTATCCTACCTCACACTTTTGGCAGCCTTACTATATTCTTTTTGTGTAGGGGTAAACATACACAATGTTCAGGCATACATGTATTTATACAGTGATGCTTTCTGGTTTGTTTTTTATTCTCTCCTTAGCAATTTCTAACACTGTGATTGTTTGTTTGTTTGTTTGTTTTTTTTTGTTGTCTTTGCAAGATCTCTAGAATACAGCAGAGCACAGTGAAGCCACATCACCAGTAATTCAAGGGTCTGTTGCTGCTTACCAATGGAACAGAAATTACAAGACCTTTTCAAGGCAGTTCAGTCTAATAATCTATGCCTGGTGAGCTGCCCAAAGGTAGTATGTGAGGTAGTTCTAAGAATGTTATTTTGGATATGAATGGAAGTGTGCTGCGTGCCCTTGGAAGAACAGAGCAATTGTATGAGGATCTTGCATGCTATTCTTTAATTTCTTCAGATGCCTCTTTGCTTTACATTGCACTATATAAAGTGTGTTTTCTTCAGGTGCTACCTGATGTCTCCCTGACATCCTGTAATGAAAGGTATTAAAA
>WBNM01026604.1:0-19703 GCA_013399055.1 Ramphastos sulfuratus
CAACTAGCCTCAAACCAGCAGAGCACAGCAGTTGGGTTGCGGCAGGACTTGATGGGCTTGAAGTGCTTTTCCGACTTGAGTGACCCTGGGAGCCTGTGAGCATTCCTAACCTCACCCACTTCCCTCAGCCTGGAGCCCCAGCCCCAGCCCAGTGCCACCGTGTCAGAGGCCCTTTGCTCCCTGGCCAGAGCAGGGATTGTTCTCCTGCACAATGGGAGAGCCACGAGGAAGCGCAGGATCCGGCCCGCGTCCGGCAGCTCCATTGTTCCCACCCTTGTTTGCAAGCAGCCCAGCACCTGGCAAGCCACTGAGTCAGCCCAGGGGCTCCAAAGCCTTTCTGGAACCTTTTCCCTTTTGTGTTCTGTTCTGGGGGCTCTCCTTGGGGTTTTTGGCTGCTTGTGGTTGTGCTCTTCTCACGTCAAGCTCTGCTGCGGGAGCGGCGCCGTCCAGCTGGGCTGCGCTTGCCAAGGGAGGAGGCTCCCACCCGGGCTGGGCAGCTCTAGGGCAGCTCTTCAGCAGGCAGCAGCTCTCCCAGCAGGCCAGTCAGAGAGACTGCAGAAAGGTGGTTTGTTTTTTTTTACCCCAGCAGTCAGGTTTTTTTAACAGCAGGAGGTGGCTACTCTAGCTGGCTACTGATGACAGCATGGCAGGGGCTGGGGGGCACCTCCAAAGACAGCATCATAGAATGGTTTAGGTTGGAAGGGACCTCAAAGCTCAGCCAGTTCCAACCTCCCACCATAGGCAGGGGCACCTCCCACTAGAATAGGTTGCTCAAGGCCTTATCCAGCCTGGTCCTGAACACCTCCCCGGGCAACCTGTGCCAGTGTCTCACTACCCTCCAGGGCAGTTCACACAGGAACACATCCAGGTGGGTTTGGAAAGTCTCTCAAGAAGGAGACTCCATAACCTCTCTGGGCAGCCTGCCCAAAGCAACCAAAGAAATTCCTCCTGGGTTCCAGTTTGTGGCTGTTGCCTCTTCCCCCATCGCTGGGCACTCTGAGAAGAGCCCAGCCCCATCCTCTTGNCACCCCAGGAAGCCCTTGGCCTTCTTGGCCACGAGGGCACCTTGCTGGCTCATGGGCACCCTGGTGTCCACCATTGCTCCTAGATCCTTGCCTGCAGCTGGGGCTTTCCAGCAGGTCAGCCCCAAGCTGTAGTGCTGCTGGGGGTTGTTCCTCCCAGGTGCAGGATGCTACACTTGCCCTGATTGGGCTTCATTGCTTCATCCAGGCTGCTGCTCCTCCTCCTGCTTACCCCTGGCTGCTAGGGCAGCTCTGTGTGAGTTGGAGTTGCCAGCTAGGACCTGGGGCACTCTGAATAGGTGCAGAGGAAGAATGGAGCTCCCCAGGGTAAGGAAAAAGGCAAAATAGTGAGCAGAGGTTCCTGAGAGGTGAATTTTCTACCCCCTGCCAAGCCCTGTGCCTGGAACTGGGGTTTTGGGCAGCTGGGCAGTGCCAGGCACAGCGGTGCCCTGGCTGTTAGCTGCCAGGGTGCTGGAGGAGGATGTTTGTCACCCTTGTGGCTCGTGTGTCAGAGATGGCTAAGAGCAGGAGNCTTTATTATTAGGCCCAAGCCCAGCTGGCTGCAGCCTCCTCTCAGGGAGCTGCAGAGAGCAATGAGCTCTGCCCTCAGCCTCCTCTGCTCCACACTGCACACCCCCAGCTCCCTCAGCTGCTCCTGCCCAGCCCTCTTCTCCAGACCCTTCGTTGCTCTTCTCCTGCCCTCACCTGCCCTGGGTGACCCTGCTGTGGCTGGGGGTGTTGGTCAGAGGTCCCTTCCAAGCTCTGCCATGCTGGGATTCTGTGACTTTTGGAGGGCAAAGTGAGGCTCCCTGCTTTGTGCTGAGCTGGCAGCCTCTTAGCACCATCTGCTCAGGGCCTGCCTGCTCTCCCCTTTCTCTTCCAACCAGTGGATCTGGGACAGATTATGCCTGCACAGCCCTGAAATTCCCAAGCTGAGGGCTCTGGGCTGGGTGCTGCCTTTAGTGAGGCTGGGAGAGCTCTCAGCCCCAGGCAGGGTAGCTGTGGGTGATCCAAACTGGCAAGAACTGGGATGTTTGGCTGCAAAAAGTAGAGTCAGAGATCACAGAAGGGGTTGGGTTGGAAGGGACCTTAAAGCTCATCCAGCTCCAACGCCCTGCCATGGGCTGGGACACCTCCCACCAGCCCAGGGTGCTCGAGGCCTCATCCAGCCTGGCCTTCAACACCGCCAGAGAGGGGGCAGCCACAAGGGGATGAGGCATCTGAATAGGAAGGGAAGCCCAGAAAGTAGTTCTCCAGCAGAGATGCAGGAGGACAAAGATGCCACGAGAGCATCAGGCAGGGATGCAGCCAAACCCCTAGCAATGGCTGCCTGCTCCCTGCTTGGGCCTTCGTGGGGAGGCTGATGGGAGAGATGAGGGCAGGGAGAGGAGGCAGCACTTTGGGGACAGGAGCCGGCGGCTGTGCTGGGTCCGTGCTGCGTTCTTGCCTGATGCTGCTGCTTTCCCCCGCCCAGACTGTGGCCTGCACCCTTGGTGCTACCCACACATCAGGGGGATCCCCCCGCCCGTGTTTCCCAGGCTGGGCTGGGGCTCTGCAGCCCCGGGTGTGTGCCTGTGCTCGCCTGGCAGCAGCCCCTGAGCAGCGCAGCCCCTGGCATCGCTCGCTGCAGCCTGCGATCCGCTGGGGGAGTTTATTTGCCTGACTGCTGTCTTTCAGCTGCAAGCAGCTAGGAGGGCTCCCAGCCTGCCTGCGGGGGGGAGGAGGGAGCTGCCTTGGCACTAAAACTCCTGCGATGGGGGAGAATGCATTGGAGGGCTGAAAAATTGATGAGCTGCTTTTTTTCCCCCTCTTCTTGTTCTTTTTTTTCCCCTGGTGTGCTTGAAGATAAATCCATCTCACATCGAAGCTGCCTGCTGAACATGCAAGGGCTTTCTAGCAAGTGTCTGCTGTCTGCTCTAGGGGGGTGGGGAGCTTCCTGCAGAAAGTGCTTGCTTTGGGAGCCAGGTTGCTTTCTTAATGAGGAGTTGCTTGCGGAAAAGGGGGGGAATGGCCTCGAGTCCTTTTCCAGTAGGCTGTAGATGCAACAAGCTGCAGTTCCTGCATTGCTTGTGGGCTGTGGTGTCCTCAAACTCCTCTCCTCTCCTCCTCTTCTCTCTGGCTAAATTTTCCCTGAGAGAGTAATGAAGGAGTGCAAGCTGGTGCTACCAAGAGGATTTAGGCTGCAGAGTGGAGTGCCTGGGCTCACAGCCTTACCCTGGGGTGCTGCTGTCTGCTCTGGTGACAGTGGCTTGTCTTGGGCAGCACAGCATCAGCAACCCCAAGCCTTCTGGGGTCAGAGGGAAAGCCCTGGCCTGCAGTCACAGAATCACAATATGCCAGGGTTGGACGTGACCTCTGAATGCCATCAAGTCCAACCCTCCTGCCAGAGCAGGGTCACCTAGGGCAGGTCACACAGGGCACATCCAGGCAGGCCCTGAGGGTCTCCAGAGAAAGAGACTCCACCACCTCTCTGGGCACCTGCTTCAGCCCTCTGGGGCACTGCAAAGTGGTTGCCACCCCTACCATCACCTCTCAGCTCCCCAGACCTCTGACAATGATCTCTTACTGCAAGAAGCCTGGGGTTCAGCAGCCCCCTGCAGATGCTCCCTCCCACCCTTATGCACCTGTGCCCCACTAGGGAAGGGGTCCTGCTGGCAAACCCCTGCCACCCAGCCGTGCTCTGTCCCAGGTCATGCAGGCAGGGTGAGCAGTCCAGGGGCAGGTTTTGGGTGGCTAAGTGCCAAGCACTCAGCTCCAACAGGCACTGAAGCCATCAAGCTCTGTGCCAGGCTTTGTGCCTCATCGTTTACAAACACACCCCTGGTGCTTAAGCACGTGGAAGCAGATCGTTAAGCACATCATTAATCTTCCCCAGCCCACCTAATCAACAATCAATTAATCTGCAGCCTGAGCTGATGCAGCTCTCGCCGCAGCCCTGGTGCAAGGCAGAGCTGAGGCCAAGCCTGGTCCCTGCTCAGCCCAGCCCCTGCCGCAGCTCCAGACCTTGCTGGCTCTGGGGCCCTTGCTGCAGCACCCCTGAAGTCAAGGCCTTGCTGAGCTTGCCCTGGGAGAGCTGAGGGACTGACTGGTGCCTGCCGGGCTGGAGAGCTCTGCCTGAGCCTTGCACCCAGCCTAGGGTTGGCCATCAGAAGAGCGCTGGGTCCCAAGCTCTGTGGGGCTCTGTCAGGCTGTGCTGTCATCCAGGCTGGGCAGCTGGGTGAGGAGAAACAATGAAGAGCAACCAGGGCAAGTGGAGAGTCCTGCACNTCAGCAGGGCCTGTGGGGACAGGATGAGGGCAATGGTTTGGAACTGGAGCAGGACAGAGTTAGGTTGGACAGCAGGAGGAAGCTCTGCACAGTGCACAGGCTGCCCAGGGCTGTGCTTGAGGCCCCATCCCTGCAGACATTCAAGGTCAGGATGGATGTGTCCCTGTACAGCCTGCCCTGGCTGGAGCTGTCCCTGAGTCTGCAGGGAGTTGGCCAAGATGCCCTTGGAGGGTCCCTGCCAACCCATTGCAGTCTGTGACTATGTTCATAGGACTGCAACCTTCTGATCTTCATCCCTCCCTTTCCTGTCTCCTTCCATCAATACACAGTTCCTGGTACCACTGCCCTCTCCTCCCTGCTCCTCCAAAGAGCCCAGCATGTGCCAGGCATGGTCTTGAACCTTCCCCAGCTGCAGAGCCCAGGAGTCCCCCACTGCATACCTCATGGGCACCAATGCTTGGTGGCAGAAGGCATGGCAGGGAGGTGATGCTGAGAGGAGAGAGGTGGAGAAGTGGAGATCCACCTTGGATCCTGGTGTCTGCACGTGGTTATGCTCCTGCCTTATGTCTGCTGTAACTCTGCTTCTTCTTGGTGTTGTGGGGCACAGGCAAGGGTCTGCACCTGGCTACCTTCTGCCGTGCCAAGCCCTGCCATGCCCACCCTGTGCTCTGCAGTGCGTGGTGACCCCATGTGAGTGCTTCGTGAGTGGCTGCTGGAGAGGACTCCGCAGTGCTGCCGCGGTGGGGAGGGGAAGGGCAGGGTGGGGGTGGCTGTTTCCCCCGGTGGGGGTGACTGCTCCCCCCGGTGGGGGTGGCTGCTCCCCTCGGAGGGGGTGGCTGCTCCCCTCGGTGGGCGTGGCTGCTCCACTCGGAGGGGGTGGCTGTTCCCCCCAGTGGGGGTGGCTTCTCCCCCTGGTGTGTCCCATCCCCACTCAGCAGAGCAGGGTTTGGTCACAGCCAGCCGATGCCTCGGGTGTGGAGGAAGAATCCTGCCATGAATAATGAAACTGTAAAATGCTGTTTGGATTTATCCTTTTTTATCATCTTTTAATATCTGGCAAGCCCGCGTGAGCAGGGGGCCCTGACGAGCTCTGAATGGCAGGTTAAAGGGCCCCAATAAAGATTAGATGGTCCAGTATCTGCTAAGGAAATTGCATCAAAGTGGTTCCTCCTGCTTGCTCCCATTAATTTCCTCTGCTGCCTGCTGGAGCTGCCTCATATCCTGCTGCAGCAGGCAGGGGCTAAGAGGCACTTCTCATTATCTCAATCATCCCTCTGGTTATCAGGCACTTAGGGTGTTCCTCTGCAGAGCCAGGTCTTGAGGGTGACAGCAGCATGGGGGACATAGCCAGGAGCCAAGTGCAGGTGTGACCACCTCTTGGTGAGGCCAGGAACAGTTCCCCCCAGCCAGGAGCCGGGTGGAAGTCTGGTACCAGTGTCCTTCCCCACCCCGTGGTCTGTAGGGGTCACCTGAGGGTGATGTCAAGGGTGGGTGAGCAACCATTCACCAGTGCTTAGCTGGCTAGGACTGGTAGAGTGGGGCAAGAGTGAGGGACTGCATCTTTGCCTCCTCATCCTCACCCTGTGACTTGCAGAGCTGTGAGGGGGTTGGCTCTGCCCAGGCAGCCAAGGGCTGGGCTGCATCCAGGGAGGGGATTCTGCCCCTCTGATCTGCTCTGCTCACACCTCACCTGCAGCTCTGCCTCCAGCTCTGGAGAACCCAGCACAAGAAGGAGCTGCTGGAGAGAGTCCAGAGGAGGTCACCAAGGTGATCAGAGGCTGCTGAACCTCTGCTGTGGGGACAGGCTGGGAGAGTTGTGGCTGTGCAGCCTGCAGAAGAGAAGGTTCCAGGGAGAGCTCAAAGCAGCCTGCCAGTAGCTGAAGGGCTCCAGGAGAGCTGGGGAGGGACTTGGGACAAGGGCTGGCAGTGCCAGGCTGAGGGACAATGGCTTTGAGCTGGGAGAGGGAAAAGAGAGAGAGTAGAGATGAGGAAGAAATTCTTTGCTGTGAGGGTTGGGAGAGACTGGCACAGGTTGCCCAGGGAGGCTGTGGATGCCCCTTGCCTGGAGGTGTTCAAGAAACCTATGGGCATGACACTTGGGGACATGGTTTAGTGAGCATGGTGGGGTTGGGTTGAAAGTTGGACTCAATAGTCTTAGAGGGCTTTTCATGATTCTGTGATTCTTTCTGTCTCCCTGTCGCCTCCTCCTGTCGCCTCCTCCTGTCGCCTCCTCCTGTCGCCTCCTCCTGTCGCCTCCTCCTGTCGCCTCCTCCTGTCGCCTCCTGCCTCCTCCTCTTTTTTCTCTCTCTCTGTTCTCCTTCTCTCACTTCCTGCCCCCCGTGAAGGCCAGGACCTATTCTCAGCTCCAACAGCTCTGCTCTCTTTCTCTTGCAGCCTGCCCGGTGGGGACGTTCAAGGCCAGCCAGGGCACAGGGCTCTGCACCCCGTGTCCCTCCAACAGCCGCTCTGCCGCCGAGGCTGCGCCGCTCTGCAGCTGCCGCAATGGCTTCTACCGGGCAGACCTGGACCCCCCCACAGCTGCCTGCACCAGTGAGTACCAGAGCAGGGCTGGGGGCTGCAGGGCCTCAACAGCAGGAGTGAAGCCAGGAGCTCTTTGGTTTTGTTTTCTGTCCCCTAGCCTGCTGCTTAGGGCAGCCAGCTGAGTTCGGCACACCACAACCCCATGCCCATCCCCAGCAGCAGACCTTGGCTCTGCCTCATTTGGAGCAGGGGCTGAGCTTCCCTGGCACCATGTGGCACTTGTTGGCACCTGTGGCACCAGCATGTACCTTCACCAGCACATCTGCCTGTGGGTCATGCTAGCATTTGTGATGGACCAGTGCCCTGGGTGGCTTGTGCCCAGCTACAGCGGGACAAGGGTGGGCATTCTGCCAGCCTGCTCTGCTGAGACCTCACCTGGAGCACTACATCTAGTCCTGGTGCCCCCAGAGGAGACCACAAAGATGATCAGAGGGCTGGAGAACCTCCCCTATGGGGACAGGCTGGGAGTGTTGGGACTGCTCAGCCTGGAGAAGGGAAGGCTGCTCTAAGGTCTCCCTGGAACCTTCTCCAGGCTGAATGCCCCAGTGGGGCTGGTAGGGTTTGGAAGGGATCTCCAGAGGTCACCCAGTCCAAGCCCCTGCCAGAGCAGGGGCACCCAGGGCAGCTCACCCAGAACACACCCAGGTGGGTTTGGAATATCCCCAGAGCAGGAGACTCCACAACCTCTCTGGGCAGCCTGCTCCAGGCTCCAGCACCCTCACACTCACAAAGTTTTCCCTCCTGTTCCCCTGGCACCTCCTCTGCTCCAGCTGGCACCTGCTGCCCCTTGGCCTGGCATTGGCCATCCCTGAGCAGAGCCTGGCTGCAGCCCTGCACATCTTTAGCAGCAGCACTGAGGGCAGCCCTCAGGCTCCTCTGCCCCAAGCAGCTCCCTCAGCCTGGCCTCACAGGGAGGTGTTTGCCTCTTTGCTGTACTCATTTCTTGTGTGTGTGACCCAGGGCAGGTCACACAGGAAGGCATCCAGACGGGTCTTGAAAGTCTCCAGAGAAGGAGACTCTGCAACCTCTGTGGGCAACCTATCTCCTGCCCCTGATGTGAGCCCCACATCCCTTCTGACCTCTCCACTGAGCTGCTGGCATTGTGGGGGCAGCCCACAGAGGGATGTATCTGGTGCCTTGGGTGCAGTAGGCACACTGCACTGCAGCTGCTCCCAGACAGACCCGGGGCCTGCATCCCAGGGAAGAGAATGGGAAGGGAATGGGTTTCCTTCATCTTGTTTTATTCAATGTTTGGTTCTAGAGGCTGCCTCTCCTCTCAGCACTGTAGCACAATGCTTTCATCCATGGTATCCATGGCAACGGCTCACAGAGGCTCCCAAGGAGCCTGCCTGGGTGCAGCTAAGGGGGCAGGGGCAGAGGGTAGCACAGGCAAAGAGCTGGGCAGAGGTGGCTTCCTGTGGCCCACCAGAGCTGGTTGGCAGTGGTGGCCAGAGCAGGGTACCAGGCTACAGCTCACTGCAAGGAGGCTGCAGTGAGGTGGGGGTTGGGCTCTTCTCCCCAGTCTCAGGCGACAGAAGGAGAGGAAATGGCCTGAAATTGTGCCAGGGGAGGGTTAGGTTGGAGAAGAGGAAATTTTTCTGTGATGCAAGAGTGGTCCGGGACTGGCACAGGCTGCCCAGGGAGGTGGTGAAGTCCCTGTCCCTGGAGGTGCCCAAGAAACCTGTGGCCATGGCACTTGGGGCCATGAGTTGGTAGCCATGGTGGGGCTGGGTGGCAGGTTGGACTGGATGGTCTGGGAGGGCTTTTCCAACCCAAACTCTTCTGTGATTCTGTATCCCTGGGGAATTTGGTCAGCAGGGCTCTGTGTCTCTGGGGAAGGTGGTCAGCAGGGCTCTGTGTCTCTGGGGAAGGAGGTCAGCAGGGCTCTGTGTGCCTGGGGAAGGAGGTCAGCAGGGCTCTGTGTCTCTGGGGAAGGAGGTCAGCAGGGCTCTGTGTCTCTGGGGAAGGTGGTCAGCAGGGCTCTATGTCTCTGGGGAAGGTGGTCAGGGCTTTGCAGAAGCTGAGGTCTGCTGACAGATGCTGGCTGGTACCTGGCAGTGCAGCAGTGCTTGGGGCCATGGGTTGGTGGCCATGGTGGGGTTGGGTGGAAGGTTGGACTGGGGGTCTCAGGGGCCTTTCCCAACCCACACAACTCTGTGGTTCTGTGCAGGATGACCTCTCCATCACACCAGCCACATCTCTCCTCTGAGGATGAAGCTGCCTCTGCCCATCCCAGCCCATGCCATTCTCAGGCACTGGTGGGGGTAGTTTATCTGCAGCTGCTAATGTTCCCCAGCACACACACAGGTGGAGGGCTCCCCTGGGCTGGGGTTCCCCAAGCTGCACTGCTCTTTGCTCTTTTAACCTTTCCTCCATCATTTTTCTTGCTGCCCCCATCAGGGCAGTGCTTTCTCTCCCTGAGAAGTGCAGCTCTGAGCCCAGCCAGCACCTCTGAGCCCCCTCTTGCCTCATTCAGTGTTTGGTAGGTCTGGCTGCAGAGCTATCCTGGCTAACCCCAACTCCTTTCCCAGACCTGGGCAGATGTATTTGTGCCTTGATGGTGCTCTCCTGCCTGCATTCCTTCTGAATTCAGAGGTTCATAGAGTCATGGAATGGCTGGGGTTGGAAGGGACCTTANGCAGCCACAGCTGTTGCTGCCTGCATGGCTCCCTGTGGCCTCCTGCCCTGTTCTAGCAGTGCCTGCCCTGGGAGCTGCTCTCAGCTCCTGTCCTCTGAAGCATTTGTGCTGCTCTCAGTGGCTTAATCAATTCAGTTTTGATCTCCTCCAGCATCTGAGCTCCTCACAAAGCAGCAAGCAGCATGGGCTCTGCTCCGTGCTGCTCAGTCCCTGGGCTCCCAACTTGAGATATCGAACCCTTAATGACCACTTTCCCTGCCTGCCTCTCTCTTCGCCTGCTCCTCCTCCTCTACAGCAGCAGCAGCAGCTAAGTGGCCTTGCTCTTGCTGTGCTAATCTGTGTGAGGCCTGCTCCAGGTGAGCCCTGCAGCTGTCTCTGCACCTCCTCAGCATTACAAGGGCTCCATCTTTGCTGATGGATCTGCCTGTGTGCTGCCTGGGGGGTGGGGGGTGCTTTTGGAGACTAAGTGCATTTGTGCCATGGGAGTCCTCATCTCCAGCCTGGAAATGCCCTCTCTCGCTGGTAGTGTGGGCACTCAGGACTGCCAACAGGAAAGCTCTGGAGGCCAAACCCCTCCTTTGGCAGGAGCTGCCGGGCAGTGCGAGGTGGGCAGAGGTGCGGAGTGTCCCTCTGTGTGCCTGTGATGGTTTGGGAGTTCCCTGCCCCCCCACACTATGAGAAAAGATCCCCCAGACTAGACCCAGCTGGCTGGAAGTTAAGGCCTGAAGCTCTATTCACAGCTTAGCACAATGTACAAGCAGAGATATACACAACAGACTTGAATAGTTAGAGAGATATACAAGTTAAAGGTAATGCAGAAACACAATCCCCCTCCCAGAAATCAGAGTCCCCAGGAGGGGCTCCCAACCACCCTTCCACCTTCTTCCCACCCCTCTACCTTACCCCAGGGTCTGCCTTACATGCAAGGTGAGTTTGGAGGATGGGCCAGGGGGGTTAGAAGAAGAGTGGTTAGTTAGGTTAGCAGAGAGGGCAGCAGGCACACACCAGCAGCTAGAGAGACCTCTATGTGCCAGGTGAGTTTGGAGGATGGGCAAGGGGAGTAGAAGCAGAGTGGTTAGTTGGGTTAGCAGAGAGGCCAGCAGGCACACACCAGCAGCTAGAGAGACAGAGACTCATCTATGTTTTGTGACCTTACACATCCCAGCAAGCCTGTGAGTGCAGCAGACCTCACCACTGTTTGCTTTTCACAGCCTATCATCTAATTTTTATCATTAAAACATTCCAACAAGCCTCAAACCAGCACAGTGCCGGAGCCACTGGCTCCTGCCAACCCCAGCGTCGCTAAGTGCCAGGTCTGAAGGGCTTCTCCTTTCTGCCAGGTGTCCCATCCGGGCCCCGCAATGTCATCTCCATCGTCAACGAGACCTCCATCATCCTGGAGTGGCACCCACCGCGGGACACGGGCGGCCGCCACGACCTCAGCTACAACATCGTCTGCAGGAAGTGCCGCGCCGACCGCCGCGCCTGTGCCCGCTGCGACGACAACGTCGACTTCGTGCCGCGCCAGCTGGGGCTGACGGGCACCCGCGTGCTCATCAGCAGCCTCTGGGCGCACACCCCCTACACCTTCGAGATCCAGGCCGTCAATGGTGTCTCCAGCAAGAGCCCCTTCCCCCCGCAGCACGTCTCAGTCAACATCACCACCAACCAGGCGGGTGAGTCCTGTGTGGTGCCAGGGGGGTTGTAAGCTGCGCTCTCCTCCTGTGAGAGGAGGCTGCAGCTCCACTGAGATGGGAGATGAGGGAGAAAATCCTGACAGTGAGGGTGGGGAGAGGCTGGCACAGGCTGGCCAGGGAGGTTGCGGAGCACAGAAGCACAGAATGTGATCTTCGATCCTCCGCAGCCTCCCTGGAGGTGTTGAATGCCAGGCTGGGCGAGGCCCTGGCTATGGCAGGGAGTTGGAGCTGGATGAGCTTTGAGGTCCATTCCAACCCGACCCATTCTGTGGATCTGTGACCAAACCAAGATCCCAGGTGTGAGTGGTGCATGGTAGCTGCAGGAGACCTGCAGCTCATCCTCACGGGCTGCAAAGCAGCAAGTGGGGAGAAGAGCCAGGAACAGTGGGAGGGAAAGGGGTGGGCAAAGAGAGAGCTGAGCTACGGGAAGGCTGGGGGTGAGGACTGCTGTGAGGTTTTTGTGCCCCTCTGGATTCATAAAATCATAGAATCANGATTCCCTGGGGATGGAACAGCATTGCCATTCCCCACTTCTCCCAGGTGGAAGCAGGTAGATGGGGTGAGTCCAGCCTTGAAATGCAGCCTGGCTGCCTTACAGCACCGTGGGCACAGCGTCCCGGGGCAGAACTCTGGCTCCATCTCCTCTGGCACATCCCTCTCCCATCGTTTTCCTCTGCTTGCCTTGTTCCTTTCCCTCCCTCTTCCTGATCAGGCCTTGAGAGCTGAACAAGCAGCTCTGAGCCAAGCTGGGATGCTGGCAGAGTGGATGTGCAGATGGCATGGGGGACCTGGTCCCAGGCTGCAATGAGGAGCACAGGGAGAAGATAGTATGGAAACCCATCTGCTGTGGGCAGAGACAGGGGCTGGTAATTCTTGCTTTGTGCCAAGCAGGCAGCCTGTGCCAACCTGCTGCCTCAGGTGAGCAGGACAAAGAAACCTGCTGTAAATATTGTAGCCTCCACGATGCCAGCCTCAGATGCACACTCGTGCGTGGCTGGCATCGTGCACTCCAACCTGCCTCTTGTTTCAGGTTGTCTGTTGTCCAGGGTGGGAGTCTTGGTGTTTGTTTGCTCATTTTCCCCTCTGAGGCTGCCTAGGAACTGGGAACAGCCAGGGCCACCAGTCCTGGGGGATAACCTGATGGCAGTGCAGCAGGGGTGTCAGGGGCAGCAACAGGGCTGTGCTTCTAAAATCCCTTTGGCTTTGCCCTGGGGTTTCCACCTCAGATCCCTTTGGATTTCCAGGCAGTTTCCCCACGTGGGGCTGGATCTGGGCTGGTTTAGTGCATCTGGCCCCGCAGGGCTGGTGTCAGTCCCATGCTCGTGGGGGGGAGGCAGGCAGTGCAGCAATCAAGAAAGCAGCAATCAAGCTGAGTGTTTAATTTCAGCCCATGGGCATCTTCCTGGAGTGGAGATGGAGAGATTAAAACCCAAAAAAACACTCAACAGGATTAAATATGTTGGCTAAACAAAGGTGGTGCTGAGCTGTTGACATCTCCTGCTGCAGCCACGTGCAGCGAGCTCCTGCTGCTCCCACCTTCCCCCTGGCACAATGCTGTGCCCTGACCTGAGCATGCCAGGCTCAGCTCTGCCCCACACTCATGCAGAGGAGGCATTTTTCCTGCCCAACACTGCCTGCATGGCAAGGAAGAGGAGGAGGACAGAGAAGAAGGCTGGACAGGGAGCTGACCCTGCTGGCAGGTCATGCCAGTGCCACCTGAGGTGTGGAGAGACTTGGCACAGCTGTCTTGGAGGCCTTTGGTGGGGTGAGGTGCAGGATCAAGGTCCCGTTGGCTGGATCTGGCCCTTTCAAATGTAACTTGGAGGACAAAAAGCTTTTGGAGAGGAGCTGTTGGCTAACGGAGAGGTTTGGTGTCCTAGAGGATGCAGATTCAAGCTCAACCAGGGGAGGCTCAGGCTGGACCTCAGAAAATATTTTTTCTGCACTGGAAAGGTTCTCAGACACTGGCACAGGCTGCCCAGGGCAGTGCTGCAGTCACCATCTCTGGGGGTGTCCAAGCAGCCTGTGGCCCTGGTGCTTGGGGACAGGGTTTAGTGATGACCCTACAGTGTTGGGGTGAGGCTTGAGCTGGATGAGCTTGGAGATCTCTTCCAACCAAGGATATTCCGTGGTTCTTGGTGGTGGAAGGATGGCATTGCTGCTGCCAGGGGTGCTCTGCCGCAGGGGTGCTCTGCTCCAGGGATGCTTTACTCCCCAGCAGGCACAGAGCAGCCCCGAGATTGCTGCAGTGCATGTGGAGGGTGAGGCGGGGAGCAGCAGTGGGGGTTAGGTGCCTGGCAGCTGTTTTAGGGAACCTGCTGGCTTGGCTCTGGTTGCATGAACTGGTGCAGAGTGGTGCTGCATGGCATAGCTAACCATAGAATGGTTAGAAACGTTGGCAGGGAGAGAAGGGGGTGGTATAGATGGAGAAATGCCTGCATGCTTCTTGCATGCTCTGACAAGATGCACAGGGCCCCAGTGGTTTACTGTCTGGGACACCTTTGCCCTTCCAGCCACCCTCACAACATGGCCTGGGAGTGGGCTGGGAGCTGAAGGAGGATTTGAGACTCTTGTGCGAGTGTTTAAGCCATGGAAACAAAGCTGCCAGGAGAAGCAGGCTTGGGAGCTGAGGATGAGCATCCCCTGAGAGCCTCTAGAGTGGACCCAGCAGGTGCCTCTAGGACAGGGCTGAGCCAGAGCTGTGCTGCAAGTTCCAGCACCCTGGGGTTGTCCCCTTCCTGGGCTGGGCTGTTAGTTGTCATCGTGCTCAGGGTGGGCAGATGATTTTTGCTCCTCTTACTGCCAGCCCGTGGGGTTGCAGCCATGGCACAGGCTCTGGCAGTGCTGGGTTCTGCGTGTTGGCTCGCCCAGACAGACTGTGGCAGCAGAAGGTGGCAAGCAGAGCTGGAGGCCACCACTGAGCCTGGGTTGTCTCCTCTGGGGAGAGCTTTTCTCTGCGTGCCCCACCCTGGGAGCACTTGGAGCAAGCAATCCCCGGGAGAAGGAGCACTGAGGATTTCTAAGCCCCTAATTAAAAAGAGTAATTGGTTTAAACAGCAGATTCCCCTCCCTGGCCTCCTGCTCTGGCTGCAGACAAGCTGCTGAGATGCTTCTCTCCCCACACGCAGGGGAGATGCTCCACACACCCAGGAGCTCTGTCCCTCTGCCCTTGCTCCTACTGCTCGCCCTTAACTTTCCCTCCCTTCCCTCCCGGGCAGCACCCTCCACTGTCCCCATCATGCACCAGGTGAGTGCCACCATGCGGAGCATCACCCTGTCCTGGCCGCAGCCCGAGCAGCCCAACGGCATCATCCTGGACTATGAGCTGCGCTACTACGAGAAGCTGAGCCGCATCTGCACGCCCGACGGCGCCAGCCCCGGCGGCTCCCGGCCCGCCGCGGTAAGCTGCGGGGGAGGCTCCGGACACAGCTCGGCTGGGGGTGGCTGAAACTTGCCCCTCACTGCTGGGGAGGAGGAACGTCTGTGGGCTTTGAAGGAGGCTTTCTCACTGGGGAGGTCTGGGGGGGTGGCACAGGTACCACCTCACCTATGTGGGCACCAGAGGGGGGAAAAACGTGCAGGCAGAGGAAGGGGAGCAAGCTGTGGGTGTTCATGCCAACGCCTGCCCTGGGCAGGGTCCTACCTAGCTGCTGTCCTCCCTTTCCTCTTGCTGCCCTGGCTCTGGTCTCTGCTGGGGTGAGCAGGGACCTGCTGTGTGAGGGCACAGAATCACAGAATGGGTTGGGGAAGCTCTCCAAGATTCCAGTCCAACCTTCAACCTAACACCACCATGGCCACTAAACTGCGTTCCCAAGTGCCAGGAGGAGAGGGACAGTGAGGAGCAGTAAAGGCTATCAGGGTTGTCCCTGCCCCTGGGCACTGCCTCCTACTGTCCCCTCTGGTGAGCCCAAGCTGCTCCTGCCCTCCTGCCTCTTGCCAGCTGTAAGGACTTGCTCCGGGTGTGAGCGGTGAGGAGGTGCTGAGAGGATCTCCCCAGCAACCCCTTCACAGGGCAGCCTCGCAGGGAGCCAGGTCTGGGACGTGTGAGGTTTAGCACGGCAGGGCAGGAAGGCTCTGGGCTGGGGCAGAGCCTTGAGCCCATTGGAGCAGCTGCTTTGGTGTTCCCATAGTGTCAGGATGCTTCAGAAATGTGCAGGGGCATCAGTGGTTGGCAGAGGAGGAGTTTACCACTCGTGAGTGGTTTTGCTCTTGCTGCTTCTCTCCTTCTCTGGAGACCTGGATGTGTTGCTGTGTGCCCTGCCCTGGGTGCTCCTGCTCTGGCAGGGGGTCGCACTGGATGATCTCTGGAGATCCCTTCCAGCCCCTGCTGTGCTGTGATTCTGTGCTCTTGTCTCCCCCCTGCTGCTCCATGCTCCTCGCTGTGGTGGCACCAGAGGAGGCACTTGCTGCAGGGACCTCCTCGGGTGCCAGACAGAGCTCATGGTCTTGTTCCTCTGGGATCCTCCATATCAGGGGTCGGGTGCAGCTGGGAACATCCAAGCCCCTTTGCCCAGGCTCTGACCCTCAACCCCCTGAGCAAACCCAGGNGCGGGCTGGGAGCGGCTGCGGACTGGGGCTGCGGGCTGGGGCTGCATGCAGCTGCAGGCTCTGCCTGCCCTCAAGGGCTTTCCCCACCAAGCTATGTCCCAGGGGCAGCCTGTGAGAGCCAGGGCATTGACAGCACTGCGCAAGAGTCACTGGCTGCAGAAGCCCACCCCAAGCCCCTGCACTCTGCCCGCCCCAAACCCCTGCGCTTTGCCCGCCTCAAGCCCCTGAGCTCTGCCTGTTCCCCTCCTGCTTGGAATCATGGAATGGGTTGTTGGAAGGGCCCTCAAAACTCATCCAGCTCCAGCCCCCTGCCATGCCCAAGGACACCTCCCACCAGCCCAGGGTGCTCAAGGCCTCACCCAGCCTGGCCTTCAACACTTCCAGGCAGGAGGCAGCCACAGCCTCCCTGGGCNTAAGGACTTGCTCCGGGTGTGAGCGGTGAGGAGGTGCTGAGAGGATCTCCCCAGCAACCCCTTCACAGGGCAGCCTCGCAGGGAGCCAGGTCTGGGACGTGTGAGGTTTAGCACGGCAGGGCAGGAAGGCTCTGGGCTGGGGCAGAGCCTTGAGCCCATTGGAGCAGCTGCTTTGGTGTTCCCATAGTGTCAGGATGCTTCAGAAATGTGCAGGGGCATCAGTGGTTGGCAGAGGAGGAGTTTACCACTCGTGAGTGGTTTTGCTCTTGCTGCTTCTCTCCTTCTCTGGAGACCTGGATGTGTTGCTGTGTGCCCTGCCCTGGGTGCTCCTGCTCTGGCAGGGGGTCGCACTGGATGATCTCTGGAGATCCCTTCCAGCCCCTGCTGTGCTGTGATTCTGTGCTCTTGTCTCCCCCCTGCTGCTCCATGCTCCTCGCTGTGGTGGCACCAGAGGAGGCACTTGCTGCAGGGACCTCCTCGGGTGCCAGACAGAGCTCATGGTCTTGTTCCTCTGGGATCCTCCATATCAGGGGTCGGGTGCAGCTGGGAACATCCAAGCCCCTTTGCCCAGGCTCTGACCCTCAACCCCCTGAGCAAACCCAGGGCCACAGCTTTATGCCCCTGCGGATGAGCCTCATCCAGAGAGGTGGGTGGGCTGCAGGGCTGCTCATCCCCTGCCTGCTGCCCGGCGCTGCTGAGCCTCTCTCCCGGCTGTGCCCAGCAGGAGCACAGCGAGTACAACTCGTCCATGGCACGCAGCCAGACCAACACTGCGCGCATCGAGGGGCTGCGGCCGGGCATGCTCTACGTGGTGCAGGTGCGGGCACGCACGGTGGCAGGCTACGGCAAGTACAGCGGCAAGATGTGCTTCCAGACCCTGACCGACGGTGAGTGCTGGGGCTGCGGGCGGCTGTGGGCTGGGGCTGGGGCTGCAGGCGACTGTGGGCCGGGGCTANGGCCTTCAACACTTCCAGGCAGGAGGCAGCCACAGCCTCCCTGGGCAACCTGTGCCAGTCTCTCCTCACTCTCAGTCTCCTTTCCAGTCTCAATCTCCCCTCTCCCAGCTCAAAGCCATTGTCCCTTGTTCTGGCACTGCCAGTCCTTGTCAGAAGCTGCAGTTCTGTCTTTCCTGCCTCTGGGTGTAGTGGCAGAGCCTCCCTGCCATCAGCTGAGTCTGACACAGTGTATGGGAGAGGAGGGTTGTAGAACCTTGGATGATGCTCTCCTGGGAGGGTCAGAGCCACACCAGAGCCATCAGGGCAAAGCAGGAAGGGTCAGAGCCATCTATGGCAGCTGCTTTCCACCCTGAGCTGCTGTGTCAGAGAGCAAGGATCAGCTCACACTGTTCACTAGCATCTTCTGGCCTCCAGACCAGAGTCCTGCTGTTCTTCTGGCCCCAGCCATTCCATGTACCCACAAGCACAGATCCCTTCAGAGACAAATAACCCAGGCAGGTTTTCATGAACCCCAGCCTGAGGACCCAGCCAGAAGCCAGTGAGTGAAGCACATCTCCTTTCATGGTCCTCCTGCCTCTTGGGCAGCTGAACTTCCTTAGCTGAGGGTGGGCAGGCACTGGCACAGGTTTCCCAGGGAGGCTGTGGATGACAGAAGCACAGAATGTGATCAAAGATCACATTCTGTGCTTCTGTCATCCACAGCCTCCCTGAAGGTGCTGAAGGCCAGGCTGGATAAGGGCTTGAGCACCCAGGGCAGCTAAAGGGAAGGAGGTGGTACTGAGCCCTCTGAGTGCCTGCAGTGCTGAGGACTAGTAAAGCAGGAAGGGAAGCCCTGCCTGAAATCAGCAGTGACCTGCAGCTGAATGAGGCTGCCCAGGGTGGATTGTAAATATTCATTGATTGCTGGGATGAGAAATCTGCCTGCAGGAGAGAGAAATCTGCCTGCTGGTGATTAACTGCTGGGGCTGAAAAACACAGATAGAAGGGTGCTAAATGCTTTCTTTTGGGTGAATATTAGTTTAACCCTTACCTGTGGCTGCCAGCACAGCCTGGCAGACCTCTTGGGCACACTCGGCAAGGGTGGGAGGCCTGCAGAACTTCCTGGGGGCTGGATACAACCCACTGCAGGTACCCACACTGCTAATGGAGCAGGCAGGGGAAGGGGAGAATGGGAGAGACATCAGAGATTCATGGATTGGGTTGGGTNGAGGTGACAAGTGGCTTCCTTGGCTTTTCTCCACTCATGTCTCCTCCTCCCTGTGCCACTGTGGCTCCCAGCACCAACCAATGCTGCCACCTAGACCCCCTTTGTCCCGGCACCCTCCCATGGGAGCAGCACCCATGGAATTGGGAGTGTTGCAGGAGCCCTTCCCAGGAGGCTGCTCTTACTCTGTGGGGGTGTGAGGGCGAATCCATCCCAGCTTCTTCTCTTGCAGATGACTACAAGTCGGAGCTGAGGGAGCAGCTGCCTTTGATCGCAGGCTCTGCAGCAGCTGGGGTGGTCTTCATCGTCTCCCTGGTGGCCATTTCCATCGTCTGCAGCAGGTGGGTCCCCTGGGGTGCTGTGTCCCTGGAAGGTGGAGGGGGTTAGACGTAGCTGGGAGAGTTGTCACAGAGTGGTAGGAGACAGAAGGAACCTCTGAAGGTCATCTGGTCCAACCCCCCCTACCAGAGGAGGATCAGCCAGGAACATGTCCAGGTGGCTCTGGAATGCCTCCAGAGAAGGAGACTCTGGCATCTCTCTGGGCAGCCTGCTCCAGGGCTCTGCCACCCTCAAAGGGAAGAATTTTTTCCTGTTGGTTACGTGGAGCCTCCTGTGCTCCACTTTGTGCTCACTGCCCCTTGGACACCACTGAGGAGAGTCTGGCTCCATCCTCCTGACACTCTGCCTTGAGGTGTGGATCAGCATCAGTGAGCTGCCCCTCAGCCCCAGCTCTCTCAGCCTCTCCCCTAGGGTAGATGTTCCAGTCCATCCTCAGCTTGGTGGCTCTCCACTGGACATCTCCTTCTTGAACTGGGGAGCCCAGAACTGGGCACAGTGTTTGGGGTGAGGCCTCACCAGGGCAGAGTAGGAGAGGAGAACCTCCCTTGACCTGCTGGCCACACTCCACTTGATGCATGTCAGGATGCCCCTGGCCTTCTTGACCTTGCTGGCTCGTGGGCATCCTGTTGTCCACCAGCAGTGCCAGGGCCTTTTCCCAGAGCTGTCCCCCTCAGCTCAGGCCCCAGCTGTGGTGGTGCAGGGAGCTGCCAGCCCCTTGCCTTGCTTGGAGTTCAGCAGATTTCTCCCTGCCCAGCTCTCCAGCCTGCCCCTTCCTTGTGGGTAGGAGGTGAGGGCCCCCCAGAGCTGCCAGCACACTGCCTGCAGTGTGGGGCTGTGGCAGCACTGAGCCCTGTGTGCCCTGTCCCTGCAGGAAGCGAGGCTACAGCAAGGAGGCTGTGTACAGCGACAAGCTGCAGCACTACAGCACCGGCAGAGGTGAGCGGCCCTGCCCCGGCCTCTGTGCCACCCTGTGCCACACTGCCCTGGCCTCTGTGCCACCCTGCACCACCCTGCCCTGGCCTCTGTGCCACCCTGCCCCACCCTGTGCCACCCTGCCCCAGCCCCTGTGCCACCCTGC